>RXID01014840.1:0-158577 GCA_005019695.1 Trichopus zeylanicus subsp. travancoricus | reverse complement strand
CCGGCGCCCCGGCCTCCGCCTCCGCTCCCGCCCGCCCGGCCTCCGCCTCCGCTCCCGCCCGCGCGACGGGGTGTTATTTGCAAAAATCTGAATTTCGGGGGCTTCTCTGTAAATCGGAATAATTTCCGGGGATTTATTTGCAAAAATTCGAATTTGGAGGACGTTTTTGTAAATCTGAGTTCTTTCGGAGTGTTATTTGCAAAATTTCGAAATCCGGGGGTTAGATATAAAAAATAAGTTTTTAGGGGTGTATGTGTAAAAATAACCAGGAGTAAAATCGAAATTTTTTGGCAAAATTTTGATTAAATAACAATCAGGGGGCTGTGGGTAAATATCAGCGAATTCGAGGGGATGGGATAATTATGAAAATTACGGGGAATTAACCGTAATTAAGGCTAATTACGGGGGTCACCCGTAATTATCCCAATCAATTACTTCATGGACTGAATGGTAATTGGAAATGATTTAGGTGATTTTCTATCCAATTCTATATTTACTATATTATGCCTCAATGACACAAAGGATTAAATATGATTATATGTATGTTAGGGGCTAAATTGCATAATTATATTCAATCGTCCATAACTTTTTTGTTTGGACTCTAATTTTGATGATACCAGAGTCATTGGATTCAATTTTTCATGATAATTCTATTGATGGTAGCTAGTTTCCTGAGTGTTAGAGAATGTAATTTATTGTGTGACTAAATGAGATTACCATTTCATTCGTAATTAGGAGTGAAGCGTGATTTGATTTTGCTTGGTAGAAATTATGATCATATTCTAATATTCACCGATTACCTTATTCTCAAACAATATAAAAAATTAGAAGTAATGTAAAAAAAAAGGACTATGTCCACACAGAGAGTAAGAGATCTACTATCAATAGGTTTTACAAGAGTTTACAAAAAAGACTTTATTTTTTCTTATCTAACTAAACTCTTTACTAATCCTTGGTGATGCCTCCACTTTCAGAGAGGATCTATGATAGAGTACCACGAGAAATCATCATGAGAGACTATTGAGAAGTACAAAAAAAATCCACACACAAGAATCAATACTGTCTTTTTTCTTCTCTCTATTCTCTGTATTTCTCTTTAATTTAACCTTCGCACCATACCTTACCTACACCTTATGTATTATTAGAGTATTTATATATCATTGTTGAGTCTAAGTTTTATTTGATTAGAACTCTTAATATTATATAATAGGCATTCAAAATCATAGATAAATTCAAATATGATTTTAGATTCTTACTTTAATTCAAACACCAATCCAAGTTTGAGATATCCAAACTCAATAATCTCCACTTTAGCTTGAACTCGGGCGTGCCACCATTATGAAGTTTCAATCATCATCTCTTATCTAGCTCCTCTCCCTAAGCTATTAGCTTATTTAGATAATTGCAAGACACGAGCTTAAGCTAACTTCAAATTTTCTCTTCATACCTATAATCTTTTACTTCTGAAAGCCTTTCAGATAACCTATATTTATTGTTATGCCAAAAGTAACTTGGAAAGAATGTCTATATCCTACTAAATCAATCTGAGTATCACACTTTTTTTTTGCCACCGTAACCATTAAAACTTCACCTACAATGGTGTTTCCTACCAATCGATAAATATTCCCACACTTCACTTCCTTTATCAAGATTTTAATCTCGCATGTTACCTTTATGACTCCATCTCTTGTGAATAATTACATAATTTTGAGTCCAGTGTATCAAATGAAATTAAATTTTTCGCATTGGGGATATACCTCACCCTAGTAAGAGTGTAAATCAACAAGAACCATACTATTTTGCTAGTATGTACAAGAACAAAAATGACAAATGCTCACATCTAAAGCATACAAGCATATGCAATAACTTTCTTCTAAAACTACATGATAATGTCAGGAGGCATATTGTTTGAGCATACATTGTGAATGCTTAGTCAAATATTAAATTCATTTTCGTATAAAAGAAGATAGTAAAGATAAAATCAAAACCTCTCATGCTTAAGGAAAGCATATTGCTAAAGCATTTGGAGCCAATAGCCAATCCACTGGGTTAATACTAAGTAAAATTTTATTTCCCATCATTAAAAAATTATAGATAAGAAAATTAAGATTCTCTTGTCAAATACTCACAAAGAAAGTATATAGTCAAGATTTCAAGATATAAAGAAAGAAGTGATCAAGGGTTTTTCCCTCACCTTAAAATAGTAGAGCCAAATGAAATTCTCTCACCTAATGCTTTAGAGATATCTATTGTCATGATATTCAAAGAAATCTAATATATCTGATATTTTTATTATTTTTATAATCAATAGGTCAAGTCAATAGTCATAAAATCCTTGAAAAAGGCCTCAAGTAGACCACTTTTACAGTAGTAGAACCAAATGTGTTATTCTAAAATGAAAAAAAAATACACCATCTCCAATATGGTAAAATCAAGGTCATCACCTCCAATGTGGTAAAATCAAACTTACTTCCAAAATGAAAAAATCAAATGTCTCAATTATGAGAATTACAAAGTTAAACATATTATATTTAACATAGCAAAACCAAAATAGCAACTTTAGAAATTAGCTAGGTAAAATCTTTGCATAGCAATCGAGCCTATATTTGGATGGTAAATTAAGTCCATTTCTACATGGCACTCTAAGTCCACTTTTATATGACAAACCAAATCTTTTTTTACATGTTAATTAAATCCACTTTCACATAACAAACCAAGTTTATTTTCATATATTAAACTAAGTCTACTTTTATATGACAACTTAAGTCCACTTTTATGTACAAATCAAATTTACTTTCACATAGTAACTTAAGTTTACTTTCACGTGATAATCAATTTTACTTCTATGTGGCTATCAAGTCCACTTTTATGTGACAACCTAAATCCGTTTCTATGTAGCAAACCAAGTTCATTTCACATGAGAACTTGAGTTTATTTTTATATGGTAAATTAAGTCCACTTTTATACGACGAACCAAGTCCACTTATTGTAACAAATCAAATTTTCTTTTACATAGTAAATTAAGTTCACTTTCATGTAATAAGTTGAAATCCATCTTGCATAATAATCAAGTCCATATCTATATGATAAATTAAATTCACTTTCACATGACAACTAAGTCTACTTTTATGTGGTAAACTAAGTCCACCATCATCTGGCAACATAAATCCACTTTTATGTGGCAACTTAAATCCACTTTCATATAGCATATTAAATTTACTCCCACATGGCATTCTACGTCCACTCTTGTGTGGCAATTCAAACCCATAAAGTCAACCCGTAAAATATTGATGTAATGGCATGTACTTGAAAATTATTTGCACCTCTCCTTTCCCCAGAATTGGAGAAGAGACTATGAATGGGGTACTTGTTTGAGGCGATTTTTACTACAATCAAATTTGATTAAATTATAATTAAAATTAAAACTTGTATATCTATAAACTATGACTCAAATTTGGATCTCAGTGAGACTTAAATCATGACAAAAAATTAAGCTCAATTTGAACTTAAATCATTGATAAATTTGGGCTTTAGCTAAGGCTAATCCAAATGGGATAATTGGACTGAATTTTTGGATTAGAATTAGACCCAAAATTTATCTAAAATTTGGGTCAAAATAACAAAATACAAAAATTTGGTAAATAGAATCCTAAATTGAATAAATTTTTACAAATGGGTCCTACGCCAAATTTTTCTTACAAATAGGTTTCTTGAATAAGAATTTTACAGAAAAGTCTAATAAAAAATTGAAATTATAAATCAGTCCTATAAATTTGAGAATTCACAAATAAACCCCTCCAAAATTCTTTATTTATGAATAAGCCCCTAAAATTTTGACTATTTATAAATAAGTCTCTTAAAAATTTTTGTTTACAAATAAATTTAAATTTTATTCAAAAAGAACTAGAAAGTTTTAAAACTTTATAAATAAGTTCTCTTTTACAGAAAAACCCCCTAAAAATTATAAATTATAATTTAATCTAATTTTTTTAAAAAAAATTATAAATAATTCCTTTATAATTTTAATCATCATCTACAACAAACAAATTTATACATATCTCTTTACAAACTCGTCCAAACTCTTGATAAATTCTATCCATATTTGTTTACATTTGCATCCATCATTCAAAATTCAAATAAGAAAAGATTCATTTTCAGCCCAACTTTATCTCCGAGTCCTATAAAAATCTGCAAAACCTACAAATCAAAGAGCAAAAAGAGATCAGAGGCAGAGAAAAGGGAGATTAGTATCGGAAGTGATCAAGATTTGAAAATTAGGAGCAGAAAAAAAGGGGCAATTATTTAACCTTTCCTTCTTTTCTACTTATCTTCTCTTCATTTTTTTACCTCCTCCTCCAAAGGAATAGCTACGCCCACTGCCTTGTCTAGTCTTACCACCTGGCGATGAGTCATGATGTGCCCGCCTTACGATAGAGAGGCATTCTGATGGCTTGTAGTCGAGACCTCCACTACGCTACCACCTCCGAACAGAGGGGGCATGGACATATCCAAAGCGACTAGCATGGCCCTCTAAGGAGACCAAGAATATCAATGGCTCACGCCTGCTGTTCCTCCGCTTGCCTGGACACGGTCGGTTGGAGCTCCAAGGCCTCACTTGCGTGCGGTGCTTGATCTCACCAAGCACCGCACTCCAGCCGCCAGGCCCAAAGCCCGTCTTCCCTTGTACTGGCCCAGCCCAGCGGCTCATCGGCTTGACTCTTCACAGCGATGGAGTGGCGGATCAAAGGTCCTCCGGGCCTGCTCCCTCTTCACCTGGCCAGCTCATGATATGGCCTGCTCCCATCTCATCATGGTTCGCACCGACCTCACCGTGCCAGCACAAATAGCTACCCACCTTGCCGTGGCTTACTCCGACTATGCTGTACTAGCCCAGATCTCTTGCGTTGCTTCCAGCCTCTTTGACCTCATCCCTCGTCCCCATCCGTTCCTTATCGCTGTCTCTTACAAACCAGAGCTAGACTCAACCGAAATTGGCTGAGTCTAGCCATGGATATGAAGAAGACAAAGAAGCTCCAGCTCTTAAGGTTTTGGGTTGCGGGAGAAAGAAGAAGACCCGCAGGAGAAGAAGGGGGGAAAATAAAAAAGGGGTTGTTGTGTAAAAATAGAAAAAACTGGCCAAGAAGGAAAAAAGAGTAGGGGTTGTTGTGTAAAAATAGAAAAATCTGGCCGAGAAGGAAAAAAGAGTAGGGTTTCAAGCAAGGTTTTATGATGTGATTTCGGTTTCGGTTTCGAGACCTAGCGAAACCGATATGTTTTGATCATTTCGGTCGTTTCGGTTTCAGTCGAAATATTTTTTTAAATTATTAATTGGGTGTTGATCAGAGTTTGACTGTATTTTGATTTCAAATTAAAAATATGATAAAATATAAAAAAAATTTAAAAAAAATTAAAAAATTAGGAATGAATTTATACTTAATTTTACCATAATATTAAATATTATTTTAGTTAATTAATATTAATTTTGATAGTTAGTCACTGATATAGTCTACTTTTAATATATATTAGTGTATTAAAAAACATACAAGAAATAATATGAATATGATTAAAAGTTAAAAATTAACATAAGCACATTTAACTTTTCATTAAAATGTACTTCACACATACATAATTTATAAATTCTAAAATAATACAACTAATCATCATAATCATCATCAGTTGAGTTTGGAACATCTGGGTGTGGAATTACAAATTCAGTATTTGAATGATCCGGATAAGCATTTGTAGGCATATGAGCCAAAACAACTAGCTCTGCGCGATCTCGTGTTAACGGTTCTGAAGTATAACCATACATCGAATGTCCAAAATGAAAATTATATTTTGACTCAAATTTAACTTTATTTCAATTATTTTTTAACTTCAAATTAAAAAATTATAATATATTTAAAAATTTTAAAAAATAATGAATAATTACGTGAATAATATTATGTACGTGAACAGTATCTGACAGAAACCGATAAGGACTTCGAAATCAAATTGGCGATAGCGCTGGTCCCAGTGTAAGGCCGGCCTCATCTTGCGGGAGTACGGGTCAGGTCGGTGAGGGCGCGAGATAGGCGAGGGAGCGGCGGCAGACTAGCGAGTGCGTAGGGCCCTTGGGCTCGGACACGAAGCTGGCGCGAGGTCCTCTCCACGCCCCACACACCCCCCCTCCCCCCCGCCGGCGCGAGCCCAGCGAGCTCCCGCCCGCCCGCCCGCCCGCACTCGAGCCCGGCGAGCTCCCGCCCCCGTGCGCAAGCCCGGCGAGCTCCCGCTCCCGCGCGCTCGAGCCCGCACGCGGTCCCGCCTGCATGCTCGCCAACGCGCGCTCATTGATGAAGATGAACAGTAATGAACTATAAACCCTAATCGAAACCCAAAAAAGGGTTTTGGTTCAGGACCGGCTGAAACGTCGAGCCATGGTTTCAAGTTTGAAATGAAAGAATAGAAAAAAAAATAAAAAAGAATTATGCAAAAAAAGGGAAAAATTCAGAAAAAATAATAAAAGAAGAGCTTTCGACATTATGGTTATCCACAATCTTTGCCGTGATGTCAAACGCTCGATAATATTGCCCCCACCCATGGCCTTCAATGATGAAAATGGTGAATGCATGATCTTATTGCGACCATCTATAGTCCCATAAAAATGATAATGAAGACGGCGATGAAGACAACGATAAAGACGATGAACCTAAGACCTTGTCGTAGACACCCGGTGGTCTCTCGAAAACGATGATGAAGTCAGTAATGAAGATGACGAATCCATGACTTTGCTATAGTCACCCACAACCCCTCGAGGATGGTGGATCCCTATCACCACTTAGCTAGCCTTTAGGCTTGCATCCAAGCTAGCCCTCGAGCTCTTGACAAACCAATCTTCGGGCTCGTACTCAGCTAGCTTTTAGGCTCACACTTGACCAGTCTTTAGGCTCACATCCAAGCCAGCCTTCGAGCTTGAATCCAAGCTAGCCTTCAGCTTTGCATTCATCCAAACTCCGGACTTACATTTTAGACAACCTTTAGGGTCACACTAAGCTAGCCTTAAAACTCACACTCAGCTATCCTTTAGGCTCACATTTAGCCAACCTTCGGGCTTACACTTAGTTAATCTTTTGGCTCACACTTAACCAGCCTTCGGGCTTGCACTCAGCCAACCTTAGGGCTCACATCCAAGCTTGCCTTCAGGCTCGCACTTAGCCAGCCTTCGGGCTAGCATCCAAGCTAGTCTTTAGGCTCGCACTTAGCCAACCTTCGAGCTCACATCCAAGTCAGCCTTTGAGCTTATACTCAGCTAGCATTTGAGCTCGTATTTAGCCAACTTTCGATCTCTCATCCAAGCTAGCATTCAAGTTTACATTTAGCTAGCATTCGAGCTCGCATGTAAGTCAATCTTCTGACTCGCACTCAACCAACCTTCGAGTTTGTATTTAACCAGTCTTCGGGCTTACACCTAGCTAACCTTCAGGATGGTATTCAGCTAGCCTTCAGGCTTGCATCTTAGCCAGTGTTTAGACTTGCATCTAAGTTGGCTTTCAGCTTTGCATTTAGCCAGTATTCAGGCTCACACTTGGTTAACCTTTGGGCTCGCATTGAAGTTAGTTAGGCTTATATTTAATCAACTTTTGAGCTCGCATCTAAGTCAGTCTTCGAACTCGCACAAAGTCAACCTTTGAGGTAGCACTAAGTCAGCTTTCAAGCTCGCCAACTAAGCTAATCTTTGGGTTCATACATTTGAAATTAGAATATGGGCCCATCTAAGATCATCATAAATAACCAAAAACTCTCAAATCAAACTGCTTAACATGCAGTAACTCAATAACACTAAAATCAAACTTAGCTAAAACAAATAGACAAAGACCAAGTTGGCTCAAATGGACTTAAATTGGTCAAATAAATGGATTAAGACCCAAATTAAACTGAACACTAGAAAATCCAAATTGATCTAAACCATATAAACCCAGACTCAACGCTAATCAAAATCAAGTTGAGCTCAAATTAAATCCAAACAGGATTGAACTAAGCTTAAATCAAGTTTAAACTAAAAGGAGAGACTCAAAGTCAAATCATAACCAAGCCAAACTAAGTTTGAATTAAAATTAAGTTGAACTAAATTGACTTGAATAATATGTAAACCTGAGTTTAATAAAGGTCCAATACAAGGTCGAGTTTGACTCAAGTTAAATGAAATCAAACTTGGACCTAACTTAAATAGGGTCAAATTGAGTCTCATTGGGTGCATTAAATTTTCGGCAATACTCCAATTCTATGAATAAATGGGTGATATTATTATTATGATCTGAACTAGAATCAGCTTGAATAAAACTAAATAAAGTTAAACTGAGTCTCACTGGATGTGTTACAAAAGTATTTAGCAATATTTCAAAGCTATATCTAACTCCCTAAGCCATTGGTGATGCTATTAAATTAAAAAAGTTAATTGCTAATCCAATCAAAGTCGTTGGTCACACTTCGAAATTAGTCTACCCCAGAAATCATTGATGACGCATCTTCCAAGGTATTTGCAACCCCACAAGCCATTGGTAATACTATTAATCAAAAAAGTTAATCATTCACGTGCTCTAAGTTGTCAACTATACTTTAAAGTTATACCTAATCCCCTAAGTCATTGGTAATACTATCAAACCAAAGAAGTTAATTATTAACACACTCTAAGCTGTTGGCCACACTTCAAAACTATATCCAATCCCCTAAGTCATTGATTATGCTACCAAATCAATGAAGTCAACTAGCAATGCGCTCAAAGCTTTTTGGCCATATTTTAAGCTAGTCAATCCCACAAGCAATTGATGATGTGTCCTTTCAAGTTAGCTAACCCCAGAAATAATTGGTAATATATTTTTTAAGCTAGTCAACCCCAAAAGTAATTGTCGATGCATTCTTCAAATTAGTCAATTTCAGAAGCAGTGGATAACGTGTCTTTCAAGCTAGTCAACCCTAGAAGTAGTTGACAACGTGTTTATTTAAGCTAGTTAATCACAAAAGTAGTTGACAATGTGATTCTCAAAGCTATACCCAACCCTATAAACTATTGGTGATGCTATCAAACCAAAAAACTTATAGCCTATGTCTTATCAGCTATGAAAATACTTCAAAACTAATGAAGTTATCACCTATGTCTTATCGTTATGGAAATACTTTAAAAAAACTAAGAAGTTATCTCCTATACCTTATCGGCTATGAAAATACTTCAAATAAAGTTATCACTTATATCTCATTGGGTATAAAAATACTTTAAGATCAACAAAGTTATTACCTATGCCTTATTGACTATGGAAACACTTCAAGGTCAACAGAATGATCTCCAACAGCTTATTGGCTAACGAAAATACTCCAACCTAAATGAAGTTATCGCCGATACCTTATTGACTAACGAAAATACTTCAAATCATGAAATTATCGCCGATGCTCAAAGCTATTGAAAATACTTCAAACTTCTCTCATTTTCTTCCACGATTTGGGTTAGACACCACGTGGTCCAGTGCAAGAGGAAGCAGGGCAATGACATGTATCAAAGCTTCTTCTCCACTCTTGTCCTTTCTTTATTTTTTATTTTTTTCTATAATTTAATATTGAAATTTATTATAAAGTGAGAGCATACCCTTACTTAAGTCATTGACCATTTTTTAAAATTAATCAATCAAATAATATTTTCTTCTTTTCTTTTTTTATGTCTCTATTTTATTAACTAGGTTTCTCATTTTAAGAGGTTTTTTATAATTGTTGAGGTAATTAACAATAAGGACTTGTACATATCGAAAGTCATATTCTTACAATATTTGATAGCGTACTTTAAATTAAAATAAATTTTAATTTATGATTTAATGTTGCTCTCAGGATATCTACTATCTCAGATGATCAATTTTGATCCATGATAGCCTTTCAAGATAGTCAACTCTATAAGCAGTTGATGACGCACCTTTTAAACTAGTCAACCCCAAAAATAGTTGACAATGAGATTTTCAAAGCTATGCCCAATCCTATAAGCCGTTGGTGATACTACCAAACCAAATGAAGTACCACAAATGTTTAAAGTTATTAGAAATACTTTAAACTCCTCCCATTCCCTTCCACATCCTGTTGGGCGATGCTATCAATACTTATCAAAGACTGAGTCAATTTGAGTCAGATGTCATGTGGTCCAACATAGGGAGTGGGGCAGCAAAATATATCAGAGTTTCTTTTGCACTCCTTTTTTCTCTTTTTCTTTTATTTATTTTTTTATATTTTCTATAGTTGTATGTTAAAATTCATTATAAAGTGAGAGCATACCTTTACTTAAGGCATATACCATTTCTTAAAATCGATTAAATGCTTTTTTCTTTTTTTGTCTCTATTTTATTAGCTAAGTTTTTATTTTATGAGATTCCTAACAATCATCAAGGTAATTAATAATAAAGGCTTGCGCCTTTTGATCCCACAACACCTGATAGCGTATTCCAAATTAAAATAAATTTTAATTTATGATTCGAGGTTGCTTTTGGAATCTTTACTATTTTGGATCGCCGAAATCGATCCCATAGAATTATGATTATATACTGTATATACTTTGAAATATTTCTTGACAATTTGAAGGTCTTATGAGAAAATTATATCTTGTCTTATATTTATATTATATTTACTTATCTTAAAAAAAATATAAAAAAATCATGCATATGAATTTATGAAAAGGTTTTTTACCTTTTGACATTCACTTGGATTCTGTATTTGAACTTGAAAATCATATATGTGTTTCTGTTGAAGAACTTGTTGATCTGTAAATGTTATTGGATTCTAGTATTATGTTTTTATATTTACTGTGTTATCTCCCACTTGATTCTTGTCTTATCCCATCACTGAGGTTAAATAGTCATATCAATATGTATTTGTATTCTTATTAAAAATTGATTTCATTACCACCTATGGGCATCAAAATAGTGGTATATTCCTAATAAGACTCCTTTCATCGGATAAGCCTAATAAGACCTCTTTCATGAGGTATTTCTAATAATACCCATTTTACGAAAAAAAAATTTATTTTTGTTACTTCCATTGATTTTAAGTGTGCCCATTTATATATGATTTAGGTTACCCATTGTGTGTGTGTGTCCATTACTTATTTCAAAGATACCACTCATTATTTGCTTGACTTGATTTATAATTTTTTGAATAAATTCTTATCGATGAATTTGAAAATATTATCTTTATCAATTTTAATTATTTTGTCTTTATGGCATTTGCTTGAAGCTTGAAAAGCATTTAACTTTACTTAAACTAAATCTTGAAACTATATACATATATATATGCAAAGTCACCTTGAACATCAGACACTTTATTTTGGTCTTAACTTATAACTATCTGAATAATTTCTTATTTCATGAATTTTAGTTTTTTGTTCTAGTTAAGTTTTGATAAAAATTATATTTGTGATGCTTAAATGTTGAATAAATTTGATTCTATTTAAAATTAATTATTAAAACTTTATATAATACGTATATTAAAATATTGCCTTAATATAGAATTACTCATTCTCTTGTAAATTTGACTACTAGATATGGGTTCTTGAGTATTAGTTAAGCTATAAAGTGATGTATATATCTAGATTAAATTTATTTATTTTATTCCTTGAAAATGTCTAAGGATATGATAAAATAATTTAAAAATTTTATAGTGACATTATTGAGCTTTATTTTTTAAGTTATAAACATAATTGTTGTAGATTATTACATATACAGATTTAAGGATTTAGTCTTGTATATTTATAGGATTTTAGCCTCATAAATATATGGCGTTGTTTCGTACCCAAGAATAAATATTTTAGATTCAAAGCATGATACAGTCAAATCACAACCAGATAAAAATGCTTATCTTTTTTTTATTTCATTCTTATATAAACAAAGAATGAGCATATTCTACATAGGCAAACAAAAAAGATATGCATTTTTCAATTATTTTGCTCTCTTTCAATTATTTTGTAGTATTTCACATGAATCAAATAAAAAAAACAAAGGCAACAAAATTCATCAATTCAAACAACCCACAATCCACAAATGCATCAAGAAACATGGAAAAACTACTTGTTTTTCATTGAAGAGATCCTACGTTATACTTTTCGCTCTCTTTCTAACTTTTTTTCCGTATTTCACATGAATGAAATAGAAAACAAAAAAAAAAAGTCCATCACTCCAAATGCCCCACACACAATCCATAAAAAACATTAAAAAAAAAAGAAAGAAAATTACTCATATCAAAACAAACAAACAATTCCAAACAAAAGCTTAAAAAATAGGGAAAAAATTAGAAAAAAAGAAAGAACAAATTGAATGATGCACAGGACACAAGGGAACAAAATTACAAACACTTTTTGTGAGGCTCATGATTGGCGGTGGGATAGTAAATTGCGAAACATATGAGTGGATAGCAGTTTAGTTCTATATCGATAAAATATGAGAGTTGAGATTGAGATAAATACGATGACTGTTGTAGATTTAGCAATGAGGACTTTTCCCAAATGGACCAAAAAAAAAGACCCTATGGTCTAATGGGTCAGTGGACCGTAGACACCTAACGATAATATTGTATTAGATCGGAAGCATCACATAGTTGTATCAGAGCTTTTCCACACCTTTTGAGCATTATGCCCTAGCTCTACAAGAATGCTAAGTCCCTAAGGTAGGAGAAATTGTAAGGTTCATGACTAGTGATGGGCCAATGGATTGTAGGACCCATAAGTAGATAACAGTTTAGTGGTACATTGAGAAAATGTAGGAGTTAAGACTAGGCTAAATATGATGACTATCATAGAGTTAGCAACAAGGCCTTTTTTTGGGGAGGTGAAAAAAATAAAACTCTAGGGTTCGGTAGGCCACAATTGCTTAGGGACAATATTGTGTTTGACTAGAGGCGTCGCATAGATCTAATTCAAACCAAACCTAAACCAAACTCAAACCCACCTTCTAACTCCTCCTAAACTCATAGCAATTTTTGAAACCCTAACCTAGCCTTAAATGCCTTCATAGCCAGTGCACCACCACCTGCCCGTCAACTCCAATTGTCAGACTACTGTAGACTTGCACAATTGTTCTCAGTAGTTTCAGCCTCATTGCTACTGCACAGCCATGTGTCGTGGCCACCGCATGCCCACACGGCTGTCCGTCGCCATCTTGCCATGCTTCCTTGCCTGGCGATCACCCTCTCATTGGCCATCGATGGTTTCTTCTTTCAGCAAGTTTGTTACTCGTGATGGATGGAGAAGAAATATAATTTTTGCAAAAGCACCCAATTGTGAGGCTTATGATTGACGGTAAGTGAGTGAACTATGGGGCCAATAAGTGGGTAGAAATTTATTCCCAATTGATAAAATACAGGAGTTGAGGCTGAATTAAATATGATGACTATTTAGACCTGCCAACAAGGTTTTTCTCGAAAAGCTGGAAAAAAGTCCTAAGCCCAGTAGGCCATAAATGCCCAAGAATAATATTGTGGTTAGTTGCAATATTATATAGTAGTATTAGAGCTACTCCATACTTTTTGAGTAATGTGAGCTACTTCAATGAGGACATTGAGATCCCTATGGAGGGGAGAATTGTGAGACTAGTGATTGACAGTAGGCTAATGGGCAATGGAATCCGTAAGTGGATAGCAGCTAGTCCCACATTGACAAAGTACGTAAGTTGAGATTGGCTAAATATGATGAGTGTCATATACCTAATAACGAGGCATTTTTCCAGAAAGTAGGAAAAAATAAAATTTTGAAATTTGGTGGGCTAGTGGGACATAATTACCTAGAGACAATATTATGTTCAGTCGAGGGTTTCACATAGATTTTGTGGGCTCATACCTGGCGGTGGGCTAATGGACTATAAGCCTCTTGAGTGGGTAGTAGTTTAGTCTCATATCGACAAAGTGCGAAAGTTGAGACTAGACTGAATATGATGATTATCATAAACCTAATAACGAGGTCTTTTCTATAAGAGATGGAAAAAACAAAATCTTTGAGTCTGGTGGGCCACTGGGCCATAAACACTTGGGACAATATCATTATTATGGGTCGAGGTGTCATATAAAATTGTGAGGCCCGTGACTAACGATGGGCCAATGGGTTGTGAGGTCCATGAGTGGGTAGCAATTTAGTCTCATATTAATAAAGTATGAGAGTTGAGATTATTTTAAATATAATGATTGTCGTAAACCTAGTAACAAAGCCTTTTCCCTCAAAGCTAGGAAAATAAAATCTTGGGGTTCAGTGAGTCACAGATGCCCAGGATAATATTAGTTGGATCAGGGGTGTTATATAGAATTGTGAGGCCTTGGGCACCTGTGGCACACCAACACACTGGACCCCAAGATTTTATTTTTCCTGGACTTTCTAGGAAAAGTCCTCATTCATAAGTTTATGACAATCATCATATTTAGCTAGTATCAACTTCTATACTTTATCGATGTGAGACTAAACTACTATTCACGTACGGACACGACAACCCACTGATCTACCACTAGTCACGAATCTCATAATATAGATGCAAAGCAGCTCTGATACTATTATATGACGTCTTTGACCAAGTACGATATTGTCGCTTGGTTATTGTAACCCACCGGGTTTTGTTTTTTGTTTCCTCAGAAAAAATGTCTTGTTGCTATATCTATAATAATTATCATATTTAATCTAATCTCAACTCCCATATTTTTTCAATGTGGGGCTACACTGCTACCCACTCAAAGGCCCTACAACCCATTGACTCATTGCCAGTCACAAGCCTCACATCTTTCGTGCCAATCTATCGTTCAAAAGGCGTTGACCGCAGCAAGATAGATGGAGAGATCGTTGTGTTGGTACAGCCATTCATTGTACAAGCACTAAAGGTTGATTAGATCCTTCTCGACAACCACGGACTTTTTTGCTTGGGTGACGATGGCGGTGCCAATGGCCGAAAAAGAAAAAGACAGTGATGGAGACAAGGGTTGTGTGGCGGCATCGAAGATGGAGTAAGAGAAAGAAGGGAAGGGCACAAGGATATCACAAGCCGAAGGCCAAGAAACTAATTGGGCCTAAGGAAGATAAAAGAGAAAAAAATTACTTTTATTTTAGCAACCTAAATTTATCATTTTATAATCTTGTCACTGGAACAAAAAATAAAATATATGAAAATTTATATTCTTAGAAAATAAAAGAAAAAAAAATTGATATAATAGAATTTCGAAAAGTCTGATATGTCCTTACAAATTAAGAATTTATAGAAATCTTAATAAGGGTATTTCCGTACTATGAAAAAAATATGGAGGAAAGAAATGCAAACAGTGGCAAATCTTGAAGAAAAAAATCAGGCCTAGCTACAACAAATGCAGAGTATTTTACAGCAACATTGGATTCAGAAACTAGCGAGTCAATGACCAAAGTTCAGCAGAAGCATCCACGTGAAATTCAATTATTAGTGTATATATGCAAGTGCATATTGAGGTATATAAATATATAGGAGCAAAACCTTGAAGAAACAACAAGATTTAGTCCCAATAAAGTTTGTTTTTACCAATAATCCAATATAAAATAGCAATCTTGAATTCAGAAAGCCTTCTTCCATTTATACTTTTGTGCACAATAAACATAAATGAGAAGGTTGATCAAACTGAGCCCAGCTAAAAGCAAGAAGAAATAGTCAAGATGTCCTCCCTTCAAATTATTTGGAATCCATCCAGCTTTCCCGCCTTTGGTTGTTGCTGATGCCATGATGGTCAAAATAATTGAGCTCAAACATTCACCGAGTGCAACATTTATGAGCCGGAAAGCACTGCATCGGCTTCTCATTGCATTGGGAGATTGGTCATAGAAAAATTCAAGCTGCCCAATATAGGTGAATGCATCTGCTCCTCCCAGCAATACGAGTTGCGGCAACTGCCACAAAATACTCATTGGAACAGCGACCTCTTGGTGTACAAGACCTTCAGCTTTTGCAATCTGCAAACGCCTGATCTCTACTAGTGCAGCTCACACCACTGATAGTAGAGATAGGACTAGACCGAATGCCCATTCGCTGGAGTACAGAGAAACCTCTTTCATTGCATGTGAACTTCCTTGCAATTGGGATAAGAATTCTGTCACAGATGGAAACCCATATGAGGATGCTGATATTCATAACGGAATTGGCCAGAGAAGGAGGAATAGTGAAAGAACCTATCCTAGTGTCCATAACCACCCCTTGTTCCACATACATGGTAGAGACCTGTGAATGAATGATGAGCAAAAGAATCGTTGTAGCCAAGATAGGAAACATTCAAACCAGTATCTTAAGTTCCTCCACTTGTGTGACAGTACACAACCTCCATGAGTTGGCCAAGCTAACAGTTTTCACATCAATATCCAATAAAGTAGCAGCTTTGTCAAAGAACCTGCAGCATATTTTCATCAATGTTATCTCATAAATTAACTAAAACATTGTAAATTTCGGTAGAGAGATTCAAGCATGTACCTGAGGTCATCACTGTGCTCCAGCTTTTGACTCCCTTCTATTGCAGAAGCTTTATCAGGCAGTTCATAAAGAAAAATACTGTCAAGCGGGACTGGCACATTCCACTTGTGAACAGATGCCACAACTACTTGGGATACCCTTATCAGCGGGTTCCCTCCTGGTTTTTGAAATCTACAAAGTTGTGTGGCAGACAAGAAACTTACTATGCCTAGACCCATAGAGAATGTAGGAATGCCAAAACCTAAACCCCAGCTGCAATTCTGTTGCACCCACACCACAAAGGTACTAGATATAAGAGAACCAATGACAGCAACATAACGAAACCAAATAAAGAAAGATCCTTTCTTCATCCTTTCAGTTGGATCTGTCATCAAACTGATCAGCCCCAAAGGAAGAGACACAAGGTTCAGTGCCACCAAGACCTAGTGCAATCAGATAGAGACTAAGAAAGAGTATAGCAAATTGAGCTGCAGTTGCTTCTGGGCAAACAGAACCTACGGTCTGGAGGCTTAAAGGTGGGGACTATGGCTGAAAGGGTAAGTATGCCCATTCCCTGCACAAAGCAAATTGGTAAGGAAAGTCAATTTAGAATTAACATGCAGAATGAGGATCACGCCATAAAAGTTGCATCTCAAGTAGCATAAGATACTGTTGATAGGCAATATTTGTGCATAAATCAAATTTTTGAGTTGCATGTAGAAAAACAAAAGGAGAGATGAGTTCAATGTACAATGAAGTATATCATTGAGAAAACTGCAATTGTCCAGTATCTTCCAGAATAAGCATCAGCAAGGACAGCTCCGATGAGCAGAACAAGGTGACATGCTCCTTTCCAAGTAGTAACATTTCTTGCGGCAGAGACATTTCCCATTCAGAGCTTCTTTGAGAGGTAAGTGACAAGATTTGCTGATATACCATAGTAGGCCAACTCCTCACAGAATTCATTGCCTAAAATGTTTTGAAAACTCTCAATCATTTGAACACATGTACATATAAAATATAGCTATTGATTTTGCTCATACCAAGGATGAAAATACATGCTCTCCAATTGCCTGTGTCGTACTTTGATCTAGAATTTCCCTGAATATCAACTGATCCATCTCCTGTATAGCCTGTATCTCCATGCTAGAAATCAAAGAATAGATATCATTTATAATGTATGAATGAAATTAGTCTGATTATGAAAGTAAGAAATTTTATGGCATGGATCTGAAATTGGATATTGAAAATTACTTGGAACGTAAAATCAGATGACCATCAGGTCATTGTATTCTCAGTAATGTTCTTTTAAGAACTTGGACAAGTCATTTTTCACATATATATGCCCTACAAAATATGCAATTTTGTGTATTCACCAATGTGAATGTTGCAATGTAGGACACATGTCATAGATTCCATAAGGAAATTACCAAGCTGCACAAATAGAAAAGCTCACTTGGATAGAAGCCCTTCATCAAATGGAAAAGCTAGTTAGAATGTATTCTTTCATCCGTAGATTTGTGCTAACCAATCACAATCACAATCACAATCCCTTGTTGCTCCTTTTGCTTCTACATATTCTAATATACTTCTTGCTGTAATTTCTTCTGTTGACCAGCAACTAATCTCCATATTTTCATAGAAGAACAAGAACAATCCTTTATCGCTTATACGAAAAGACTATTTGAACAAAAGATAAGTAGATTAGCCAATTTATTTCATTAGGCAGATGAGCTATTTTAAACTGTTCCAAAATAAAAAGAAAGACAACACAAAGGAACAGCTTCCTCATACTCAAAACCTTGAGGTTCATGCAATCCTTCTTATCATGCAATCAATTGCAAAACCTCCATTCTTACTGATCTGTAGCCAAACTTCTAAAAGCCAACTTATAGGCATAGTATTCAGTTTCCATTCAATTATGAGCTCACTTGAACTAGACGTTGAATTTGAAGATATAAAAACACACCAAAGGGAAAAGAAATTGACATTTCATAGGAGTGTTAAGCATCAAAATCAATCCAAATAGCTCGCTAGTTACACTATGAACAACACCTTATGGCTGCAAGTTTCGCAAGGAACAGTATCATTCCAATCATTTACGCAAGAAATGCCTTCATAATCAAAATTAGTCCTAATAACTCATTGGTTACACTTTGCACTCTGAGAGGGTTATAAGTTGCTAAAATCGTGAGTTAAAAACTTCAATTCCTATCAGTTTCTCATCACAGTAAGTCAGTAACCAGAAAACAAGAACGCAAAAAGTCAAGCTCATATCTTAAGCTCATCCCAGGCAACAATATTAAATTCCTATCAGATATCATTATTTTAGTAAACCAAAGCACATACCAATATCTCCTAGTAAACAACATTTCTCCAACCCATCAAAATCATAAGCAAAACCACACATTTGGAGGTACACTAATTAGGTTCATAACAAAACATCAAATGATTCAAATCCTAACACAGTTCAAAATGGAGTTTTTTCCTATCAAAATCCCTATTTGCAACTTAATAATCACGTGAGACAACAGGATGACGATAAACCTCAACCCTGCTATCGTGTGTAACATCGACAAAGATTGAACCTTTGGGCTGGACTCGCAAGATATATTGAGCAAAACGGCGAAATAAAAATCTAATCTTGAAGAAAAATAACCTCCAGAAGGCCGCAGTCCAGAAGCAGCCTCGCCTCCTCGTCCTGCTGAGAAGCCATGAATTCCAACTTCCATGGTGACGGAGCACCGGAGATATTTATCGAAAGAGTAAGGTCGATATAGCTGCTTGTAAACTAACCAAATTGCATATAAACTCACTTAACCTAAAAAATTATTTATGACTCCCTGAGTCACGGGTAATCTTATAGATAGCCCATCCAGTTTAAATTTTTCATCAGAAATGCAAGTATTTGGAAAATATTCTTTCAGATGGTTTTAGTTGGAAGGCGAAATGTCATAAATACCCCTCTACCAAATCTAAGATTTTCTTAAGCTTGATTAAATCTTAATAATCTGATTTAACAATTGTTAAAATTCAATTAAAAGTTGAATTAGTAAATTCAACTTTTAAGGGTCGAAAAATCAAGTATTGAGGTAGCTCCAATAATCTATTTGTGTTTAGAAGGACCTCCAGATGAGCTATGTGAACAAAAATTTGCATATTTGAAGCTTTGATTTCATTAATGTCATTTTGACATTAGGTTTGTATTAAATTTCTATTGGAGATGATTTTTAACCAAAATTTAGTTTGCCTGAATTTTTTTTTTTTTAAGGTTCATTTGGTTCTCATTCCACGCTAGATCCACAACCATTCTAAAACCGTAGCCATATTCCAGTGTAGGTGGCTAGAGATAGACAAAAGAGTTTTATCTAATTACAATAAATTTATGAAGAATTTTTTCTTATAGTTTTTATGTCAAAATAGGAGGCAATACAATCTCTTCAAGTAGCAATGCACTATTTTATTATTATTGGGAAAAATGTAGGGTTCATTATTCATTTAAGTCTAAAACTAAAGAAATGAGATTTTATGAATATTCACACTATAGAATTTTGATTTTTGATTGGAAAATTTTGCTTTGCTTTATTAGTTATGAATTATTCATGAAAGCTTGATACTATTAGGGAGAGGATAGCAAAGGGTGTGGCTTCTTCAAGTAAGGTGGTGATTATGAAGAGCCATAGAAGTGACTAGATAATCAATTGTTGGATCCTAAAGATAATTTGATGGGAAGAGTAGTTGTGTTGGAGGGATAACTCAATGAGGTTATTCATAGCCTCCATAAGATGAATGAGATGTTGAAGATTGCTTTGGATGCATTGTACTAGTTTAGTGTTATGACTATTTGTATTTTAATTACAATTCTTGTGAAAGGAATTATGAGATGTAATTAGTTGAGTATGGGTTTGACATAATAATTGACCACTCATATCCATTTTTATAAAAACTTTGGTGTAGCAGTTTAATTAAATTATAGTTCATACAGTAGGTTGTATTCAATTTTTGTAGAATTGTGTAATGTTAGCTAAGATCAATTTGAGTTCAGAAACTGCTGAAAAATATTTCTACAAAATCCTATAACAACAACTGTGATTAATTCTAATTAAGTAATTAAATTTCAAAACTAAAATTTGTCTCATAAGTGAAACACAAAAAATAACTTAAGAGGGGTGAATTAGATTTTATAAAACTCTTTTACGAATAAAATAAAATTTTTCAAGATGAGCAAAAGCAAATTATAAAGAGTTTAATGAATTTTAATCACCAAATGTGTGGATATAAAAGAGGCAAAGAAGGAAAATAGATTAATGTAGTTCAACGACCAATCATGTCTATTTTACAACCTTTCTCCATTTTAGGACTTCAATCACTTTAATAGTAATATTGTTTTATTTGGGTGAAGTCAAGCCTTACAATACCTCATTACACCACGAGTATTGCTCCAAAAATTGGAACCAAACTTTCACTCCTAATAATCATAGAAGTGTGCACTCACAACATCCTTCTAATATCTAAAAGAGCACTCAATACTCTCCCAACAAGTTAGAAAAATTACAATGATTTCGAAGAGTATATTATACAATATTTTAAAATTATTAGTGTATCTCAATTAAAGAACATGGGTAAGAGGATCTGAAAGTAAAATTCTTATGTAGAACACTAATAGAGAATACTAAGACTTGTCAAGGGCTTAAAAACTCATTTAGGATTTTCCAATGA
The DNA here is from genome assembly GCA_005019695.1 of Trichopus zeylanicus subsp. travancoricus. NCBI lineage: Eukaryota > Viridiplantae > Streptophyta > Magnoliopsida > Dioscoreales > Dioscoreaceae > Trichopus > Trichopus zeylanicus. The sequence goes on along the minus strand of RXID01014840.1, from coordinate 137,422 downwards.
TGTTAAAGAGAAGAGTTCCAACTATTTTATACATTAGGAGACCATAATTAGTTGTTTAGGAAAAGTTTCTAATGACTAATAAATAGAGCAAAATGCTCTAGTTTTCTCCTATGCTCTAATACCTACAAAATTAGTCATTAAATAGTCTCTGAAATTCTACTCAACCAAGTAAAATTTAGAACATTTTAAGTCTTTTAGAACTACAGAGTGAAATTTTACTCTAAATCTTAAAAAATTCTACACAACCTTTGTCAGTTATAAAAATGCAAAGCGGAATCCTGCTCACCCAAAAATCAAAATTTTGCACTAGTCTCAATGTTAAAAATTTAACATCAAGTTGTTTACTTTCATTTGACATATATTATAAATACTTGGAGACACGAATGTTAAATTGATGAGAGTACTTCCAAGTATTGTTTCACATCAAATTAGAGTTATAAGTTCTCAACAACCATATTCTCATCTTAAGACTAAAAGAAATAAAACTTAAAAAAATACAATTAAGGTCTTGAGTTATTTTCACATTTTGAGCTCCCAAAATTGATCTTCAAGCCATCATGAGATTCATCTTCGGATTATCATTATCTACACAAAAGTTGATTGAGCATGATTTTTATCTTTAAGACTCGATTCTTCATGAGTTTGGATGAATATAACTAATTTTGAAACTATCATAACTCAATAAATTTATTAAACTCTAGTTTGATCATTATCAAAATCTAAATTGTAACAAGAATATACCAAACTAGACTAAGTTATATATCTACTAGAACAAGGGACATGGAGATCTTGATTTTCAAAACAATAATTGTTATTCATACACAAAAATTCAGTTTCAATTTATTTCTTTGGTGCATTTTCATTCAAAGTACTCTACATATAAAAAGTTTTCCTCAAAATTCATAGTAATTACATCTAGTGACCACATATGGATCCCTCTGAATTTTTGAAATATCCTATGAACCTTTGCTTGTGTTGATAGAAGCATGAGATAAACTTGTGGTATGTCCTCCTCTCCTTGTGTTGACAACAACATGATATAAATTTGATAAACTATATGTCCTCCTCTCCTTGCAAAACCTTGCCGATAGAAATAAAGCTTGGGGCAATAGTGATAGGCTTCTTTCCTCTACCTAAAACCCTTCCCTACACAAAAGGCAAGAGTATGTTGGATTTCATTAATATTTTGTAACTAAGTTGTTAAACTACAGTACAAAAGCATACATTATTTGGAAGGACTCTTGAAACATATAAGCAAATAAATTGAAGGTGAAGAATAAGCATATAACAATCAATTGAAGATCAAGAATATGGATGTGTGGGTGTCAAATGAATTCAAACAAGCAATTCATCTTCAAGTGTAATATTAATTAATCACTTGGATTAAGTTGTCTCAATAAAACAGCAGGGCTTATTTTATTAACAAACTCAAAAATTGTGTCCCAATTAAACAACGTGACCCTTGTGCCAAATGCTTATAAATATAACTAAAAAACAAGTGGAAACTATACTCTCAAAAACCATAATTTTGTGGCCCCTATGAAAGGTTGATGAAGTCAATTGGCATTTGGAACAAGCTTATTGTCTTTGTTGCTCCATGCTGCAATCAGATAAAATATGTTGACCTAAGTCTTGAAAAATTTGTGAGGACTGACAATAAGAAATTGATCTTCAAATTGGAGATTAGATAATGAAATAAGGAAAATCAACTTAAATAGTAAACCATACCCATCAATGTCATTGTGAGACAATTAAGAAAGGTTCATCCAATCTTCATATATGCGTATGACTGAAATTGACTCCTGAGTGGATTCCCAGAATATTTGGGAAAAGAAATCTTTAAGATTTTAAAATAACATGATAGACAACTTATAGGTATAAATCTAAAATCTTAGGATCTATTCAATTACAGAAAATTACTCCAATTTTTTAAAAAATATCTCTATAGATACAAAAAAAATTAGAGATATTGTTTAAAAGTAATTTTTTTCCAACTTAAAAAATTGAAAATCACTTTTTTATTCTTTAAAATTGTATTAGATTTTGAAAAATATTTTAAAGTTATTTTGTGAAGTTTTCTTTGTAATTTATCTCCATAAAAAAATACGCATTTCTCTGTATTTCTCACATTTTTACTCTTTAAATCTCATTACCCTTTTATTATTATTTGATATTTTATTCACATTCTTCCTATTTTTTCCCCAATTGCATATCTTTCTTCTACCTCGAGCATTTCTTCGCTATCATCGCGTGAGATCTAGAACTCTCACTCTATTTTTCAGGTATCCTCTTGTAACTTTTGGAGTTCGTGTCTCTTAACTATTATTTATATTCACCGATTGAGACAGGGCGAGGGATCTTAAAGAAGAATTTGTAAATAGAATTTACAAGTTTTATTGAAAGTTGGTTTCATATTTTGCTAAAATAAACACATTTTTTGTTCTTTTCAAAATTTTTTGTAGAAATGAAAATATAGAAACAGAGACAAAAATTGGAGATGAAAAACAAAAAAAAATTTGTAATCGAACAAGCCCTTATGTAGTCTTAGTAATCTCATTTTGCAAAAATATTGTCCTTTTGCCCTTGCATGCATAGCCTCTTCCTCTGCCCCTTCCTTTAGTACTATAGCCCCTAGATGAACTTCCACTAGCCATCTTAGATATTGTGCTTGACTCCCTATTGTTGTGGTTGATGGGAGCTTTACAAGATGTCTTGTGCCACGTTGTCTACATCTTTTACAAACATGAATCCTGTGAATCTTCTTAACATCATCCCACCCTCTCAAATGCTTCTTCTTTAGTCTCACTCTCGGTCTAAGTGTTTTAATTAGATTTACTACAAAGCCTAATTGTAGTTGAATCCATTGTTCCTTGTCATTTAAAGTCATCACAAACAAGAAGTCATAAAAATGTAAGTAAGTTGCAAATTTAGTATATGTATGGATTATTTTATGCATAGGATATGAGAAGACTTATGTAGAAATCTTGTAATAGTAACCACAAAAAAATCTCAAGATGTATTCTTCATTATACCAATCACACGTATGTTATAGATGGATAGAACCTTTGCTTTTGTGTTTGGAGTCCTGAAGACCATGTTACCTCTCAAGTCCTTACTTATGTCAATAATGTGCCTTTAAGCCATTGGCACAAGTTCCCCCCTCCATCTCGCTTCCAATTCTCTTCTTTTTCTCATTTTCGCACCCCCATTCTTTCTTATAACATCAACTGTTGAGTTTAGATGTCTCAAACTCGGATTAGAGGGTGTCTCAAACTCAGACTTGGATTTAGACTTATGATTGATTTGTAATAGTAGAAGTTGTAATTAGAGTAAAACTCAGACTCGATAATGACCTATAAATATTCTAGTAATATATATGGTTTAGGTGGTATAATGTTGAGGTTGAATTAGAGAGAAATAGAGAGAATAGAGAGAATAAAGAAAAGAAAAAGAGATAGTGTGTCAGCTCTCATGTATGGGTCTTTCTAGTGCTTATCGGTGGTCTCTCGTGGTGGTTTCTCATGGTATTCTCTTGGAGATTCTCTCTGAAGGTGGAGGCGTTACCAAGGTTTGGTGAAAGAGTTTAGTTGAATAAAAAAGAGTGTAATTTTTCTTGTAGACACTTATAAAGCCTTTTAATAGTGGATCTTTCATTCCTCCGATGGACATAACCTGATTTTGTATGAACCACATATATCGCTGTGTCTTTTCTTCTTATTTTTTTTATCTTATATTATTTCTCATTTCTTATGTTGTTTGAGAATAAGGTGATTCGTAAATTTTTCACTGCAAATCTCAACAATTTGTGTCAAAACTTAGAAGCAAACAACCAAGATGGTAAAGTCCTTAATCAAAATGGAGAAGTTTGACAGCAAGATAAATTTTACCTTATGACAAAAAAAGATGAAGGTCAAGTGAGGTGTAGGAACAAGCCAGCGCCGCTTGCAGGAGGGAGCGCGAGAGTAGGCTGGTAAAGGGCCACACAGGGCGTGGGTCGGCCGGAGCGAGAGAGGCTGATGAAGGGCCATGTAGGGCTCTCAGTCAATGGCAACTGGGCCTCATATCATGGCAGGTGACCTTTGATGAGGTGAAGTAGGGCATCTCAACTAGGGCTCAGTATGGCCAAGTAGTTAGGAGGTGAAGGCCGGCGAGTGCAAGAATAGAACGCATGCGTGCGTAGAAGATAGAGCTTAGGTTGGTGAGCTAGAAAGCAATATGGCTGTAATTGTGGCTGGTCTTGCAGTAGAGGGGGGACATAGCGAGGCTATAAGATGGCTAAAGTTATGTGACAGCAACAGAGAGTCACTTGTAGGTAGCGTAACAATCGAAAGGTGGTCCGATGGTGGCTATACAAGGGGGTTGCACAGTACCATGGTGGCAGAGGTCTTGCACGAGCAGCACGCAAGAGTAGGTATACAAGCAGGTTGTGGACATGATCTGATGAGAGGGTAGCTAGTGAAACGAGACAACCATGCATGGATTCGACGGAGCTCGTAGCTTAGCAGCGACCATATTTTGAGATGAACCAGCGATTGAAGTACATGAATCATGGTAGCGCAATGCATCACGAACACTTGGATATTTTAGCAAGGTTCCACCCATGATATGGAGAGGTCCGGTCAAAATTGACAGAGTTCTAACCGAGATCTAGAGGGATTTGGCCAAAACTATCTGTGCGTGATATGGGCAAACTGTAGCAAGGAGCTTACCCCTCTTCCTTCAGGTCCAACCAGATCTGGCCAGATTTGGCCCGAGAAGTGGTGCATGGATGAGGACAGCTCCGATCTGATTGTAGGTGGCGAAGGTCAACTCTAATAGATGAGAAGTGGGTGAGATAGCAAGCAAAAGAAAAGGAGAGGTGATACTGGCTGTGCTTTGGCGAAGAGGAAACATAGGTCGGAGTGGCTTGATCAGGGAAGATGGAGCTCTGACGGTGCACAACTTGGAGATGGTGGAAGTGGTGAAGCCTCCCCTCTCTATTGGCTTGCAAGTGGTGATGTTGCCCACTTCAGTAGCTTTGAGGTCAGTGGTGGCAGTGCGATCTAATCAGGTCTGGCTTAGGCATAATGTGAGGTGGCTCGATGAGGGTGGCATGGTCATCGAGGTTGAATTCTTGGCTGGCTGCGATGGCAGAGAAGAGTAGGAGAAATGTTAGGGTTTGGAGCATGGCTGGAGGAGTGCGAGAGGTTTAGAGGGAGAATGGGGGAGCAGACATTCTCCCTCATCTTAGGAGATAGACATTTTTCTCAAGTTACTTTTACTATTGTAGTAGACACAGTTCATCTAAAAGGCTTCAAAAAATACAAGATTGTAGGCATAAATAGTGAATTCAAGATTAGCTCGAGCTCGCATCTTGCAATTAGTTGAATAATCTAGTAGCCTAGGGAGAGGGGCTAGATAAGAGATGATGACTGAAGCTTTGTGATGGTGGCATGCCCCAGTTCAAACCAAGGTAGAGATTATTGAGTTTTTAGTGTTTCGAACTCGGATTAGAGTTTGAATTAAAGTAGGAATCCAAAGTTGGATTTAGACTTATGATTGATTTGTAATATTAGAAGTTATAATTAGAGTAAAACTTAGACTCAATAAGGGCCAATAAATATTCTAGTAATACATAGGGTTTAGGTGGTGTAGTGTTGAGATTGAACTAGAGAGAAATAGAGAGAATAGAGAAAAGAGAAAAAGAGAGTGTGTCAGCTCTCGTATGTGGGTTTTTCTAGTGCTTATCGGTGGTCTCTCGTGGTAGTTTCTTGTCCTATTCTCTTGAAGATTCTTTCTAAAGGTGGAGACGTTGCCAAGGTTTGATGAAGGAGTTTGAGTAAGAAAGAGTGCAGTTTTTCTTGTATACTCTTGTAAAGACTTTTGATAATAGATCTCTCGCTCCCCCCATGTATATTCTTGTTATTTTCTTTTATATTACATTACTTCTCATTTCTTATATTATTTAAGAATAAGGTAATTTATGAACCTTCCATTGCGAATTCCAATAGATCCAAAACTAGTTACAGCCTTAACCTATGCATTGAAGGATTTAAAGAGATAGTTGGTGATGTATTGTTACAAACTTCTTTAAACACACACTTATCCTTCATTTCTCCTTCAACTTATCTAAATAGCTTTTTGCTTTAGGTTATATAGCCCTCAACTCCATTCTAGCTCGTTGATATCTTCCATTAATATATGAATGAGCTACATTCCAAACAACCCTCTCAAGATCTACTGACGACCAATTTCTTTTAAAGTTCTTATAGAGGTGTCATGCAAATTCTATGTTCAACAATTGGCATGTGAATGGCCAAGGCCTTTGCCAAACCCTTCTTCGTATCTCCCATACTAGTGAGCTATAGTAGTTTACATTCAGAGCTCTATTCAAATTCTCTATAAACCAAGACCAAGCATTTCCATTCTCACTCTTTATACCTGTGAATGCAACAGGAAATAACCCATTATTTCCATCCAAAGAAACTATTGATAAGAGACATCCTAAATAGTTTCCTTTGAGGTGGTAGCCATCAAGTCTAAGATATGGCCTACACATATTCTTAAAAATGCTTAATGGATCACACAAATAAAACAAATAGCCTCAGAACCTTTGTTCTGAATCAATCTCATACTGAACTATATATTTTGGATCCCTCCCTTCTATCTCTACCTTCAAAGTACGAACAAACATGAAAGACTCTTCAATACACTACCATGCACCAATTTCACAATATAATCAACCCCCATGAAGCATATGTGATAGGGGATATCAATTCCACGGTCGTCTTTATGCTCCTTCATTATTGTAATTGGAGTCAAACTTGACTTGTCCTTCACCTCAACAATAATGTGGTCTACTATTCAAGACTGTGATGCCATTATGTTTCCTGCTTTGCTAACACCAAGTCGTGTGTGTAGTCCTCAACACATTTTACTCAAAGGTCTTCTTATCAACAAGCCTCAAGACATGTTTATAATATGGGCAATCCTTGTAGCAACACCAAACAGTTGCTCTAGTAGGGTCATTCTTCTTGAAATGAAATTCAAATTTGTTAGCAATATAATAGTTCTTTAAAATAATTCTAAAGACCTACATATTTTCATATATTTTTTCTTTCTCTAAACCAATATCATCTCTACTGGTTGTGAACTTCCCTTCATAGTAGTTTTTTTTGTGGTCTACCTCATAATTTGATTTTACATTGGAAGACAAATAATCATAAAACTATTTATGGGGGTAGCAATCGTTAGCTTCATTTGTATCCTCTAAGATTTCCTTTTCGTCAACAAAAACTTCATTATCTCCAACTAATAACCATATTATTTGTTCATCATCAACATCTACAAAGTTTTGCTCTTTATCTTCAACATGAACCTTGTGCCTTCTTGCCCAACCTGGTTGCCTAAAATACTTGGACCCAAGTTTATAACTAGTGTGTCTAAATGGATTGCAAATATTCTCACCTTTCTACTTTCACTGTGTTAACTAATCATGATCCAGTTCATGCAAGGATACATTTCTTTGGGTTTGACTTTAAAACTGTATACAAAATTCTTTGATTTGGAGCAAAAGGGCTAGGACAATACTGTTGTACATCAAACCTAAACTCTACCAATGATGTTATGCCGAACTCTACCATAAACTTATTTTGATGGCTATATTCATGCTTGAAGTATGTTGTTCTTGGAACTTACTTCCAAAAATCTTCATGTCTTAGTAAAATTTCATATTGTACACCTGACACTCTGATGTGTAAAAAAAAAAAAAGAAAAATCTCATTCAAAATATACTAATGAAAACAAAATATGCAATGCCAGGTAAATTAAGTAAAGCCTTGTGTTCAACTTCCTTCTAAGTTACTTAAACTAGAAAAAAAATAGATCAGCTGAGAAACTAATGAAAACTTTGTATTCAACCAGCTTACAAAAAAAAAAAAAAAAAAAAAAAAAAAAAAAAAAAGGGAAAACAACACATTGTTTATGACAAATCAAAATAGCAGATTTTTGAGGCAAATCAACCTGCGTACTAAAACCAGCTTTCTGTAAGAGCTGGTTTATGACAATTTAAAATACATATAGTTGATAAGGATATTTTCACATGCTTGATTGATGTAGCACTCAGCAATAGGACAAACACTAACTTGTACAGCCATTAGGCAGAATATCAATCCCAATATCTATACAAAAGATTCAACTCCTATTTCAGATTTAAATGTTTATAGCAAATAGCAAACACATGCTTAACTAAGCTAACTAAATTTCTATTAATGAATATTGCTTAAACAAGCAGCCCACACAGTAATTGCAGAAATTAAGATCTAATATACCTATAAGCAATGCCAAATCCGAGTTAGAATAATTACATGCTTACATTTATCACTTGCTTGATTAAACAAAACCTAATGACAAACATAATTAATCAAAGCATGACTTAAATAAACCCTTTGGTTAGGGACCACAGCATCGGCCAAACACAACGCATACACCACAGCCACCAGGCACGTACAACACCACCATACTACATGAAGGGAAATAGGGCTTATAAAATGAAAAAGAAGAGAGTATTTTAAAGAAATTAGGGAGACGAAGGCACGCTGAGGAAGAAAAGATCCCCGCCTTCACTGGTTCTCTGCACCAGCCAGCGACCGAGGAGGTCGAAGATGGCCGGTGGAGAGAAATTTAAAAATTTAGTTCTCCAATTTCGGTATTTGATTCTATTCCAAAATTTGAAATCGGGAGAATTGAACAATTCTTATTCTTTTTTTTATTTCAATCTTGAATTTCAAAAACTTTGAGAGGAATTCATCAAATTTCTGAAAATTAGGATGGAATCCACAAATTAAATGATTGATTGATATAACATTTAGACCATTTTTAAATATTTTTTATTTTTAGATTAATTTACTTGTTTTAATTTTAAAATATTTATTTAACTAAAAATAAATTTTTTAAAAAAAATTATATTTTTTAAATTTATCAAATTATTTAACTTGTTAGCTAATATATAATAAACAAATCTTGAATTAAATTTATTAAATTTATATAATTCTTCATTTATGGGCCATTTTAATAATTATATTAAATTTTAAATAATAAATTATGTTTCTAAGAAAATATGTATTTTACGTTTATCAAATTATTTAACAAGAAAAATATATTAAATAAATACTAAATTAATTATATTATAATTATAGAATTCTTTATTTTTGGACCATTTTTAAATTTATATTAATTTTTTAATTAACTTAGAATTTCTAATATTAATATGTTATATTATTCTATTTACTAATAAATAAAGTATTTATTTTTAGAAAATAGTATACATGCTATATTTGTAAATTATATTTATGTTTTTTAGTATTTTGTATTAAATTTAATATATATGTATTTTATGTTTATTAAAATATTTAACAAGGAAAAAGTATATTAAATAAATCCTAAATTAATTGTATTATAATTATAGAATTCTTTATTTTTGGGTCATTTTTAAATTTATATTAATTTTTTTAATTAACTTAGTATTTTCTAACATTAATATATTATATTATTCTATTTAGTTATAAATAAAGTATTAATTTTTAAAAAATAATATTTATTTTGTGTTTTTAAATCATATTTATATATTTATTATATTTTGTACCAAATTTAATGTTAAATTTAATATATTTTTTAAAATTGAAAGAATTAATCAATTTGTAATTTCATCAAAAAAATATTCATCCAAACATTGAAATTGTACAATTCTAATAATTTTCTTAATTTTTTGGAATTTACAGAATTGATCAATTCCTTCGTTTTAAATTGAAAATTTATCCAAATGGGATCTTATTGTCGAGAGGCTTCATGGGCTCAGGAGGAGGTGGCCCATTGGCGGTGATCTTTGACCCACAGGTGCAGGACACGTGGCCCAAGCACTTGCAACCCAACTCAAATCCTAGTTTGAGCGACGTCTCTCTACCTCACGCCATACAAAGAACCCTTCTTAAACGTCCCCAAAGATCTCCAAAATCTCGAACTCTAACCCTAGATCACCAATCCAGCGTTGTGTGAGTATTGGCTTGAAGGGAAGAAGAAGATGGTCAAAGGGTGGATCTTCCAATGCTTTCAGTGCTTGGAATGGGGATTAAGGTTGCGATGTGCCTCAATCCAATAATTTAGTGGTGGAGGGAGATCGAAGCACAAGGCTCTCCAGTGCCACCAATTGATACGGATGGTTGTGATTCTGAACCGCCCTAAGGTTATGGAATTATGATTCCCCTTGGACAAGGAGGTTAACAAGTTTTCGATGAGGATCAAGACATATGGAGTCGTCAGATTTGTGCTACCTAAGGAGATCTCGCTTGGGGTAATCATAAAAGCCCAAAAGAATCATTGGTCGTCACTCGTCATGGTGAATCGAGACAATGAGAAGAATGGCAGGTAAGCAATTCTTGGTCTAGTTTCCAAACATTAATCTCCTTCGCAAAGTAGAGAACATCAAGCTTTTTACCATTGGAGACCACCAGTTCATGCTAGAGAAGTGGAAGAATGAAGATGATAGACTCCCAAGAATGCATGGGGGTGGATATCCATAAAAATGTAGAATTTGGTGCTTTGCAATAAATGATTGCTATTATAATAAAAATTCAAAATTTATTAGAAAATAAATAATAAACAAGGGTATTTATCTACAACCCCAAATTTTGCTTTATTTACCAAAAACCTCCCACTATTTCAATATTTGCCGATATCCTCTTCTTTTTCAAATTTATTATCTATAACTCTCTTATTGTTATTTAATCAAAATTTTTCACAAAAATTTTACTTTTACTCTTTATAATTTTACAACTAAACCCCTTAAAATTTTTAATTTCTCAGCCTCTATTCTTCATTTCAAATATTTAAAAATAGACCCTCAATTAAATTTTAAATTATAATTTGTATATTTAGACATAGACCGCTATGGATATTTTTATTATACATAAGTCCAAATTTTAATATTTTTTTAAAAAAAATTACAAAGAGAATCTTAAATGTTAAAATTTTTTTACAAAATAAACCCTTCATAAAAATTTAAATTATAAATTTAATATTCACATATTTACAAATAGACCCCTTAAATATTTTTATTTATAAAAAAGTAAAAAAAATTTAAATAAAAATTTTACAATTCTGAAGGTTTTAAAACTTAAAATTTTAAATTACAAGTGTAATATTTGTATATTTACAAATAGACAAGTCAAATATATTTATTTAAAAATAAATCCAAATTTTATCAATTTTTTTAATAAAATTTTACAATATTGAAAGTTTTAAAATTAAAAATTTAAATTACAAGTTTAATATCTATACATTTACAAATAGATTCCTTGAATATTTTTGTTTTTAAATCAGTCCAAATTCTATCAATTTTTTAATTAAATTTCACAATATTAAAATTTTAAATTACAAGTTTAATATTTTTAGATTTATAAATAGACCCCTTAAATATTTTTATTTATAAATAAGTTCAATTTTACCATTTTCAAAATAAAATTTAACGAAGAAGACATTGAAGGTTTTAAAACTTAAAATTTCAAATTAGAAGTTTAATATTCGTATATTTACAAATAGACCCCTTGAATATTTTTATTTATAAATAAGTCTGGCTTTATTATTTTTTAAATAAAATTTTACAAAAAAATATTGAAGGTTTTAAAACTTAAAATTTCAAATTACAAGTTTAATATTTGAACATTTATAAATAGACCCCTTCAATATTTTTATTTATAAATAAGTCCAAACTTTATTATTTTTAAAATAAAATTTTACAAAAAAAATATTGAAGGTTTAAAACTTAGAATTTTAAATTACAAGTTTAATATTTGTATATTCACAATGCATCACTTGAATATTTTTATTCATCAATAAGTCTAAATTTTATCATTTTAAAATAAAATATTACAAAAAAGACATTTAAAGTTTAAAACTTAAAATTTTAAATTACAAGTTTAATATTTATACATTTATAAATAGAACCCTTGAATATTTTTATTTATAAATAAGTCCAACTTTTATTTTTTTTTAAATAAACTTTTACTAGAATAGACATTGTATTTTTTAAAACTTAAAATTTTAAATTATAAGGTTAATATTTGTACATTTACAAATAGACCCATTGAATATCTTTTATTTATAAATAAGTCTAAATTATAAATAAAAATATTTAAAGGATCTATTTGTAAATGTACAAATATTAAACTTGTAATTTTAAATTTTAAATTAAAAACCTTCAATATCTTTTTTGTAAAATTTTATTTGAAAAATGATAAAACTTGGACTTATTTATAAATAAAAATATTGAAGGTGTTTATTTGAAAATATACAAATATTAAACTTATAAATTAAAATTTTGTGTTTTAAAACCTTCAATATTTTTTTACAAAATTTTATTTAAAAAATAATAAATTTGGACTTATTTATGAATAAAAATATTCAAGAAATCTATTTGTAAATGTACAAATATTAAACTTGTAATTTAAAATTTTAAGATTTAAAATTTTCAATGTCTTTTTTATAAAACTTTATTTAAAAATGATAAAATTTAGACATATTTATGAATAAAAATATTCAAAAATTTATTTATAAATGTACAAACATTAAACTTATAATTTAAAATTTAAAGTTTTATAAACTTCAATATTTTTTTGTAAAATTTTATTTTAAAAATGACAAAGTTTGGACTTATTTCTAAATAAAAATATTCAAGGGGGTCTATTTATAAATGTATAAATATTAAATTTTTAATTTAAAAATTTAAGTTTTAAAACCTTCAATATCTTTTTTATAAAATTTTATTTAAAAAACAATAAAATTTATACTTATTTATAAAGAAAAATATTTAAGGGGTCTATTTGTAAATATACAAATATTAGTCTTGTAATTTGAAATTTTAAGTTTTAGAACCTTCAATATCTTTTTTATAAAATTTTATTTTAAAAATGATAAAATTTGGGCTTATTTATAAATAAAAATATTCAAGGGTTCTATTTGTAAATAGATAAATATTAAACTTGTAATTTGAACTTTTATTTTTGAAACTTTTAATATTGTGAAATTTTATTTAAAGAATTGATAAAATTTAGACTTATTTATAAATAAAAATATTTGAGGGGTCTATTTATAAATATACAAATAGTAAACTTGTAAATGTAAAATTTTAGTTTTAAACCTTCAATATTATAAAATTTTTAGTAAAGATATGGGGCTTATTTATAAATAAAAAATTTTTAGAGTTCGATGTATTCATGTAATGAATATTAAACTTATAATTTAAATTTTTTTATGAAGGGTTTTATTTGGAAAAATTTTAACGATATAAGTGCTCTTTGTAAGTTTTTATTTGAAAAATATTAAATTAGATTTATGTAGAAAATAAAAATATTATGAGAGGTTAATTTATAACTATACACAATATGTAAATTAGCATTGACAAATTTAATTAATGATTTATTTATAGATATTTGAGAGAAAGGGTAGAGGGTGAGAAATTAATAATTTTAAGAGATTTGGTTGTAAAATTATAGAGAGTAAAAGCGAAATTTTTGAAAAAAAATTTGATTAAATAACAATTAGTGGGTTGTAAATAATAAATTCGAAAAGGAAGGAGGTATAAGTAAATACTGAAATTGTAAGAGATTTTTGATAAATAAGATAAATCTTGAGAAGTTGTAGGTAAATACCTCTAATAAAAAACAGATAAGATGATTGGAATTTTTTTCAATAGTATTTTTTTCCACAAGGTTATACATTGCATTATAACAAATTATTCTAAAAATATAATATTTAGTACAAATATATAATTCAATCTATATTCATATTTATTTAAAATTTTAAATCGTTTAATATTAATATTGAAAGCATCATAAATTTTAAAAAATATATAATTTAATAGTCATCTCAGTGTAAGATTTAGGAGAATTTTTTATAGAACAAAATTTTTCTCCACAAGAATGATATTATCACGTGAAGCTACCCACTTAAAAAAGTAAGTTGTTCTTTAAAATGATGTTGTTAAGTCTCAGTCTGCTAGCTATGATCTTGAGAAATTACATCGACTGATGGAATAACCATTAATGCTCTCGGGACAACTGGGGTTAGAACAATGACAGTTTGATTCCAGTCCTTAAGCATCAACCCCCATTAGAAAAATTCATAATATTCTTAATGAGTTTGTCTTTAATCTCATGCTTGAAGTGTATTTAGAAAAGATCGTCATAGCCATTGTTTCCATCACGAAGACAAAAACAAGTACCATGCCCCATATTAGTGATCGGAATTCAAGAACTCCACTCCATTCAATGGTCGCAGGGCCAAAGTCTTCGCGCAAATTGAAGAGAAATGTGTCCGAAGAAGCACGACACCCAGGAGAACATCACGGCAAAATTGCCAACCCAGAGAGACATTGCCACTTCCACAATAACAAGAGGCACCACACCAATTTAAGAAATTGAGAGGCTTATCCACCAAAAGATCCGTTAAGGTTTGTGAAGCATGATCTAGATGAGCCTTCACAGAGACCAAAAGAAACCCACAACTAGTTGAAGCCCCTACAAATTGGTTCACAATTTGCCTGCCGAGAATCAAGCGTACATGCATTATCTTTAGTGGGCCAAAGATCGAAGGTGAAGGTCCAGCAACCAAGTGCACTCACACTTGAAGATCAATTGTGTTGAGGAAAGCAGCCTCAAACAACCTCGTGAGAGGCCTCAGGGTTGCGGAATCAATTATTCCACTGACAATCTCAAAAGGATCCTCACCCCTCATTGTGACACACCAGTCATTTCTACAATTAGCGCCAGCCACCTAGCGGTAATGACGACGATTGACACCAGGAGCTCTATTAACGTCCTTTGCATAGAAGCATTCGATCATACCACCACTCTCCTGGTATCAAACCTGTCGCCAAGTCCATTGATTAGATTCATGACCAATGCGGTAAAAAACTTGGAAGGAATCATTATCCTCACCCACAGTGGGCGATGGACCTAGAAAGTGTTCTATCCTAACCACCTTCATGATAAAGATAACTCGAGAGAAGTTAAGAGATTATAGATAAGGATTGGATTATTTGCAAAACAAATTGTGGTGAGATATATTGTTGACAAATTGTGGAAATATCACATCTTCACATATTGTTGACTTCACTTTATTTAAAGATATGGACATTAAAATCATGAATATGTTGTGTTTTCCTCTGGCGTAGATTGATCCATCTAATTAAAAAAGCAAGTTAAAAATAAAGAGAGGAATGATTTAATTTTTATTTTATTCTAAAGTGAAAGAAGGACGAGAGAAAAGAACACTCATTGTTTACAGAAAAACGGAAGCCATGCATAAGACTGAGATGTTAAAAGCAGAATGGAGAATAAAGTTTTTCCCGGTTTGAGATCAACGTATGGTTTGGTTGGAGAGGTATTGAAAGTTAATGAAGTTTCACAACCAAAGAGGAGCCAAAGAACTACATGAAAGACTCCAAACCCGTTGTCTTCACAAAGGGATGATGAGCACATGTTGTTTTGCTATTGTCTTTTTCTTAATGCAAAAATTTGAACAGAAATATCATAATCAAATAATTCCTTGTTAATATAAGAATTATTTTAGAGTCTTATTTCATTAGTAGTTAGGATATAAAAACTGTTTTGGATAAAACATATTGTCAAAATATATATACTTATTTATTCATAGCATTATTTCAACCTTGGCGTATTTTTTATTTTTTACGTATTTTGCATATTTTCCATATACCTCCTTGATATCATCTAAAATTATGTATCTTCCACAAATTCTTTAGTTTTTTTTGTACATTGCTCCTTACGGAGGTATATGTAACAATTCTGACCACTACGGGGTAGTCTTTAATGTAGTTAGGCAAAGTCGTATTTGCTCTCCGTGCTAAACTCTGTTCTGATTAGAGTAAACTAGATCTGTCCTAACTCCCCCAAATCTCTCTTTCTCACACGAGATCATAGTTTTCTATTGTATGATTCTAGTGAGAATCTGAGCTGATCTACGAGCATGGGGTTGTTAGCGCTCATAGGAGTTAGTGAGTGTGGGGAGGAGGAAGCTGAGGCAGCAATGAAGATGCGGTGGCGGGAAGAAAGACACTAAGATGGCGAGGAAGACCCAGGCACGATGGATCAGAGGGCACTTGTAGGAGCTTCGGGATCAGAGGACACTTGTAGGGGCTTCAGAACCGGCAAATGATTGTAGAAGCTTCAGAGCTGAAGGTCATCATCGTCTCCAAGCTTTTTGGCACAGATTTTTTTGTTGCGTTTGAAGAAAATAGGGCTACAAGAGTTTATTAGTTGGGGAAGAAGATGAAGCTATTACGGTCATATTAAGAAGGGAACGGCGATTTGGTTAAGAGAAAAATCAAGGCTCCCAACTCCGAGGAATATTTGTGGAATATCCAGGAGATCTAGGGTTAAGTTAACCTGAAGAAGATATCGTAAATATTTTAATATTGGACGGATAAACATGTAACTCTAAAGAAAACATGGAGTTATATGTAATTATAAAAGATTTTAGAAAAATATAATTTTTTTTAAATTTTTATTTGAAATAATCTAGCCGTTACGTGATCCCCTAATCGCCTGCATCCACCACCTACGTATTTAATCCTTGTTTTGTCAAATGTTACTTCAATAAGCACTTCTTGATTTATAGGCTACATTTCACAATAAGCAAAAAATATTGATGCAATATGATATTTGGGGTAATTTTGAAGGGAAAAACTATAAAATCTGAGCTATAAATATGTGCATCTACCATCCAGATCTTATTATACAGTGGCACATTATGTGATTATAATTTTCTTCAATATTGAGAGAGATTCAACGAAACTTATGTCTGATGTTATAAATACTAAGAATAATACACAGGGAGATCCCATTTTATTTCATTGTTGATTGATGATTAGGATTCTTCAAAAATTTACTATCTTACAAGTATCGTAAATATAACTCTTATGCTGACTAGATTGTAAATTTTGATCGATATTAATTCATGGAAAAGTATTGCCTATGTCGTTGGCTATGATTCACGTAACTGTTAAATATTGGATTAGGCAATATGTTGGGTGATTTCGGTTGAAATAGAGCTCCCCCTATTTACCAAAAATGAGTTACTGAGCTAAAAACAATTAAAATAACAAAAAGTTAGTCCTAACTAAAATCTTCGTGCTCTTACATACAAACCCATATAAATCGCAATAATTACTTGAAAACACATGTCATTTGGACAATTGCATATAACCCCTTGAGTTTTCAGTTTCTTTGCAAGAAACCCTTTTGAGTCCATATAATATTTTGTTTAACTTCTAGACACAAAGCAAATTACTTATAAGTTTACAACAGCAATTCATAATTCAAGTTTTTGACTCTTAACATCATCATATTAACAGGCTAAAGCTTTGGTAGTTTTTCCATGTCTTATCAAAGAACAACATCATATTCAAAGACTTTCCTTTTTCATACAAAATAAAATAAATAATGAACAACAAAGAAGATTCAGATAGACGAACAAAGGAGAAAATGGTCGAGTCTAATGGTTTTATACTATGGTGGATACTCGAAAAATAATGTCAAGTAAACAAACATAAGGGTGATCTGTATACAGAATTACTCCCTCAAAAAAACCAGTAAAGTCTATGAAAAATGAAGGTTAGAAATATGTGACCAAAAAAGAGAATTTTCAAATTTTCATTCAGCTGATCAAGAGTCAAAGACAATATTGGCAAAAACGAAGAGATGCAAATTGGAGGTAAACCCTGAAGTCTTCTCTGCCTTCTACCAATACTGCAATACCCAAGAGCAATCCTTGTTTTAGAAAGCCTTCCTGTATTTATAATTTTTAGCACAATAAACATATAAAAGAAAGTTAATCAAACTGAGTCCAGCCAACAACCAAAAGAAAAAATCCAGAAGCCCTTCATTCAAATTTTCAGGAATCCATCCAATTTTCCCGCCTTTCGTTGTTATCAGTGTCACAACAGTCAAAATAAATGAGTTCAAGAAAGCACTTGACAGACTTCTCATGGCATCAGGAGCTTGGTCATAGAAAAACTCGAGCTGCCCGATATACGTCAATGTGTCTGATCCTCCTATCAACACAAACTGTGGTAGCTGCCAGAAAATGCTCGGCGGAGCAGCAACTTTTTGGTTTACCAGACCCTCAGCTTCCACAATCTGCAAACACCTGACCTCTACTAGTGCAGAGATAGGAGTAGACCAATGCCCATTCGCTGGACTACTGATAAATCTCTCTCATTGCCTGTTAAATTCCTTGCAATTGGCACAAGAATTCTGTTGTAGATTGGCACCCATACGAAGATGCTGACCATAACAGAAGTTGATAGGGAGGCAGGTGGAACAGTGAAAGAACAGATTGTAGTGTCCATAACCATCCCTTGTTCAACATATGTAGTTGAAATTTGTGCAAAGATTGTGGAGAAAAAAATCGTTGTAGCCCAAATAGGGAACATTCGAACAAATATCTTAAGTTCCTCCACTTGTGTGACAGTACACATTCTCCATGGATTGGAAAAGCCACCTGTTTTCACATCAGAATCCAACACAAGCAGCTTTGTCAAGGAACCTGCAACATTTGCACACTAACATTATCACGAAATGAAATCAACATATATAGATTTGGAAATTGATAGATTAAAAGAATGTACTTGAGGTCATCACAGTGCTCTAGCTTTCGACTCCTTTGTATTGAAGAGGTTTCATCAGGCAGTTCATAAAGAAGAGAATTGTCAAGAGGGACAGGCACATTCCACTTGAAAATCGATGCAACAACGGCTTGGCATACTCTTTTCAGAGGGTTTCCTTATGGTCTTTGAAATCTATAAAGTGGTGTGCCAGCCGGGAAACTTAATATGGCAAGGCCCATAAATAATGTAGGAATGCTAAAACTGACACCCCAGCCACAATTATCTTGCACCCACACAAGAAAGCTACCTGATATAAGAGCACCAATGCTGATAGATAAACGATACCAAACAAAGAAAGATCCCTTCTTCACTCTTTCAATAGGATCAGTGTCATCAAACTGATCAGCCCCAAAGGATGAGACACAAGGGCTTGATGCCACCAGTACCTAGTGCAATCAGATAGAGACCAAAAAAGAAAAAGCAAATTGCGAGGCACTAGCTTCTGGGCAAACAGACCCTACACATTGTGAAGGCTTAAAGGCAGGGACAGTAGCTGAAAGTGTCAGCGCACCCATTCCCTGCAAAAAAACATATTGGTAAGGCAAGTCAACTGAGAATACCGACATATAATGAGCAGAAGATCAAATCAAATTTGAAGCAAGAACAAGTGACAGTCATATGGCAATTACCCAAACATAAGGTTAATAAGCAGTAGTCGTGCATGGGTGAAAACAGACTTTCAAGGCACACAACACTTAAGCATCAGAAGAAGAAAGGAGAGAGTAATTATCTTTACAATGAAGTATATCATTGTGAAAACTGCAATTGACCAGTATCTTCCACAGTAAGCATCAGCCAGGACAGCTCCGATAAGAGGAGTAAGGAAGCACGTTCCTTGCCAAGTAGTAACATTTCTTGCAGCAGAAACATTTCCTTCGTGTAGTTTCTTTGTGAGGTAGGTGATAAGGTTTGTTGATATGCCGTAGTAAGCCAATCTTTCACAGCATTCAGTCCCTATGATTTTTTGTGGACTCTCGATCAATTAGATTACTTCTATTAGCAAAATCAACAGAAAGATAGGGTTCAGCTGATACCTAGGATGAAAATGCATGCTCTCCACTTGCCTGTGTTGTGCTTCAGGATAGGATTTCCTTGAATATCAACTGATCCATTTCCTGTGTAGTTTGCATTTCCTCGCTGTAAATCCAACAGCACACTTTTGATTGATGAGTTTAATCAGTCTGGAAACAATTATTCAGAAAATATTTCAGAAATAGAAATGTTAAAGGAAAATATTTTGAAATAAAAAAAAATCAGATGACCATCAGGTACAACCTTCTTTTAGAAGTCAAATTTTTGGCATATATAACCCCTTCATGATCTTCAGATGAGTGTTTGCCAATGTGAATGTTTCTATATAAGCTACACGACACATAATAATAGCCTAACTGCACAAATAAGATGGTTTACTTAACTAGAAGTTCTTTTAAAAGAAATGAACGCTAGAGTTTATTGTTTTACATTAACTATTTCTGGAGATCATGAAAGCCCCTCCAATTAACAAAATAGTGCCACAGCCCCCAGAACATGTGCTCCCCTTTTTTCTAGCTCCAGCTCTTGTTGTTTCTACATATTCTACCATTCTTTGTATCCTATTAGGCTGCAAATTGCAAATGTTGACACAAACTTGTCTCCAGAAGCTGATGGCATAACCACATTTGACTAGGCAGGTTGAATGATCAACGTAAGCTTCTTCAAGCCATTGATGAGATGAAAATTTAGATCTCATAAATAAACAAGAAAATGAATTTGCAGCATGGAGATGAAACAAGAACAGTCCAATCTTCAACTAGACATTTAACTCAAGCATAAAAGGACTTGCAGCAGAAAATCTAAATCCTTTGAAATATTTATCCTGAGATACATTAATTGACACCAAATAGCTCCTTGGTTGAAATTTACAAGTAAACAATGTCAAGTAATTATAATATTCAATCTTGATAAGAAATCCACTATACATCTAGCTTATGGATGCAACCATACAATGGACTCTGGATAATATACAGAAAATCCCCGCACCATGAAAACTGTATCATTTTTTTTCCTAAGTTGAAAATTGTATCATTTGCACGCTACAAAATAAGAAATACCTTTACTTTCTCAAAAAAAAAAAAAAGAAATACCTTTAAAAGCAGCATTTTTCTTGATAGAACTCTCGATATGTTCCAAGACACTCTAAGTGCAGTATAACTTGCCAAATTAGAATCAAGAACTTGAATTTATCGTAGTTTCTGAACACAGTAACTAGCAAGCCAGTAAGTTGGTGTTCTTAAGTTTATCGCTGACAACTATATGATTGTTCTGTAAATGGAACAAAAAAAACAATACCTATTTCTCCCCATCAGTACCAAAAAATCCTTCATTTCCATCAGTCATAAACAGTTGGAAGCATTGCTTCCACAAATAAATCCTCCAATTCCCATCAAAACCATCCACCAAAAAGCCTAATCAGAACTTAATAGAAAAGCCAATCGCTGGGGCAAATCTAAACCTCAATCGCAAGCAAAACCCAGAGCTACACTCCAATCTCAACAATCACATCTAACTCAAATAACATAACAACAAAGATTGAAACTTTGAGCTGGATTTGGAATCCGTGTTGAAAGAAAAGGGAAAAATTCTATTCTTGGAAGTGATTTCCGGAGTTGGACTGCGATCCATTGTGAACATAGCATTCCAATCCCAAAAATCACACCAAACTCAAAGGACAACGACGACAACAAAGATGGAAACTTTGAGCTAGATTTGCGATTTATGTTGAGAAAAAAGGACAAAAATCTAATATTGGAAAATCTAGGGAAAAGATTACCTCCAGAAGGGCGCGTTCCTCCTCCACGTGAGAGGCCATGGATTCCAGCGTCAGGAGACCAAGATATTTATCCTAACTCCAAAATAAATAAAAAACGAAATGAAGTGAATGTTGATTGGAAAGGACACGTGTAATAATACTATAATAATATTATAAAATAATAACATTATACTAATAATATAATAATATATAAAATATTATAATAAAAATATAATAGCGTGTGAATTATTATATTAATATTATAAAATAATATAATAATATAATATGATATAAATTATTTTAAAATTATTTTAGTAGTAATATATATCTAAAAATTAATTATGATAAAAAATATATTTTAGTTTTAACATAATAATTATGTTTTAATTATATATAATTCATTTTAATTATTTTATTTTATTTTTATTATTTGATTTTGATCATTAATTTCTATTTTACTCATAATGTTTAGTTTCTAGGTATATAGTACAATTACAATATCTAAATATTATTATATTACTGCTATAATATCTGCTATAATATGTGAAATATTTTTAATCCTATTAATAATAACAGAAGTTAATTTAAAATATTTATAGTAAAAAAAACTTGTAAAAATTTAAAAAATTAGAGGGAATTTTTGAATTGATTGCACGAAATTTTTTCTATATTTTTCCTAAAATGTGAAACTGCTTTTAGTTCAACTTGGGAGTAATTTTAATGATAAATTCAAAGTAGTGGAGAGAGAGCTCTCTCATCTTCTTCGAAGCTCTGTTCGAGCTTCCGTTTTTCCGAGTATAACAAGAACAAAATGACAAGAATTCATTTACCCAAATGAGTAGTTTCGATCCCTATGGGCTGTGTTCTAGTGATGACATGAGCCAAACAATGAGGTTGATCAATCTCTTATATTGAATTGCAAGTTTTTCTGTTGTGGCCAGATTTTTTACAACACGAACATTTCAGTAAATAGAAGCCAAAAGCTTGATACTCGATCCTCTTTTGTCGTGGTCAACTGGGCACCTTCTTTGTAATGGGTGGATTTATTTGGAGCACCCGTTGATTTCTTGGCCTGGGCTTCGACATAATTGAGTTTGAGTATAAAGAAAGGGTCTGCAGTGAAATACGAGTAAATAAAACTACAAAACATTGATATTCTATAAGAAAATAAAAATATGAACAATAAAAGCAATCACAAGATAAAATAATATTATAAATCAATTCTTCATAAAATACCTGACGTATTGAAGATGCAGACAGAGTTCCTACCAAGCTCACTCATGTACTTGATTTGGCAATTTTAGGTTAGTTTGCATTCTCTGAAACCTGTTTAAATTAATATTTTTGTATAGTCATATGAACTAACTATATATAAAAATAATAGAATTATTCAAAAGACAAAGAATATACACTGGAGATACTATAGTAGGTTGACTAATGATGTGAGCTTATAATAGTTAGATGGCACTATGGAGCTAGGATATCATATCTTGAAGAGGAACAACTTTAGCCTATATCGTACCATGTATTTTAGCCTTTGTATAATGATGTCCACTGTCAGAATCTTCATACGTACTCAAGGAGATCTAGGTGGGCATGGGTCTATACCAAACATCCATAGTCAGTTATGCCTCTCACGCCCAAAAACTTGAACGTAAATTTCATTCTAAATGGTAGTATTCAAAAGAGAACTCTTAGGCACAATCTACCACAGATGTTCAATTTGGGCTTGTAAAAATATGATAAACAATATAAGCATATGTTCATTGATAGAAGTATAAAATGATAATAATATATACTCATTGTTATTGTTGCAGACAATTAGTTGACCAGTTATCCATCCTTCTTAATATGGGAGGCCAAGAACACCTAGATATTTAATGACTCAATCCTAATTTGCTCCTCCAATTGTGCAAGATGTTATATTACATTAGGGTAGGCCACAAGCAATTGATAATTATTTCATGTTTAAATGTTAAGCTAAATATCTTGACTCTCAAATGTGCATACCCCTTATGCCCCATGAGTGATCCATCTCTTGTTTTATCCAAACTCTTCTTTTTGTTTACTTTATTCCTAAAAAGATAATAATTATGAGTATAAAAAATTAACTACAAAACTTAACATATATATAAATGCAAGTGGAAGAAATACCTGAACATATGAAATTTGCCAATATTCTATTAGTTATATGGTTAGCTCTTGAATAAAGTAAAATATTTTTTCATATCTACCTTCCAATCATGCTAGCACTTACCCAACAACTGCAATACGATCTTGTAGTTATCCTCTAGATTTGCGTTTGCATGTACAATTAAAAATTGATTGCTCATTTGATTGATCAGCTACAAATATATCAATACACAAATACAAATATTATATAAACTTTATATTATCTTAATGCCCTTTCTTATTTTTTGTTTGTTTACCTTTGACATTACTCGCCAATCAGTATAAGTTAGGGGTACATGTTTCCATTATTGGCAATTATGCCTAGTTAGGTAGAGAGCCTAGCCAAATTATTTTTGATGATTTATTTATACTAGTTGACAGTCAACTCCAATTGATATCCTTCGAAGACCCAAACTCTGACTAGTTTGCTCATTCTACACCGATCTACTTGAATACTACACAAAACTTGAATATGAAAATTCAAATATCACGTGCACAAAATGTCAATTGTCATGAATTAATAACCTATAAAACAAGTAATAATTAGATTTGTTATTAATTTAATATTATGCAAACCTTCATCAAGATACATCTTGTGATCCTCCACTCCAAAAGGTAAGAAAGTTATGCTATCTCCGATTGAGTCTGAATAGAAACATCCACTAAATGAGAACTACATCTCCAACACTGGCACATGAGTGTCTTTATTTTTGAGGGTGGCCACGATAGTCCCAACATGTCTCCTTGTGTGAATCATTGTAACCTAAAAATGAAAAATATATACTAATTAGTACAATATATTTCATATAATAACATAGTATATACATGCGTGTGTATGTTTGTTACAAAAAATAAAATAAATAAATAAATAAAGTCAATAACTATGCATAATAACTTCATATATAATCAAAGAGCAAGCAACATTAACTAAATTGTAGATTATCATTACATTAAGGCTTATTTTTTACTAGCATGAAATTATCTTTTTTATTATCAATGTCACCACTATCCCAAGAGAGATGTCCTTCTCTTTCATTTTCGATTTCTCTTATAAATTCATCATTTTATTTTTTTTCTCTAAACATTGTTGTGCTAATTTTTACGTAGTTCAGAGATCAATTGCTCCTTCTCCATGGCCCTTGTCATGATCTTAAAGATTTCAACACTCCGCTAGTGTGTCGCTTCATCAGTGAAGCTAATCTCGTATAACTCTTTTTGCTCCAACCAACAAGATACAACCCCAATTTGGAGTTATAAGTCTTTCAATTACTTTAAATAACCTTGGAGTATATTATAAATGGAAAATAAAAATAAATGATATAATTTTTGACTCACACAAAGTTCTCTCAAGATTAAAGGAAAGGACAATAAAAATTTATTTGAGATTTGAAGGTATGCTTAACAATGGTTAAAAGTAGAAAAGGGATTTAATCTATTTAGAAGATGTAAAAGTTTACAAAAATTGCCAAAAAGTTGTTAAGTGAAGTCTTTTCAATGTTATTTATATCTACTAGGTTGAAGCAAGCTATTGGGAGTAAGATCCTACCATTTGGTTCACTTCAACAGTAAAAAAACTAGTTGTTAGTCATGTAGACTATTTGAATTAGACATCTCTTTGTCAATCAGATGCCTGTTACTAGAAGAACCCAAATAGACATCAGCTCAATCAAACGTCTATTTGACAAATGGGCATATGGTACTGTGGTTGTTTGACTGAATCCTTATCTAGCTGGGCGCCTGATTCAGTCAAGCATGCTCTGTTAAGAGCTTCCTGTAGAATGCTATGAGACACTTGAGATCTAAATAATTCATCTCAAATAAATTTTTGACTCAACTAAAAATAAAAGAAAGCTAAACTTAATCAAAGTCAATTTCTTGAATTGCCTTGGCCTTGTTCGTGTCACCCGTGAATCTTTAAGTTGTTGTAGATACCTCCAAAACATCTTAAGCCATCTCTTTATCTCATCAAGCCACACTCACCAATGTACCATCATGTTTCTTCTTTTTCTTAAAGCTTACGAACGTTTCCTTGAGAGGTTTAAGTATTTTAACTAAATATAACTCAAGTAGATTATCAAATATTGTTTGTTCATTATCAAAACTAACAAGGACAATAATCTCCCCTTTTTTGATGATGACAAACTCCTAAAATAAAACACTTAAAATTTAATGTGGAAGTATCACATTTAAGTAATCAAGTATAATAAAAAGCCATCAAGTATAACAAAAAGTCAAGTATACTCAGGCCTTAAGAATTAATTATTAACTCGCCCCCTTTTGACAACAACAAAAAGGGAATACATTAGGATTTAAATAGATAGTGTCTCCCTTATAAATGTAATAAGTACAACCTAAATAAATGCTAAAATAACATCACAATGAATAGGATACATAGAAATAATGACAAGGGCACCACAACATGTATATATAAGATACTAAGCTCCACCTGACTCAATGCATTTTAAGATTGGGATATCCAAGTGACAAAAAAAATATCAAGAATATCCATAACATAATCATAACTTTAAGTCAGAAAAGTCCAACTCATAAGCTATAAGTCATAAGCCAAGACATGGAAACCATAATCCACAAAACTCAAAAATCAACAATGTCTGGGTCTAGAGACTTGGCCTAGGAGATTGTCTAGGTGATTGTCTAGGAGTTGTGTGGCCCAGTATCGTGCAAACCATCCCTGATAACCCTTCCAATGAGGTGCAAAACTCCTCCACCGAAGTCCAGAAATGGGTCACCTATTCGGCTGTGCTTTGAGCTATATACTTGAGATGTGCAAGTCTCGTAGCAAAGTCAACCTTCAAGCCTGCTAATGTGGTATGTGAAGGTCTAGCTCATGTAAGTCCTACTCTCTGCAGTGCTCTGCATCGACAAACTCCTCTTCTTTGCCTTGCTTATCATCGTTGTCCTTGAGAATCCAAGAACAATCATGTAAGGAGAAGCCCATCCGAAATAGAGTAAAACTAGAGATTGTATCAACAGGGTTGAAGGTGTGGTAAAGAGAAAGATCAGGAGTAGCAATGGGAGCCCCAAAATTTTTCATGAGATGTGATATGATTCCGAGGGAGCCAAGGATAGCATGTGCATGTCAGATGTAACAACCCATATGGTGAAGGATAAGATGTGGTAGGTGAATTTGACATTGAGTCAATAAGTAGTAAATAATATAAGCTCAATAAAAGAAACCTCCTTCCAATGCCCACCTTTTAGAAGGAAGGTGTTGGTAAGGATTTGATGAAGGACATAGGCACAAGGTGGAAGGAGATTTGACTAAAGCCTTTGCATGGTATTGCCTCAATTTTCCTCAAATTTGACCTCAACAATCGAAGCATATGAAGGAACGTGGCTAAGCCATCTACAGGTCAAGTTCGTGGGCCTCCTCCAATGGTACACTAAGGATAGCGCCTAGCACTATGGGTTTCAAGATCATATCTATACCTTATAAGATTTCTCAAGAGTGTTAAAGTTTTCATCAAAGGAGGCATTGGCATAGAAGACATGAATATCATAGTTATGATATATCTTATGATCAGTGATCAATGGTAGCCATCCTTGATATTCAAAAAGTGGTCAAAGGGTTAGAGAAGCAAGAGCATCAAAATCAACCATTCCAGGAACCACTATTCTAGAAGTAGTAAACTTGTTTTGAAAGATGATAAAATGATCAATGAAAGCAAATTCTAGAAGATAGTCTTCATTACCAGGTGTGGAGGAGGATCCCTTGCCCTTTCTATTCTTGGAGATCAGGTGCTTGATCCTCTTGACCATTGAAGGTGAAAAGCTCGAAATTGAGAAGGGGAAAGGGGAAAGGGGAAAGATCAAAAGAAAAAGGGCCAAATCAAGGTAGGAACCTTGGATTGTTGGAGAGGCATGCCAGAGCACTCGGGGAAGTCATCGGAGAGGGGTTGCGCATGAGAGATGGGTGAAAACGACTTGGTGGTTAGGGTAGTTTAAGTTCAAAAGCGGGCCCTATTTGCATATTTTGGACATCCGTTTGGTCAAATGGGCATCCAACTGTAGCTATTTAGTAGTTCAAATATTTCTATATTGGATGTTTGTTTGTCAAACGATTGTCCAGCGGAGAATTTTTTACTTCCCAGAATTTTGCTATAACAAACGTCTATTTCAGAAATGGGTATTTGATTCAAACAAGAATATAGACCTTGTAAAGTCCAAAAATAAAACTAAAAACTCAATTCCAATAACTTAGAAAATCATGTAAGTTTTATAATACCAATAGCATTCTGAATGAAATAAAACTGTGTCTCATCTAAAGGTTTTGTGAAAATATCCATGTGTTGACAATTGGTTTCAACGAAAATCAATGAAATATCTTTTTCAAAATATGATCTCGAAAAAAATGATGGTGAATATCAATATGTTTTGAGCAAGAATGTTGTACTAGATTTTTGGACAAACTATTAGCATTAGTATTGTCATAATAAATTCGTACGCTTGAAAAATTACAATTAAAATCTTAGTGTTTGTCTCATCCAAAGCATTTGAGAACAATGATACTTGTGTCTATGTAAAGAGACACTAAGTTTTATTTCTTAGAACTCCATGAGACTAGATATTTTGTAAGAAACTAACATATGCCACTAGTATTCTTTCTATGCACATAAAATCCGGCATAATCCACATTACAAAAATTAATTAAATCAAAATAATTATCTCTCAGATACCACAATACTAAGTCTAGTGTATCCTAAGATATCTAAGTATTCATTTCATTGCAATTAGATGTGATTTTCTAGGAGATGCTTGAAATCTAGTACATAAATAAACACTAAACCTGATATTGGGTCTACTTACCATAAGGTTTAATAAACTATTGATCATATCTTTAACATTTTTTATCAATCTTTTCACCATTTTCATTATTGTCCAACTTGGTTGAAGGACTTATTAAAGTACCTATTGCTTTGGCTTCATGCATGTTGAATTTCTTAAGTGGCTTCTTAGTGTATTTAGCTTAGTTGATGAAGATTCCATTTTTTATTTGTTGTAATTAAAGTCCAAAGAAAAAGTTTAGTTCTCCCGTCATGCTTATCTCGAACTCCTCCTTCATTGTATTTGCAAACACCTCGCAAAGATTTTCATTAGAAGCTCCGAATATGATATCATCAACATAAATTTATACTACTAATAAATCATCATGTATTTCTAATAGAAATAATATGGTGTCTATATAATATCTTTTGAAACTATTTGAAATCAATAAGGAACTTAGTCTCTTATACCAAGCTCTTGGAGTTTTCTTAAGGACATATAATGCCCTCTTCAATCTTAAAACATGATTTAGAAATTACAAATCCTCAAAACTAGGAGGTTACTTAATATAAACTTTTTCTGGATAGAAGACCATTTAAAAATGTACTTTTGACATCCATTTGAAATAGTTTGAAGACTTTAAAATAAACAAGAGTAAGTAAAATATGAATAGACTCCAGATGTGCAATGGGTATAAAAGTTTTTTCAAAATTAATGCCCTCAATTCGGTTGAAATCCTTGGCTATTAATCTATCCTTGTTTCTAACTACTACACCATTTTTATCTACCTTATTCCTATAACCATTTTTATCTACCTTATTCCTATAGACCCATTTGGTATAAGTAATTAGGCAATTATTTGGTCTTTAAATAAGCTCCCAGACTTGATTTCGCTCAAATCAATTTAGTTTTTCTTACATAGCAAGAATCCAACTCCCATTTTTTGAACTTCCTCAAGATTCTTAAGTTCAAAATGCAATATAATTAGGATTATACCTAAGAGTTTGATGAGTTTTTACTCATTAATCAACATCACCTATGATTTGATCCATTGGATAATTTTTCTTGAATCTCTACTAAAAGCAAATTATTCACCTAAGAGAGAGGGAGGGGGGAAGGGGGGAGGGGGTGTGGGAGGAGGAGGAGTGGGGTGAATTAGGTTTTAGAAGAAATAATGACACTTTTTAAAGTATTTGAGTAAGATTTTGATTAATCTAATAGCAAAAGTGATATCAAGTCAAATATAATCAATTTTAAGCATAAGCAATATAAAGCAATATAAAGCCAGGTAAGAATGCACTATGATGTAAAGTGATTTAAAAGCCAATCACTCATATGCTAGCCTTTAGGCTTGCACTCAGCTAGCCTTCGAGATTGCATCTTAGCCAACCTTCAGTCTTGCATCTAAGCTAGCCTTTGGTCTCTTATTCAACTAGCCTTTGGATTTACATCTAGGTCGATCTTTGGATTCACACCTAGTAATCCCTTGGGCTTGCACCTCTAAACTAGCTTTCGAGCTCACAAGCTAAGCTAGCCTTCAAGTTCACACATTTAAGACTAGACCATAGGTCTGCATAAAATTACTATAAATAACTAAGAACCCTCAAATCAAACTACTTAACATAAAGTAACTCAATTATACTAAAATTAAACTCAATCACAACAAATACATAAAGGCCAAGTTGACTCAAATGGATATAAATTGATCAAACAAATAAAATTCAAAATATGTTGAACTCAAAGTCCAGATTGAGTTAATCCAAATCAAATTAGTTTAGACCCAACCTTGATTAGGTTCAAGTTAAGTCAATTTAAAATCAAGTTAAATCATGTCCAAAATAAAATGGGCAAACTCATAGTCAAACCAAAACCAAGCCAGGTTGCATTTGAACAAAAATCAAATTGAACTAAATTGACTTGAAGTTGAGTCAATCCAGCAGACTTAAATTCAATATAAGGTCCAACACAAAGTCAAACTTGACTCGAACCAAATAAAATTAAACTTGAATCAAACTCGAATACAATCACTAAGGGTTTAGAATGTATCACATCTTCTAAGGAGTCAGTGAATTACAATTCAATCAAGTTTTAAATATCGAGTTGAATCAATTTCAGACTCAAATGAAAATTTAAACTAATTCTGAGTTGAACTCGAACCTGAATTATATTAGTTCTGATGGAATTAATACCACTAGGTGTGCTGAACCTTTGGTAATACTCCAAGTCTATGAATAAAGAGTGATTTTACCATCTTGACCTAAACCAAAATTAGTTCAAATAGAATTAAATAAGGTCAAACAGAGTCTTGTTGGGTATGCTATAAAAGCCTTTATCAATATTTCAAAGCTATACCCAGTTCCATAAGTCATTGGTGATGCTATCAAACCAAAAATGTTAATTGTCAATACACTCAAAGTCGTTGACCATATTTTGAAGCTAGTCAACCCATAAGCCATTGATGATGCACCTTTTGAGCTATGCTAACCCAAAAGCATTGGTAACGGTCCAAATTTAATCGACAACACACCTAAGAGGCCGTTGATTATCAATTCAAGCCAAATTAAGATAGACTTGAACTCACTTAGTCGGTTAGCCACAATGCCTTATTCAAAGAAAGTTAGCCGACAACATGATTAAAGTTGTCGAACACACTTCAAAGCTATATCTAACTCTCTAAGTTATTGGTGATGCTACCAAACCCAATAAGTTAATCACCAACATGCTCAAAGCTATTGATCATACTTTAAAGCTATACCTAATCCCCTAAGCCATTGGTGTTGCTACCAAACTAAAGAAGTTAATTGCCAATACATTCAAAGTTGCCGATCACATTTTAAAGTTATACCCAACCCCTAAACCATTGGTGATGCCACCAAAACAATAAAGTTAAATACCAACATGCTCAAAGTCATTGATGATGCACCCTTTAAGCTAGTCAATCCTAAAATTAGTTAACGATGTATTCTTAATCTAGTCAATCCTAGAAGTAGTTAACCACGTGCTCTTAAGTTAGTTAACCCCAAAAGCAGTTGACTATGTGCTCTTAAGCTAGTTAACCTTAGAAGTTATTAACAACATGCCTTTTCAAGTAGTCAACCCTAAAAATAGTTGATGGCACGTCCTTCAGGCTAGTCAACCCCTGAAGTAATTGACGATATATTTTTCAAAGCTATACCCAACCTTATAAGATATTGGTGATGCTATCAAACGAAATGAAGTTATCACCAATACTTAAAGATATTGAAAATACTTCAAACTTCTACTATTCTCTTTCATGTTTTATTGGACGATGCCATCAATACCTACCAAAGACCGAGTTGATTTAGGTTGGATGCCACATGGTTTAGGGTAGGGGGAGTGGGGCAACAACACACATCAAAGCTTTTTCTCTACTCTTTCTCTTTCTTTATTTCTTTCATGCTTTCTATAATTCTATGTTAAAATTTATTGTAAAATGAGGGTATACCCTTACTTAAAGCATGTACCATCTTTCTCAAAATCAATCAAATAACACTTTCTTCTTTTTTGTCTCCATTTTATTAACTAGGTTTCTCGGTTTAGAAGGTTCCTAACAATTATTGGGGTAATTAATAATAGGGGCATACATCTATTAGAAGTCATATTCTTATAACACCTTATAACGCATTTTAAAATAAATTTTGATATGTGATTTAAGGTCACTCCTTGGGGTCTTTACTATTCTGGGTTACCAAATCGATCCCACATTGAACGCTGAACTAAATCAAATCAAACTCAAACCAAAATCAAGTTTTGAATATCAAACTAAATTAAATTATATTCAAATCAAAACCTAAGTCCTGAACATCGAATCAAATCAAATCAGATACAATTCAAGATCAAGTTTTGAACATCAGATTGAATCAAACTAGGTTAAACCAAAACCAAATCTGAACTTTAAATTAAACTGAATTGAACTCAACCATAATCAAGTCAAGGTTAATCAATAATAATCTTAAAGCCATCGATGGCACTTCAAGTTTAATTGATAATAAACTAAGAAATATCATCGATTGTCAAATAAAAAATGATTCTCACAAATTAAGGCCACTAATCATTCTCTTAAATCAAAGTGAACTAAATATAGGCTTGAACTCATTCAATCAGTTAGCTAGATATTGTATCCAAATAAAATCAACTGATAACATGCTTAAAGTTGTTGACTGTTTGAGTCAATTTTGACCAAAAATTCAATTTAATCAAAATTCAATCAAAATATAGAATTGAATATCACTAGATTGGGGTCAAAATGTGAGTCTCAATTAGACCAAAAACACAATTAAATTTGACCAAAAATTAAGTTTAATTTAGATTTGAATTGTTGAAAATTTGGGCTTAAATTAAAGAAATCTGATTGGGCCAGATACTTGGACCAAATTGGGACTAAAATTTATCAAATATCTAAGCCAAAGTGAAAATTATAAAATCTTTATAAACGGGTCTTTGATAGGATTTTTCTTATAAATAAATCACTAAGATAAAAAATTTTGCCAAAAAGTCCTTGAAAGTTTGAAATTTCAAAATGATCCTTGCAAAATCTAATATTTACAAATAAATTTCTCAAAATTATATTTTTATAAATAAATTCTTGAAATTTCTAACTTTCCTAAATAAATACTGGACATTTTTAAAATTTACAAATAAGCCCAAATTTTATTCAAAAATGAGCTCAAAATTTTTTGATTTTTTATAACTATGTATTTTTTACCAAAAGGTTCCTAAAACTTACATAATCACATTTTTTATCCAAAAATTTGTAAATAAATCTCTCGGAAAATTTTTTTTTGTAAACAACTTAAAAGGACGCTGAAAATTTTATAATTTTTACAAATGTGTCCTTTTTATAAAAAAACTCCTAAAATTTATAAAAATATATTTTGGTCCAATTTCTTCAGAAAATTTATACATAAACCCCTTAAAATTTCTTATTTACAAATTAGTCAAAATTTTATTCAAAAAGGACTTTGAAAATTATAAAATTTTTACGAATGTGTTCTTTTTACAAGGAATTTTTTGGAATTTAGAAAATTACACTTTGGTCTAATTTTTTGAGAAATTTTGTAAATAACTCCCTAAAAATTCATCATCCAAAAATGATATAAGATTTGAATTTTCTCATCAGAGAAATAAATCCCAATCAATTACATGTCAATCATGAGATTTTGGCATATAATTTCATCTACAATTAAATCTTATTTGTTTCCAAAATGAAATAAATCAAGAAGACTAGGATCCAATCACACGTCAAATCTCCTCAATATAGTTTTGAAATCTTCTTTGAATTATATAAAAAGATTGAAAATCTACACAAACAATAATGGAGAGAATACTACAATGAAGAGATATTACAATGATGAAGAGGAGAAGCAATCAAGAACTAAAGGAAAAAAAAAAAAAGGTAATTTCTTACCCCTATCTTCTTCTTCCTCTTCTTGACTTATTTTGCTTTGTTTCCTTGCCCCTGAGCCTTGCAGCCAAGAACTCTGATGCCAGCCCCTTCTTCACCTTGCTGCCAAGCCTCCAGCCCTAGTCACCGCAGCCAAGGCTGACCAGATCTAGCTATCTCTGGCAAGATCTAACTAGAGGGGAGACTAGGCCACTCCTAGATCAGTTGTGGGAAGACCAAAGAATAAAGTGGGCAGCAAGAAGAAATGGTGTGGGAGCAAAGAAGAAAGAAAGAAGAGAGGAGAATAAATAAAAATAATAATAATAAAAAGTTGTGGCAAAAAAAAATTCTTCTCTCACCTCTCTTGAAGATGACGATGAAGATGATGGTCTCCTGACCTTGCTGTGACCACCCATTGCCTCACAAAGATGGTGATAAAGATGAAAAGCCCATGGCTGTCTTCGAGTGTGTTAGCAATTTGGGTTGACAGCATCGCCAACAACTTAGGGAGTTGGGTATAGCTTTAAAGTATTGCTAAAGGCTTTTGTAGTACACCTAGGGAGACTTAATTTGACATTATTTAGTTCTATTCGAACTAATTCATGCTCAGTTCAGGGGGTGACATCACCCTTTGTTCATTGCTTTGGAGTATTACAGATGTTTTAACACTTCTAGTGAGACTCAGTTTGACCCTAATTATTTTTATTGGGACTAATATGGTTCGAGTCTAAACTCAATTTTATTTAGCTTGTGTCAAGTTTGACCTTGTATTAGATTTTTATAGAGTCAAGTCTACTGAACTTTAGCTCAAGTTCAAGTCAATTTAATTCAACTTCAGGCTCAACCTAGCCTAATTCTGGTTTGACTTTTAGTTTTTCCTTTTAGTTTGGATTTATTTGACCCAGTTAGGGTTTGATTTATGCTTAGTTTAATCTAGATTTGATTTAAACTCAATTTGATTTTTAGATTAACTCATCTCGAGTCTGATTATGGTTGAATATGTTTTTATTTGATTTAGGTTAACTCAATTTTCTGGAGTTTAATTTAATTTGAATTTTAATCCATATTTTTGACCAATTTAAGTTCATTTAAGCCAATTTGTTCTTTGTCCATTTGTCGTGATTGAATTTAATTTTAACATGATTGAGTTACTTTATGTTAAATAGTTTAATATGAGACTCCTTGATTATTTATGATGATTTTAGATGAACCTGTAGCTCGACCTTAAATGTGCAAACCCAAGGGTGAGTCCAAAAATATTGTGAGCTCAAAAGCTGGCTTAGAAGTGCAAGCATGAAGGCTGACTGGATGTAAGTCCAAAGATTGGTCTATATATGAACCCGAAGGTTGGTTGAGTACGAGCCTGAAGGCTGGCTTTGGTGCAAGCTCGAAGGCTGGCTTAGATTTGAGCTCAGAGGTTGGCTAAGTATGAACCCGAAGGCTGACTAAGTGTGAGCTCAAAGACTAGCTTAAATGTGAGCCCAAAGGCTAGTTGAGTGTGAGTCTGAAGGCTAGCTAGATGTGAACTCAAAGGCTGGCTTAGATGCAAGCCCGAAGGTTGACTAAGATGTGAGCTTGAAGGCTGGCTAAGTGTGAGCTCGAAGGCTAACAAAGTGCCAACTTGAAGTTGACTGAGTGCAAGCCCGAGAGCTGGCTAGATGCGATCCTGAAGGCTGACTAAGTGTGAGTCCAAAGATTAGCTTGGATTCGATCCTGAAGGCTGGTTAAGTGTAAGCTTAAAAGTTAACTAAGTACGAGCTCAAAAACTAGCTGGATGTGAGTCTGAAGGCTGACTTTGATGTGAGCCCGAAGGCTGGCTAAGTGTGAGCCCAAAGGCTAGCTTATGATAATGAAAACCTATCATCTTCAAGAGGGGCCATAGGTGGCCATAGTAGGGTCACAGAGTTCGTTGTTTACACCACCATCTTCAAGGGATCACGGGTGACTATAGTAGGGTTATAGAGTTCACTATCTTTACTTATTAGGGGAGTTA
Source organism: Trichopus zeylanicus subsp. travancoricus (assembly GCA_005019695.1). Lineage (NCBI taxonomy): Eukaryota > Viridiplantae > Streptophyta > Magnoliopsida > Dioscoreales > Dioscoreaceae > Trichopus > Trichopus zeylanicus. The sequence continues at coordinate 101,562 of RXID01014840.1, read as the reverse complement.
AAGGAGTGTCAAACTAAATCAATATAATGGGTTGGACACCAAATCATCTCAAAAACTTAAGCTCATGAAATATGAACTTTTTTTCACTATATATATTGGACCGTATCTATCCAATATTCGATGTAGGTCTAATTTATCACACTTGACATTATAATAATTTTTCCTTTCAGGTGTGGTTTGACCACATCAATTTTAATACTCTTAATCAAGAACTCTTTTGCTCGACCAGTTTCACCGTGTGATCCATATTAACAAATTTTTGTCTCATTTTTTGATTTTTTTTTAGAAGAGACAAACATGTGAATTAATTTAATTGTATCATCATGGTACTCTTTTACTTAACCAATTTCACTATGTATCCCATACTAATATATTTTTATCTCAATTTTTGATTTTTTTTAAAAAAGAGACTTGTTAGAATTTGGACTATAAATCATGTACATTTATGCATAAGGACATGTAGACGTACATGTATTGCATGAAATTATTGTGTATATATTTCTATTATATGGTATAAGGACCCAATTGAGGTGATATATTTAATTTAGGGTGTTTGTCATCTAAAATACAAGTGTGGTGGCTAAATTGTAAATGTGTAGAATTCCTGGGGTTTAATTGTTAATTATTGATGGACTAATTAACAATTAACCCATTAAGATTTATGGGTATGGTTAACCCATTAAGATTTATGGGTGTGGTCCCTGACTATGGAATTTAGTATATAAAGGAAAAGGGATTGAGAAACCCTGGACATCCGTCAGTCATCAAATTCCAAACAGTCAGAAGACCTCCTCCCAAAATCTAACTCCTCCAGCGCCGCCATCTTCTCCCTAAGCACCCCCTCCGATGACTTCGCCTTCTTCGCAGCCGGAGCGCAGTGGACTTGCTCGGGTTTCAGGCTTCTTTAATCTACCTAATGGAATCAGGTACGCTTCCGTGTTCTTCATTTTTCTCAAAGATCTGACATGAATATTTCTGGATTATCAATGACATGTTCCTTGAATTTCTTACAATTGGCATCAGAGCCAGTTTTCATGTTGGGTTTTTGAGAATAGAAAATTAGTGTTAGACTTAAAAAAAAAAAAAAAATCTCCATCTTCTCCCCCGATCGTCCGCTGTGCTCCGGCGACCGGCAGCGGAGGCGGCGGCATGCGGTTCGGCAGCGTGCGGCGCTCATGCGAGCGGGCGTCGTGCGCAGGCAGCACGGACCCGTCGGGAGCGGCCGGTGGCGTGCGCACGACCGCGTAGGCCGGGGTCCGCTGGCATGCTACTGCGCAGGCGGCTCGGGTTGCGACGGCGCCTGCTTCGGCCCGACAGCACAGGGTGACGACGACCAGAGGCGCGGGGAAGCGCGGATCTGACGACGCCGGAGGCAGTGGCCAGGCGGCAGCCGTGGGCCAGCAGAGACGGCGGCGTGGCAGCGGGGCGGCCGGACGGCGTAATGGCCTAGCGGCGGCGGCGGCAGCGGCAATAGCGGATTAGGGTTTAAGGATGGAGAAGATGATTAGTTTTGGTTTTGGTTTAATTTAAAGTTGATTTTGGTTTAAGTTTAGTTTTAATTGATTATGGTTTTGGTTTAATTCAAATTATGGATTCAGTTACTAATATTTTTAATTTAATTTGGTTCAAGCAATATGTTGCCAAAGTAACCTCTATTGTGTAGATTGAATTAAACTAAAAATATTGGGAAGGCATTACATGCTTGAAGTTTCATGCGGGTAATAACCGGCCCAAAGGAAGGTTATTATTTGGCCAAAATTAAAGCAGACATTACATGCTTGAAGTTTCATGCGGGTAATAACCGGCCCAAAGGAAGGTTATTATTTGGCCGAAATTAAAGCAGACATTACATGCTTGAAGTTTCATGCGGGTAATAACCGGCCCAAAGGAAGGTTATTATTTGGCCGAAATTAAAGCAGACATTACATGCTTGAAGTTTCATGCGGGTAATAACCGGCCCAAAGGAAGGTTATTATTTGGCCGAAATTAAAGCATATTTGTGGTAATAAATATGTGACAATTATTTGGTTTTATCCATGTGGGTAATAAGTCGGTCCAAAGAAAGGCTTATTATTTGACAGGACTTTATTGTCAATATTTGATTGCCACACCAAGAGTACCACTTACAAATTGAATTTTGTCCAAAGACTTAATTTCAATGTTGTGCTAGGTATCTTGAGATGAGATTTAATTTCTTTTTGTGAGCTGATTGTGTTTTGAATTTTTGTTCTCTTTCAGTTGACTTTGTGAATGCTTCTGCTGTCACTGCCAATATCAATGGCATTCCAGTGCTCAATGGGAGCAATTTTAAGACTTGGAAAAATAAGGTATCTATAGTCTTGGGATGTATGGAACTTGACCTAGCATTGAGGGAGCCACGTCCTGCACCTCTTACAGATGAAAGCTCTGCTAATGATAGGAGAGCTTTTGAGAGGTGGGAACGCTCTAACCGCTTGAGTCTTATGATAATGAAAAATGCTATCCCAGAGACGTTTTTGGACACTATGTCTGAGGAGACTGATGCTAAAAGGTTCCTTGAAACCCAAGAAAAGCGCTATATGAAAAGCAATAAGGCGGAAATAAGTGCAGCCTTAAAAAAACTTGTTTCCATGAGGTATAAGGGTAACGGGAACATAAGGGAGTATATTCTCGAATTGTTTAATCTTGCAGGGAAATTAAAAACACTAAAATTAGAGCTTTCGAAAGACTTGCTCATTCATTTAGTGTTGATTTCTCTTCCTCCACAATTCAGTCAATTTGAAGTGAGCTATAATTGTCAGAAGGAGAAATGGACAATGAATGAGCTCATTTCTCATTTAGTGCAAGAGGAAGACAGGATGAAACACAATAAAACCGAGAGTGCTCATTTGACATCATCTTCTTACGGAAAAGGCAAGAAGAGAAAAACTAAAGATGTTGCGGTGAAGGAACTGCAAAAGAAGCAGAAAAATACGTCCGAGGGACATAAGGAAAAGAAATGCTTCTTTTGCAAGGACTCTTCCCATTTTAAGAAAGATTGTGCCAAATTTCACGCTTGGCGAGTGAAGAAAGGTACATCTTTTGCTCTTGTTAATTCAGAAGTTAATTTAGTTTCAGTACCTAGATATACTTGGTGGTTGGATTCGGCTACCACAACTCACATAAGTATATCTATGCAGGGTTGCCTGAACTCCCGACAGCCAAATGATGACGAGAAGTACATCTATATGGGGGCTGGAAAAGGGGTTGAAGTTGTGGGCATTGGGACTTTTCGGTTGTTATTACGTACTGGTTTTTATTTAGAATTAAATAACACATCTATTGTACCGTCTTTTAGACGGAATTTGATATCAATTTCTATTTTGGATAAAGAAGGATTTGTTTGTTCATTTGGTAATAGAAAATGCGATATCTATTTTAATTTTGTGTTGTATGGAACCAGTCATTTAACTGATAATGACAATCTTTATTTGCTTCATATAGAAAGTTCATACAATGAGTCCCATAATACTGAAACAAAAGGCACTAAATGCAAATTTTCAAATGAAAATTCCTTTAAATTATGGCATAAGCGTTTGGGTCATATCTCTAAAAGGAGAATTGACAGACTTGTGTCAGAAGGAATTCTTGAAAAACTTGATGATTCATATCATAATATTTGTGTTGAGTGTATAAAGGGAAAAACTACAAATAAGAGCAAAGTAGGAGCTGAGAGAGCTAAGGAAGTCTTAGACTTGATACATACAGATATTTGTGGACCGTTCCCTACAGCTTCTTGGAATGGTCAACAATATTTTATCACATTCATAGATGATTACTCTCGATATGGCTACCTATATTTAATTCATGAGAAATCACAAGCATTGGATGTTTTTAAGTTGTTCAAAGCCGAAGTTGAAAACCAACATGGTATATCAATTAAGGTTATAAGATCTGATCGTGGTGGTGAATACTACGGAAGGTACGACGGATCAGGTGAACAACGTCCAGGTCCATTTGCTAGATTTCTTAGTGAGTGTGGGATCGTTCCTCAATACACCATGCCGGGTTCTCCGAACATGAATGGTGTAGCTGAGAGACGAAATAGAACCCTTAAGGATATGGTACGAAGTATGATTTGTCGTACAACTTTACCTCACTCACTATGGGGAGATGCATTAAAGACCGCAATGTATATTCTCAATAGAGTTCCTACAAAAGCTGCTAACAAAACCCCTTATGAGTTATGGACGGGTAAGAAACCTGTCTTAAAGCACTTACGAGTTTGGGGATGTCCAGCTGAAGCAAGGCCTTATAAGCCAAATGAAAAGAAACTGGATGCAAGAACTGTTAGTAGTTATTTTGTAGGATATGCTGAAAGATCACGGGGATTTAAATTCTACGATCCTAAAACAAGAACATTTTTTGAGACGGGAAATGCTCGGTTCTTTGAGGATGTTGAGTTTGGGGGGGAAGATAATGTTAAAGGTTTTGTGTTTGAGGAGGAGTTGGAAAATATTCCTTTTCCTGCAGTAGTTGTTGATCATGATCAAGCTTTCATTCCTAACATGATTCAACAACATCCGGTACAAATCCAAGACAATGCTGAACTTCCAACTCATCAAGATCATCCAGTTATTCCTCAATCCATTATACATGAGGAAAATGTGGATCAAACTCAACATACTCAAATTCAAGAAGAGCCTGTGCCTTTAAGAAGATCCACTAGAGAAAGGAGAAAAGCAATTTCAGATGATTATGTTGTTTTTCTTCAGGAACATGAGAATAACATTGGCTTAGAGGGAGAGGATCCACTCACCTTCCATGAAGCAGTCAATGGTTCCAACTCTCAAAAGTGGATTAATGCCATGGGTGAGGAAATGCAATCCATGAAAGACAATGACGTTTGGGATCTTGTTTCATTGCCTGAAGGTGTGAAACCTATTGGTTGTAAATGGATTTTTAAAACCAAAAGGGATTCACAAGGTAATGTAGAAAGATATAAAGCTCGTCTTGTCGCCAAAGGATTCACCCAAAAGGAAGGCATTGACTATAAAGAGACTTTCTCTCCAGTTTCTTCGAAAGACTCTTTTAGGATCATCATGGCACTTGTAGCGCATTTTGATCTTGAGTTACATCAGATGGATGTAAAGACCGCTTTTCTTAATGGAGACATTGAGGAAACAATTTATATGTTACAACCGGAGGGGTTGGATTCCAACGAATCTAGCCAATTGGTTTGTAAACTTAAGAAATCCATCTATGGGCTTAAGCAAGCTTCCCGTCAATGGTATCAAAAGTTTCATCAGGTTGTTCTCTCATTTGGGTTTAAAGTGAACCCTGTTGAATATTGTGTATACCATAAGTTCAGTGGGAGTAGATTTATTTTCTTAATCTTATATGTGGATGATATTTTGCTTGCTAGTAGTGATGTAGAACTGCTTCGAGAAACCAAGAAATTTCTTTCGGAACAATTTAAAATGAAAGATCTTGGTGAAGCATCCTTCGTATTAGGGATCCAAATTCATCGTGATCGTTCACGAGGAGTTTTAGGATTATCACAGAAGGGTTACATCGAAAGTCTATTAAAACGATTTAGCATGCAAAATTGCAGGCCACATGATACCCCCGTATCTAAAGGAGATAAATTTAGTTTGAACCAGTGTCCCAAAACTGATATTGATTCCAAGTTTATGGAAAATATTCCTTACGCATCAGTGGTAGGGAGCTTTATGTATGCGCAGGTTTGCACTCGTCCGGACCTCGCATATATTGTTGGAATGCTTGGTAGATATCAAGCTAATCCAGGAAGAGAATATTGGGTAGCAGCCAAAAGAGTCTTCAGATACTTACAAAGCACAAAAGATTTAATGCTCACATATGGGAAGTCGGATAGACTTGACATCATTGGGTTTTCTGATTCCGATTTTGCTGGATGCCAAGACAGTTGTAAATCGACATCTGGCTATCTTTTTCTGCTAGCTGGAGGTGCAGTTTCATGGAAGAGTGTCAAACAAACACTCGTTGCATCTTCCACTATGGAGGCTGAATTTGTAGCTTGTCATGAGGCATCTAATCAAGCTATGTGGCTGCGAAACTTTGTTTCAGGACTGCAAATAGTTAATGGTATTGAAAGGCCACTTAAGTTGCACTGTGACAGTAGAGCAGCAGTCTTGTACTCAAATAACAACAGGAGCTCTTCAAAATCTAAGCATATAGATATTAAGTTCCTTGTTGTGAAGGAAAGAATTCAGAGTGGGTTCATTAGTATTGAGCATGTGGGAACAAACTCTATGATTGCAGATCCGCTCACTAAGGCATTAGCACCCAAGGCCTTTCATGATCATGTTACAAATATGGGTGTTGTTGCATTTGATGCCATTTGATTTAGTGGGAGTTTGTGTTTTTATTTATGCTTGGTACTGTACTTAATGTCATGACATTAATAAATTATTCAGTTATTTTCAGTTTTCATTGTTTACTCTGAATTTTGATGTCATTTGGTTAAAGTTGGACCAGTTGGAAATAGGCATGTGCAGATCACATTACATGTAATTTCCATGCTACACATCCACACTTGATTTATGTCATTTAGTTAAATTGATACATGAGATTAATGTGGGTTTAGTTACAAACAATAGCAACGACTGCCTCTTTAGTCCTTGTGTTAGTGAGACTAATGGACGGAATCGGTTTAGATGACTTTTCTAGTTGTGTACACATTAAAGATGTAGAGATGTATATGCAATAGAAGTTATATGTACATGGTTATATATAGTCCAAGTGGGAGATTGTTAGAATTTGGACTATAAATCATGTACATTTATGCATAAGGACATGTAGACGTACATGTATTGCATGAAATTATTGTGTATATATTTCTATTATATGGTATAAGGACCCAATTGAGGTGATCTATTTAATTTAGGGTCTTTGTCATCTAAAATATAAGTGTGGTGGCTAAATTGTAAATGTGTAGAATTCCTGGGGTTTAATTGTTAATTATTGATGGACTAATTAACAATTAACCCATTAAGATTTATGGGTATGGTTAACCCATTAAGATTTATGGGTGTGGTCCCTGACTATGGAATTTAGTATATAAAGGAAAAGGGATTGAGAAACCCTGGACATCCATCAGTCATCAAATTCCAAACAGTCAGAAGACCTCCTCCCAAAACCTAACTCCTCCAGCGTCACCATCTTCTCCCTAAGCACCGCCTCCGGTGACTTCGCCTTCTTCGCAGCCGGAGCGCAGTGGACTTGCTCAGGTTTCAGGCTTCTTTAATCTACCCAATGGAATCAGGTACGCTTTCGTGTTCTTCATTTTTCTCAAAGATCTGAGATGAATGTTTCTGGATTATCAATGGCATGTTCCTTGAATTTCTTACAAGACTAACATGCAACTCAATTCAGTTATATCATATAATTTCAATCTTAAGAGTTTGCATAACTTCAAATCTAAAACTCTGATATCACTTATTGGGGGAGTTGAAAGAGTGTCAAACTAAATCAATATAATATGCTAGACACTAAACTATCCCAAAAGCTTAAGTTTATTACACTAAATATTATTGTCTACCATAATTCACGATGTAGAAGAAGAAAAAAAAGAAGAAAAATAGCACACAAGAGATTTATGTGATTTGATCTATGATCTACTTCACTGGCGAAGGTGATCTGGAGAATATTATATTGATGAGAAGAAAGAGAATATTATAATGATGGAGACGAAACTCTAATATTATCAACTCTTATAAGAGACTAAGTAGTCTAGCTGTCACAAGATATTTTAAGAGTTTTGATCTATATCTCTTTATTTCACTATCCTTAAATCCTTAGATGAATAGGATATTTATAGATGTGATCTAACTGAGTTTGAGTCAAAGTAGGAGAATGACTCAAATAAAAATTCTACTAATCCATGTATTCTAGTAGAAGATAAATTTAGAAAGGATTAGGCTTACTAAATTAGTTCTTAATATGAATTCTAATTTAATTAAGACTCTCCAAAAATCCAGATTCGAGACATAGCTAAGTCAACAATCTCCACATTGACTTAAATTCTCTTCTTCTTCGAATGTGAATCTTCAATAGATGTCTTTGTCATTGCCTCATAGGTCAATATCAATGACCTTGAATATTGATCAAGTCCAAACAAAACTTGAACTTGTCAATTGGAATCACCTAAGTCAACATATCTGCAGGATTTCTTGAAATATGAATCTTTTATAAAGAAATCTCGCCGTCTTCAATAATGTCCCAAATAAAGTGAAATCAAACATTTATATGCTTTGATCTAGCATGGTACATTTGATTCTTCATAAGGTGTATGGCTCTCTAACTATTGCAAAAAATGGGAAGAACACATTGAGAAAAATCAACTTTACTTGCCAATCCTTTTAACCATAGAGCTTCTTTGACTGCTTCTGTAGCTGTCATATACTTGGACTCTATTGTAAATAATGTCACAGTTGATTGTAAGGTACACCTCCAACTAATAGGTCCACCATAAGCGGTTTCTTGCACACAGTCGAGGAGCAGGACAGGGTCTTGTTAGTGGTGGTTTAGGCTGGTGAGAGTGGTGGCATAGGGCATAGGTTCGAATAGGATAATGCAGAGAGCTGATGAGGTGCTTAGTCATTCCTCAAAGATAAAACAAAAATAAATAGAAGAGAGGAAGGGGAAGAAGAGAGGAAAAGAAATCAAGTATACTAACCCCTTTCATGCTTGAGAGCTTGTCTTAATTCTTTTTTTTGTTCTTGATTCCTTCTTCCTAACCACTATGATGGTTTTTTGATCTCTCCCCTTTTCTCTGTTCACATGTTGATCTTTGACCTTTTTTTCTCTTTCTTCGTTGTTTTTTTATTTTTTTTTGTAGGTTTTTCAATATTTCTATAGGCTTTGAAGAAGATAGAAATCAAATTCCTGAGTGACCCAATTTTGAATGATATTGAATCTCAATTTGTAATGAAAATATATTTGATTTTATTTCCAAAATCCTATGATTGTATGCAATTGATTGACAGCGATTTGTTTCCTTGATGAAGAAATTGAGATTTTGTACCATTTTTGGGATGCTGAATTTTTAGTAGGGATATTTACAAAATTTTTTGAAAAATTGGTCAAAGTGTAATTTTACAAATTCTAGAGGATTCTTTGAAAAAATAACACATCTGAAGACATTTTGAAATTTTTAGGGTCATTTTTTAATAAAACCAAACTTATTTATAAATAAAAATTTTTGAGAACTTATTTATAATTTTTTTGAAAATGGATCAAAATATAATTTTATAAATTCTACGGAGTTTTTTACAAAAAAATATATTTATAAAAATTTTAAAATTATTAAGAAAAAATATATTTATAAAAATTTTAAAATTATCAGGGTTCTTTTTGCATAAAATTTAGACTTATTTATAAATAACATTTTTTGAGGGACTTATTTATAAATTTTAAAAATTTTAGGGGTTTATTTACAAAATTTAGAAATTTTGGGAGTTTTTTTATGAATATAAAATTTTTAGGGGTTCATTCACAAATATTAGATTTTGTGGGGATCAATTTGAAATTTCAAAACTTTCTAGGGCTTTTGTGCAAAAAGCTCGGCCTACACCTTACCGCTTACGAAAAATGGTTCAACTCAAATGAAGTTATCGCATGTGTGTTATTGGTTATGAAAATACTTCAAAGTTAATAAAATTATCACTTACACATTATTAGCTAATAGAAAATACTTTGACTCGAATAAAGTTATTGTCGATGCTTTATTGGCTAACGAAACATTTTAAACCATGAAATTATCACCGATACTCAAAACTATTGGAAACACTTCGAACTTCTCCTATTCCTTTTCATATCCCATTGGACGATGCTATCAATACCTGCCAAAGACTAAATCGATCTGAGTTAGATGTCATGTGGTCCAGTGTAGGGGAGCGGGGCAGTAGCATACATAAAAGTTTCTTTTTTAATTTTTTTTCTTTATTTTTTTTATATTTTCTATAATCCTATGTTAAAATTGAATGCAATGTGAGGGTATATCTTTACTTAAGTCATGTATCCCTTCCTAAAATTAATCAAATGCTTTCTTCTTTTTTGTGTCTTTATATTATTAACTAGGTTTCTCACTATAGGAGATTCTTGACAATCGTCGAAGTAATTAACAATAGGAGTTTATATCTGTTAGAAGTCAATATTTTCACAATACATGATAGCACACTTCAAATTAAAATAAACTCTGATTTGTAATTTGAGATTGATTCTGAGGTCTCCGCTATCTTGAACCACCAAAATCAATTCCACAAAATCTAGCATGTCTGGTGGGACTTGACTCTCCTCCACGTGTAGAAACCTAGTTAATACGATAAAGACACTGATAATATAGAATTATGATTAAAGACTAATCCATTATGTTCTCCTTTGCAGAAAAAAGAATCAAATGGGAACAATGAAGAACAACTCCACCCTAAGATACACTATCATCTTGGGGGCAAGATCAACTATACATTTACCTCAGTCAATGGTTGCTACAAAAGTAGCTAAAATTCAGATCAAGTTTAGGATCATCTCAGAAGTCATCCAATTTAAGAAGGCACCTATCACTGCACTTATTGAGGTTGTTGACATGCAAAACCAGCCTATTTCTCATCTTTGATCAAGGGGAAGGAGGCCCGATGTCATCATTCATAATGAGAAGGGCTGTTCAGATAAAGAGCTAGAAGCTATACCTCAACAAAAAAGATATCAATCTTCCAGAGGCTAGGATCGAAATAAATCTCAGCTTTTGGCTACCTTGACCCAACTCCTTATAAGGAAAAATCAAAAGCAAATATGGACACAGGCATCGATAAAGAAGAACTTATCTTGATTGTCACAAGTAAAGAAAAAATTGTTGAAATTTTCAACCAACTTGGGAAATCTACCCCTCGAACGAATTCAGTCATTACCATCCCTATGCCCAACTCCTTCGCTCCATTAAGCAATTTGGAGAAGGATAGGAGTAAATCACAGGGGGCATATTCTTGCCTTAAAACTATAATAAATGGCCAAATCAGCAAACAAAATCACAAGGGTTACTGTAAAGCTACAATCTAGCATGAGGGTTCATAGAGGGAGATCACTTATACTATCAGAATCATTTCTCATCATGACTTTGGGAGAGATTGCGAGTTTGCACTCCAGTTGGCCAAACATCAAAAGAAGACTATCTAGGTGATGCTTATGGATGAAGAAATCCAAGAGGAGAGGGTCCCTGTGGACTATTCCTTGCTATACCATACCAAAGAAAGGGTGTGACAACTCGCTCCATGAGTAGACTCTTGAATGAGATGACTCAACTGATAGGAGAAGTTAGCCTCAACCCAAAGCCTAAATCTAATCTTTCAAATTTAGACTATCATATTCTAATAGAAGCTTTGGTATAACTAGAAGCTCCAATCAAAAGGCAACTATAGAAGCACTGCAAGAGCAACTGAGATAGCTAGGTAGAGAGAAAGATGAAGCTCAAAAGAAAGTCATGAAGTTGATGGAGAAAATGATACAAATGAGCCAGAAGCTTGAGAAGTTGGAATGATCTCAATAGTCATCTCAAGTAATAGAAGCGACGAAAGGTGCATCTCCTATAGATGAGATCCACAAAAATATAGGCCCTTCACAAGCACCTCCTCTAGTAATGAATACCCAATCCCTAATTTCAAGGATTCCTGACAATATGAAACTGCTAGCATATATACAATAGTAGGTACAATGAATGGTAGTTGCACAATTGGGACAAGGAAGTGTGATAGGTAGGGTAAATGATGCTGACAAATCATACCCTAACCATCACGATCGAGTGTCATATCCTCGAGGCTATACAGTGCCTAATTTCAAATAATTTAATGGCATGGGCAATCATGAATAGCACATAGCTCATTTTAGGACTCTGTGTGGAGATTCAAGTAATAGTCCCTTATTGTTACCCTACTAATTTTTCGCAAGCTTGATGGGAGTAGCATTCGAGTGGTATGCTAGCTTGCAACTTGAATCCATATAAACTTGGGCACAAATGCAAGAGACTTTTTGAATTAGTTTCAGAGGAGTTAGTGATAAAGTGACTATTACAAACCTTGTGTCAATGCCAAAATATGACAATGAGTCAAACCTGGATTATCAATCTGAATATTCATAGTCAAGTCGATCTAAATATCCATGAAAAAATATCCTAAATATAAAGTCTTGAAGAAGGTTATACCAACAGACAAAATAAAAGGGTTCATATAAAGAGTTTCTAAAACCCTCTCTATGAGAAAACCTCACGTACCTAATTTTGATCTTGAATGGGATAATTACCAGTTAGTCACATCATCCAAGGATATTCAAGGAACTACTAATTGAGGATAAGGGTCCACTACATCCTATCACATGTTTATCCTTAAGAGTAATTTTGAAGATGAACATTATTGGTCTCACAATGCTAGATTTCAATTGAGGAGAGCAAATTAGGTACAACTTTGAGGTGGAAAGGTGCTATCTCCGAGACAAGCTTCAATGCCTAGGGATAAGAATATCTCCAAGGATAAGGAAAAAGAAATTCAGATAAATGAGAACATTAAGCCTTTGCATGCTGAACCTACACCTAAAAAGGTGGAATACAACATAGTAGTCCACATCAAAAAATCCCTACCATATTGAGTATGTTTGATGTCTTGATGATGTCACAAGAACTTAGGGATACACTAGTATACATCTTGTAGAATTCAGCCAACTACCAAGCATACTTTGTTGAAGAAAAGATGAAGGTGTTCTTGTATGCATGCCAAACACCCATCATCACCTTTACAAATGATAACCTGCTATTTAGAATAATAGACTATAATAGACCATTATATGTCACAGGAAGTAGTGATGGGATTAATATCAATTGCATCTTGATTGACCCAGGTTCCTCAGTCAATTTGATGACTCTCCAAACTCTAAGAGCTCTAATTTTGAATGTGTGTCACCTATCATATGAGATTATAACCATATAAGGGTTTAATTAAAATAGCCAAAAGGCTCTGGAGGCCATAACTATCCCTATAAAAGTGGGCAAGATGATGATAGATATTAAGTTTTATGTGATTGATACTAACGTATCATACAAAGTACTACTAGGGAGGCCGTAGCTATATAAAAATAAAGTAGTACTATCAACCCTACATCAATACCTTAAATACTTCAAGGATGGTAAAGAACACCGAATTGATAGAAATATACACCATTTTTATGTTCATGAAGTGCATTATGATAATGCAAAATACTATTAGAGATTTGACACTAATAGGCGGTCTACTTCCATCATTTAAGTTAAGCAAAAGATTGACAGATTGATCTTTACTCCTCCTCACCTAAGAAGCAATTCTGACCTAGTCTCTTCAGATAAAGAAGCCTCGTAAGTCTATTTGGGTGGTTATACTTTTGATGAAGATGATGATAAAGGCCAAATAAAAAATACTCTCCATGTTACCAAAGTTTTGAAAGGCTTATTTAAGCCATTATATGAGTTGAGCATCAATATCGTGGAGGAATTAATGGCTTTTTATATTACTACACATTGCAAAGGAGGAGAAAAATACTATTTTATAAGGCAATCCCTTGTATCCCAAGCATACATAAAATCCTAGGACCTGAAGATCTAGCAAATGATGGTGACCATCAATCAGTAGGCATGTCTAAGTATTTCTTCGACCAAATTTATTAGATAATTAATAAATCTAGTTGTGGACATCCATTAATAAAGAAATAGAGTTTTTCTTTAGGAATCTATGGGATCCACCCCCGGGACATGCTTACATTCCTAGAAGAGGAAGCAAGAATACCAAAGGACTAGGCTATATCACTCTAAATGTTCACACATATCTTATGGTCGCCAATGGACCTCTCTCCAATATTCAAGATGACCAAATGATATCAATACCGCTTGACACATGTGCCTAGATGGCCATGACTTTTCAAACTTCACAAGAAGGTGAAATCTTTGATAGAATTTTATTAGAACCAAAAGAAAAGGGATATAATGTAGCCAAAATACCTTCAGATGATCCTTTGCTAAACCTCACTTGACATGATGAATCACTTGGCAAAGAAATAATCCTCAAACCAAAAGAAGCTTCACCAAAACTTGAGGATGGGGGTAAGCCACAATTGATGAACTGATGGTGATTAATCTAGGCTTAAAGGAAGACCCCAAGCTAACTTTTTTTAGCACTCAACCTTCAGAGGAAAGCCAAACCTAGCTCGAAGTAGTGCTCCAAGAGTACATTGACTGCTTCACATGGAGCTATAAGGAGATGCTTGAACTGGATTCTAAAGTTATAGTCCACAAACTGGGCATTAATCCTAAGCTTTTGCCTATAAAACAAGCAGCTAGCAAGATAAAATTTGACCAAGAATAGAAAGTGAGAGAAGAAACAAAAAATTGATCAAAGCAGGCTTCATCAAAGAGGAAAAATATCTAGATTGGGTGGCAAGCATCATGCCAATCAAGAAGAAAAATGGCCAAGTTTATATTTATGTGGACTACAGGGACTTGAATAAATATGTCCAAAAGATGATTTTCCATTGGCAATAATGAAAATCATGATTGAAAATATGGTTGATTTCCAAATATTCTCTTTCATGGATAGTTTTTTAGGGTATAACCAAATCAAGATGCATCCTGATGACAAGAAACATATAGCATTTAGGACATCAATTGGCATTTACTGCTATGAGGTGATGTCTTTCAGGCTCAAGAATGCATGCACCATTTATTAAAGGGCTATGACTCAAATCTTTGGTGACCTCATACACCAGTTAGTAGAATATTATATGGATAACTTGGTGTTTAAAACTAAGTCTAAAGATAGGCATGTCCAAGACTTAAGAGTCATGTTTAACCACTTTAGAAAATATAACTTAAAGATGAATTCTATGAAGTGTGCTTTTGGGGTATCATCAAAAAAATTCCTCAACTTTGTTGTCAAACATCAAGGGATTGAAATCGATCTATCTAAAAGACCAATGCTATCTTGGATATGTTTTCACCCAGCAACTTAAAGAAATTGAGATCGTTCCAAGGACAACTCACATATATAAGGAGATTAATCTCAAACATCTTTGAAAAATGCAAGCCTTTTTCCAAGTTGATGAAGAAGGACATTCTATTTTTTTGGAATCAAGACTACCAACAGGCCTTTGAAGAGATCAAATAGTATCTTCTAAAGCCAACAGTTCTACCAGCACCCCTACCCGATAAGCCCTTAATCCTCTACATGGCAGCAATGAAAAGATCCCTTGGGGCACTTCTTGTGCAGAATAATTAAGAAAGTAAAGAATATGCACTCTACTATCTGAGTAGAATGCTAATGGGGGCAAAAAGTAACTACTCCCCCATCGAAAAGCATTATCTGACACTTAAATTCATGGTCAAGAAGCTAAGACATTATTTTCTCTCTCATCAAGTCATTTTAATATCAAAGATTGGTCTCATAAAGTACCTGATGATTAGGCCTATACTTACTGGGAGGCTAGCAAAGTGGGTTTTAATTCTCATGAAATACAATATCAAGCCCTCATTGATTTTTGCATAGCTCATCCAATACCAGACAATTCTCCTCTAAGTTGCGAGCTTCTTGATGAAGAAATCCTTTTGATTAAAGAAGGAGAACCTTACAGGAAGCTATACTTTGATGGAGCATTATCCATCAAGCCAGGAATCGAACTAAAGCTTCTGCAAATAAAAGCAGGCATTGGATTCATTTATGTCATTTTGAATAGGGGCATTCTATTATACTCTTGTTCCCTCTCAAAGCCATACACAAATAATGAAGTTAAATATGAGACCCTAATTGTAAAACTAAAAATGACCCTCAATATGAAAATATCGCATCTACATATTTTCAGTGATTCGTAACTGGTTATCAACCAAGTCCAAGGTGAATATAAAGTTCACAAATCTAAGCTCTTGAAATACCATGAAAAGGCTCAAGAGCTCATAAAGCAAATCCCACATATTCAAATAACTTGGGCTCCTTGGTCCATTAATGCAGAAGTTGATTCTTTAGACAAACTAGCCAAAGCACTAGTTGATCCTGATCAGGGAGAAATTCTAATCACAGTCTATAGTAGGTAGGTGATAAGGTCAGTCTTCAGCATCAAGCACAAGAGAAATGAATCTAAATTGATAGAAAAAGTCACATATTAGATAATACTATTCACCAACTACCTTAAAAGTGGGGAACTCCTAAAAGATAAATTTGCATGGACATAATTCAGAAGGAGAGCTGCATGTTTTCTGCTTATCAACAACACTCTTTATAAAAGATCCTTCGATCAGCTACTTCTGTATTACCTCATAAACAAATAGGTCATTGAAGTTATGTATGAAATGCATTCTGAGGTCTATGGGGTTCATTAGTTAGGGCCCAAAAATAATAATGAAGATTAAGCGCATGGACTACTATTAGCTCACAATAATAGGAGATTATATCAAATATGCGATAAGATGTCACCTATGCTAAATTCATGGTTACTTCATCCATCAACACCCAAATCCTCTACACCCAATAGTGTCCTCATGGTCATTTGAGGTATAAGGTACAAACATCATCAGCTTAATTGAACCATCTTCTTCTAGGGGCCATCACTTCATACTGGTAGCAGTTGATTATTTCTCTCAATGGGCTAAGCAATTCCATTGAAAGAGGTAAAAGTGGATATTGTTATCCATTTATTTCAAGAAAATATCTTGTATCAATTCTAATAATGGATTGTCCTTTAGAAGTTTTAATATGGAACACTTCACACATCATCACAAAATGGATTGGAGATATTCATACATCTACAATGCAAGAGCCAACAGGCTTACTGAGGCATTCAATAAGACCCTTTCCAAGATTTTGAAAAAAGTTATTGTCAAAAACAAAAAAGACTGGTACTAAAAACTTGCTGAGGGAATATAGGCCTATCACACCATATATCGAACCTCTGCCTAATCAATACCATATGCATTGGTGTTTGAGATTAAGGCAATCTTGCCAGTGGAAGTATAAATTCCCTCACTAAGGATTATCTTATAAGAAAAAATTACAAGAAAAGGCAATGTTCATCTTTGCCTTGATGAGCTAGACTCCTTAGATGAGACAAGTCTTGTAGCCTAACAAAACTTGAAAATATATCGACCATAAATGTCTAAGGCCTACAACAAAATGGCTCAACTTAGGTCCTTCCAGAAGGAAGAAATGGTCTTACTCTTGGGAAGACCCGTAATCCCAAACTAAAACAAGAAAGGAAAGTTCGAGTCTAATTGGGAAGACTCCTATATCGTCAAAAGGATATTTGAAGCGAAATTCTACCAACGGATCAATGACAAGGAAGAAAGACCTATGCCACCAATCAATAGCTAATTCCTTAAAAGGTATTATGCCTAAACCCTAGGGCAACAACAATCACAACCAAAAGTGACAGAATATTTTATTTCCTCAAAAGAGAATGCTTGATCAAACATGCACTTCATATTTTTTGAGGCAAAACATAGGCATAGAATCCCGCTCAATCTGGGTGACAGTTGGATTCACGCTCCAATATAAGACCACTTCTACGTAACAAATTAAGTTTACTTCTATGTGGCGAATCAAGTCTACTTTCACATGACAAACCAAGTCCACTTTCAGGTGGTAATATAAGTCAACTTTTATATGGCAAATTAAGTCTATTTTACGAAGTGGTCGAAATTATATTTAAATGGCAAATTAAGTCTACTTCTACGTGGCAAACAAAGTCCACTTTTATGTGGCAACCCAAGCCCAGTTCCATATGGCAAATTAGGTCCACTTCTACATGGCAAGCCAAGTCTGCTTCCACGTAGTAAATTAAGTCTACTTTCACATAAAAATCCAAAATTCACTTTCATAGGGCAAAATCAAATCCACTCAATATGACAGTTTAAATCCACTTCTTGCAGTGATTCAAAGCTACTTTGCTTAGCGATTCAAACTCACATGATCAACTCCTAAGGTGTTAATGCAAAGGGCGATCATTTGAGCAATTTATTCGCATCCACTTCCCTCATTGAGAAAACTTGCGAAGTAGATACAAAGGCGCACTTGTTTGAGTCAATTTTGATCAAAAGTTAAATTTAATCTAAATTCAGTCAAAATATAAAATTTAATGTCACTGAATTATAATCAAAATGTGGATCTTAATTGGACTAAAATCACAATTAAATTCAACTACAAATTATGCTTAATTTAGATTTGAATTGTTGAAAAATTTGGACATAAATTAAAAAAAGTTGATTGGGCGAGATACTTGCACCAAATTGGGTCTAAAATTCATCAAATATTTGGGTCAAAGTAAAAAATTATAAAATCGTTACAAATGGATCCTTGATAGAATTTTTTTTATAAATAAGTCCCTGAGATGATAATTTTTGCGAAAAAGTCTTTGAAAGTTTTGAAATTTTGAATTGATCTCCGCAAAATCTAAGATTTGTGAATAAACCTCTCAAAATTTTATATTCACAAATAAATCTCTGAAAATTCTAACTTTTGTAAATAAACCCTTGGGCCCCATTTGGTTTGGGATCAGAATCAGGATTAGCCAATTTCAGAATTTTTTTTTGTACAATTAATATTACTTATTTTAGATTATTATTAAATTAAATTATTATAAAAAATTAAATAATTTTTAAACTTTAAATTATTGAAGTGTTAATTTTGATAAAAAAATATTAGTTTACAAAAGTGGTTCACTAGTCTCGATCATGATCTTGAACCAAACGGTGCCTTGAACTTTTTAAAATTTACAAATAAGCCCAAATTTTGTTCAAAAAGGACACTAAAAATCTAGAATTTTTACAAATATGTCCTTTTCACCAAAAGGTCCTTGAAACTTATAAACTCACATTTTTAGCCTGAAAATTTGCAAATAAATTCTCTGAAAATTTTTTTTTATAAATGACCCTTAAAATTTTAAAATTTTTACAAATATATTATTTTTACAAAAAAATCTAAAATTTATAAAATTATATTTTAGTCCAATTTCTTCAGAAAATTTGCACATAAACCCTTCAAAATTTCTTATTTATAAATAAATCCAAATTTTATTTTAAAAGGACCATGAAAATTTCAAGATTTTTACAAATATATCTTTTCTTACAAATAAGACCCTAAAATTTATAAAATGAAACTTTGATCTAATTTTTAAAAAAAATTTACAAATAACCCCCTAAAAATTCATCATCCAAAAATGGTACCAAATTTAAATTTTCTCATTGGGAAAATAAATCCCAATGAATTATATGCCAATCACAATATTTTGGTATATAATTTTATCTACAATCAAATCTTATTTGTTTCCAAAATGAAATCAATCAAGAAAACCAAGATCCAATTACACTTATCAAATCTCCTCAAGTTAGTTTCGAAATCTTTTTCGAAGCCTATAAAAAATTGAAAACTTGCATAAACAACAACAGAGAGATTGCAACAATGAAGAGAGATTAGAATGATGAAGAGGAGAAGAAATCAGGAATTGAAGGGAAAAAAAGGGTAATTTCTCACCCCTGTCTCCTTCTTCCTCTTCTTGACTTGTTCTACTTTGTTTCCTTGCTCTCGAGCCTTGTTGTCGAGAACTCTAGCATTAGCCCTTCTTCACCTCACCGTCGAGCCTCTAGCCCTAGTTGTGGTGGCCAAGGTTGGCCATCTCTGGCCAAATCCGATCGAAGGAGAGACTAGGTTGCTCCTAGCTTGATTATGGGAAGACCAAAAAAAAGAAGCAGCAAGAAGAAAGGGTGCAGGAGTAGGGAAGAAGAAACAAGGAAGAGAGGAGAATAAGTAAAAAAAGGAATAAAAAAAAATTATGGTAAAAAAAAATCTTCTCTCACCTCTCTCAAAGACGGTGATGAAAACAAAGGACCCATGACCTTGTTGCGGCCACCCACAACCCCTCGAAAATGGCAATGAAGATGGTGAACCCATGGCCTCACCCTAGCTCCCTGTGATTTCTCAAAAATGGCTAACCCACCCATGACCTCACTGTGACCACCCATGGTCCCCTCGAAGACAGTGATGAAGACGATAAACATGATCTCACCACAGTCACTTGACCATATGAGCTCACATCTTAGTCAGCCTTTGGGCTCACACTTAGCTAGTCTTCAGACTTGCATTGAGCTACCCTATGGACTAGCATCTAAATCAGCCTTTAAGCTCGCATCCAAGCTAACTTTTGAGCTTACATCCAAACCAACCTTTAGGCTCACACTTAGCCAGCAATAAATACTAATAAACAAAGAAAAACTAATAAATAGAACTATAATATTATTTATTATTATAAGGATTATTAAGGTATAAGGATTATAAGAACAATGAATATCTATTATCAATAAATATATAGAATTACAAATTATTGAATGATTCGATAAATTAAATCCCCTTCGGGCTTGCACTCAATCAGTCTTCAAGCTCACATCTAAGTCAACCTTTGGGCTCACATCCAAGCTAGTCTTTGGGCTAGCATTTAAGCCAACCTTCGGGCTCACACTAAGTTAGTCTTTAGGCTCGTATTTAAGCTAGTCTTTAGACTCACATTTAACTAACCTTCATGCTTGAATCCAAACCAGCCTTTGCGCTCGCACTAAACCAGCCTTCGGGTTGACATTTGGCTATCCTTTGGGCTTGCATCTTAACTAGCCATCAAGCTTGCACTAGGACAGCCTTCACGCTTGCACTCAGCTAGTGTACGGGTTCACACTAAGTCAACCTTCGGACTCATATTTAAGCTAACCTTCAAGCTCACACTTATCTCACCCTCAAGCTTATATCTAATTCAGTCTTTAGGCTCGCATCTAAGCTAGCCTTTGGTTTCACACTTTAGTCAACTTCTAGGCTCACACTCAGTTAACCTTCGAATTTGCATTTAGGCTAATTTTCTAATTCACACCCAATCAGCCCTCTGGCTCACACTAAGCCAACTTCTGAGCTTGTAAGCTAAGCCAACTTTCGAGTTTGCATATTTGGAGCTGGGCTACAGGTCCATCTAAAATTATTATAAACAACCAATGACCCTCAAATCAAATTAGTTAATGTGAAATAATTTAATCATAACAAATGGAAAAAGGTCAAATTAACTCAAATGTATCTAAATTAATCAAACAAATGGACTAAAAGCCCGAATCGAGCTAGACTCCAAAAAAATTCAAATTTAAAATCAAGTTGAATTTAAATTGAACTAAGTTTAAATTAAACCATAACTAGGTCAAATCCAAGTCCAAACTAAAAGGACAAACTCAAAGTTCAACCAGAACTAGACTAGGTTGAGCCTGAACTAAAACTAAGTTGAATTAAATTGACTTAAACTTGAGTTAAAGTCTAGTAGACCCCTACCCTAGAAAAGTCCAATACAAGGACAAACTCGACTCAAGCTAAATAAAATCAAACTCAAACCCGAACTATATTAGTCCTAATAGAACTAATTAGTGTCAAATTGAGTCCTACTGAAAGTGATGAAACTTCGATAATACTCCAAAGCTATGAACAAAGGGTGATGTGACCACCCTAACTTGAATCTAAATTGGTTCAAATAGAATTAAATAAGGTTAAATTGAGTCTCGTTTGGTGCACTACAAAAACCTTCAATAATACTTCAAAGCTATGTCCAACTCCACAAGCTATTATTGATGCTAGCAAACCAAAATAGTTAATTGCCAACATGCTCAAAACTGTTGGTCACCCTTCAAGCTA
This sequence comes from Trichopus zeylanicus subsp. travancoricus, assembly GCA_005019695.1. Lineage (NCBI taxonomy): Eukaryota > Viridiplantae > Streptophyta > Magnoliopsida > Dioscoreales > Dioscoreaceae > Trichopus > Trichopus zeylanicus. The sequence goes on along the minus strand of RXID01014840.1, from coordinate 79,858 downwards.
GTCAACCCCAGAAACCATTGATGACACATCTTCCAAGCTAAACCAACTTAAAAGTATTGGCAATGTTTTAAATCAAACTAGACTAAGGTAGGCTTGAACTCGATTAGTCGATCAATCACAAGAATTTATTCAAATAAAGTCAACTGACAATACCCTCCAAGTTATCGGTCATACTTTGAAGCTATACCCAACTATCTAAGTCATTAGTGATGCTATCGAGTTAATGAAGTCAACCAACAATATGCTCAAATTCATTGGTCACACTTCACGCTAGTCAACCCCACAAGTAGTTGATGACATACTCTTCAATGTAGTCAATCCTAGAAGCAATTGATGATATGCCCTTCAAGCTAAGTCAACCCCATAAGTAGTTGATGATGTGCTCTTCAAACTAGTTAACCCTACAAGCAGTTGATGACATAGCCCTTCAAGGTAGCCAACACCAAAGATAGTTGGTGACGCACCCTTCAAGGTAGACGACCCTAGAAGTAGTTGGCGATGCACCCCTCTAAGCTAGTTAACCCCAAAAGTAGTTGATCATGCACCCTTCAAGCTAGTCAACCCTAAAAGCAGTTAATGATGTGATTTTCAAAGTTATACCCAACCCAATAAAATCATTGGTGATGCTACTAAACTAAAGAAGTTATCGCGTATGCCTTATTGACTATGGAAATCCTTCACACACAAAAAAAATCAAATGAAGTTATTACATATGCCTTATCGGCTATAGAAATACTTCAAACAACAAAGTTATTGGGGACAGGTTATAGAAACATTTCTAGGTCAATGGAGTTTTGCCTATGCTTTATCGGCTAACAAAAAAATACTCTGATTCAAATGAAGTTATCGCTTACGTCTTATCAATTATGAAAATACTTCAAGGTCAATGAAGTTATTGCCTACACCTTATTGGTTAATGAAAATACTTCAAATCACGAAGTTATCATTAATGTTTAAAGCTATTAGAAACACTTTGAACTTTCCTCATTTCCTTTCATATCCCATTTAATAGTACCATCAACACTTACCAAGGACTGAGTCAATCAGAATCAAACATCATGTGGTTTAGTGAAGGGGGGAGCAAGGCAGCAGCACACATCAAAGCTTCTTCTCCACTATTTTTTCTTTTCTTTATTACTTTTATGTCTTCTATAATTCTATATTAAAGTTCATTGTAAAGTGAGGGTATACCCTTACATAAGCCATGTATCCCTTCTTAAAATTAATCAAATATTTTCTTCTTTTCTTTTATGTATCTCTATTTTATTAGTTAGATTTTTCACTTTCAGATTTCTGATAATTTTTGGAGTAATTAACAATAGGGTTTTGTGCTTATTAGAAGTTAATATTTTTACAATACCTGATAATGCACTTTAAATAAAAACAAACCCTGATTTGTGATTCGATGTCACTCATGGGGTATCCATAATCCCAGACCACTGAAATCAATTCCATTGCTATGCTTCAAGGCTAAGTCAACACATGCTTGAAAGCTGTTGGCAATACCTTAAACTTAATTGAAAAACACACCTGAGGGGCTGTCAATTATCAAAATAAAAAATGGTCAGCATAAAGTCAAGGCTATTAGCCATTTCAAACTAAAGGAAAGATAAGCTTGAACTCACTTAGTCAGTTAACCAAATACCTTATTCAAAAAGAGTTAATCACCAAAGCTCAAGCTATTGATAATACTTCAAGCTAAACCTAGCAAGTCATCGATAATGCCAGCAAAATGAAGTTAGTCATCAATACATCCAAAGTGGTTGGTCATCCCTCATTTTCTTTCATGTCCCACAATCAAATCAAGTCATCAATACCCGCTAAGAACTAAGTCAAAACCCATCCAAGTCAAATGCCACACAATCCATTGCATGAAACTGGGGCAAGAGCGAGAATCAAGCTTCTTTCCCCATTTTCTCTTCTTTTATTTTCTTACTTAAATTCATTGTAAAGTGAGGTTATGCCCTTTCTTAAGTTATATACTATTTCTCAAATTAATTAAATGATGCTTTCTTTTTTCGTGTGTCTCTATTTTAGTATCTAGATTTTTTCACTTTAGGAGATTTTTAACAATCTTCAGGGTAATTAACAATAGGGACTTGTGCCCGTTGGAAGTCAAAGTTCTCATAACACCTGATAGCACACCTAAATTAAAAATAAGTTTATATGTGTTTCGAGGTTGCTCCCTGGGGTCTCTTTCATCCTGAGCCACCAAAATTGATCCCACAAGTGGATAATAATTTGAAGATGAAACTCGTGATAGTTTGAAAATAAATTTAGGAGCTCAAGATATGGGATCAACTCCAACCAACTAGGTTTAGTTTTTCCTCTTAATATTAAATCATGGATTTAATTGGTAAATATTTAAATTTCTCTATTTTAAGTCTCAATAAACTTGTAAATGTCTCTATCAACTTATTTTATATTTTTCAAATAATCATCTAACTATGATTTGTAAAATAAGCTTTACTAAATTTTGGTTTTAGATTCAATTTACCTAACAAGATAGTTTAGTTGTCCAAACTTTTGAGACAAAGAGCATAACACAATGGCTAATTTTTTTTATCACTAAAATAGATTCAAACATGAGTTCGATTGTCTGAACTTCTCAAAAATGACCTAGATTATGTTTCTGACAACTAGTTTTTATTTCAACTAATATAAAAAGCTTGGGACTTCTTTGCTCACTAGGGGAGAAACTTTTAACATTCTAAGAGAATGATCTTTTCTCCTAAAACCTTCTAGCCTTTTCAAGAGCTTTAATTAACTTAAACTTTCAAATTCCTATCCTGCCCTTATTATCAACTTCAAAGACTCATGTAGTAAGATTTTTTTTTCTTTATCTTTTATTCCTATCATTGTAATTCTTGTAGGTCATTAGCAAAAAATTAAGTGCTCTTATAGGTATTAGAAGAGTGTTAAGAGTGTACACTCCTTAATTTGTAAGGAGTGAAAAATTGGCTCCATTTGATGGAGTGACACTCATGGCCTAGCAAGATAACTGTAAAAGTATGGACTTATTTAAATAAAATGATAACTCTAATAAAGAGTTCAAATCCTCAAAATCAAAATGAGGATTATGGAGTGGGTATAGTTGGTTATCGAGCCATGTATATTGGTTTACACTCTCTTTTTATTTCTATTTAGTTTATTTAATCTTCATTTATGGTTGATTATTTGTGCTAGTGCATTTTTTATTATCATCTTGTGGCCTGTGAAGTGATTTTGAGTTTGAATTTTCTATTTTTAAAATCCAATTTACACCTTTCCTCCTACTTTTAGGTTGCTTCTTAGGTTTCAGAGATGCTTTATTAAGTGGTGTATCTTTTAGAGGATTCAATGTATCTATTTTAGGGTAAATTCATGAACGTTTGAAGAGATGTTTGTGAATAGATATCTATGCATCTTTAAATAGATGCATTTTGCAATGAGAATGCATTTTAGTTTTTATTAATCAAATCATCTCTTTAAAATAAATTTTTTTCTTATTTTTAAGGTGAATTTCTTCAGTTATCTCTTCTAATTTGACAGTAAATTATATTAGATTAGAGAACTACTCATCATCTTGTTAGTTGATTTCTTGAAATAATTCAGCAACACACTATTTTTTTAAGAGAGAGATTATTATCTCAGTAGTGGATTTCTCAAAATAATTCAACAACACACTATTTTTATTATAAATTTTAAAAAAAGATGTGTGTGTTTTTCCATTCTAGTGATATCAAAACTCTAATATCACTTTGATGTGAGAGTTATGAATTAGATGTCATATCATCATGTTTCTAGAGCAATGATTGGATGGTTGTTGAGTTTGAATATCTTGAACTCAGATTGGAGTTTGAGTTAATAAGAATCCAAAGTTTGATTTGAATTTATGCCTGAATACCTATATGTAATATTAGGAGTTGTAATCAAAATTAAACTCAAACTCAATAAGAGCCTATAAATGCTCTCATAATATATAAGGTTTAAGTGTGGTGGTACTGAGATTAAACTAGAGAGAAATAGAGATAATCAAATTTAATATCTTTTGATCTATCTCCTCCTGGTCTTCATCACTCATCGTGGCTAGCTTTTTTTTTAATCCTTTAATGTCTTCTGTAGATCGTGCTAAATAAAAATTGTCTTCATCTTCTTCTACTATAAAGTAAAATTTATCTTACATTTAAACTTCTTCACCTTAAGTAAGAACTTTGTCATCTTATTTGTTTGCCCTTAAGCTCTAGTACCATTTATTGAGAGGAGTCCAAGAGTGTCAAACCTAGTAATATAGTAGGTCAGATATCAAATTATTCTAAAAGTCTACGCTGATGGGGTATGAGTATTTTCACTATATATAATAGATTCTATTTATTTAATATTTGATGTGGGACTAATCCATCACACTTGACACTATAACAATCTTTTTCTTCATGTGTGATCTAACAATATCAATTTCAATACTTTTAATCAACAACTCTATATTAGACCAATTTTAATTAGTACTATTGAGAACTATTTAATTTTAACCAAAAATCTCCCCCTTGAGCGGTAGCATCCGAAGATTTATTACTAACTACATAATCTCCACTTGACTCAATTTTCAAAGTCCAACACTAGCACTTAATTAACCGCACTTAATATGATATCGATCAAACCTCATACCTCCTGCGATAGAGCTTTACCTCTACTCCAATCCGAGCCCAAGATAACATGTCACTCAATCACATCATCAACCATCAAATTAGTGTACTCCAATATGTGATTCATCCATGCATCACTTATAAATGGCCTTGTCTCAATCTCTGATTTTGTGAGAGACCACCATATGATTCGACTGAATCACAACATCACTATAGTAATTTTAGTTTTAGAGGATTTGCACAGCTTCAAATATAAAGCTCTAATACTATTTGTTATGAGGAGTATTTGAGTGTCAAACTAAATCAATATAGTGGACCAAATACTAAATTATCCCAAAAATATAAATTCATGTATATGAATTTTACACTATATATATTGGACTCTATTTATCCAATATCTGATATAAAACTAAACCATCATATTTGACACTATAACAATCTCTCCCTTTTGTGTGATTTAATTACATTAATTTTGACACTCGTAATCAATAACTCTCTATCAGACCAATTTCAATTAGTGCTACTGGAGAATCATCTAATGTTAGCCAAGAATTTCATCCTCAAGTGACAACATTCGAAGATTCACTACTAGCCACACGATCGCCATTTAACTTAATTTTTGAGTCCAATACCATCACTTGATTAACTACACTCAACATAATATCAATCAAGCTCTGCATCTCCTACGATAGGACTTCGCCTTTGCTCCAATCTAAGCATTAGATTAATATATGAGTCAATTACATCATTAGCCATTAAATCAATGTACACGACCATGTGATTTGCCCATGTACCATTTGTAAATGGGTCTTATCTCAACTTCAATTCTGAGAGAAACCATTATGTGATTTGATTCAATTGAATTATCACTATAGTAATTTTAGTTTTAAAGAGTTTACATAATTTTGAATCTGAAGTTCTAATACCATTTGTTGAGGGGAGTCCAAGAGTGTCAAACCGAGTTAATATAATGAATTGAACACCAAATTATTCCAAAAATCTAGGTTGATGGGATATAAGTATTTCCCCTATGGATATTAGACTTTATTATTCAATATTTAATATGGGATTAATTCATCATACATGATACTATAACAGGTGGCAACTCCTTAATAATTATAGAAGTTAGAAAAAATTTAGATCATTACATCCATGAGATAGTGATAGATTTGGACTGTAAATACCCATTTACGATCCATATAGGTGAATTTAAGTCTTCCCCATCTATCTACACGATAGATTTAGGCATCTTCTTTTTAATCCCAGATTCTTGTTACTCCTTGTTTGACCGAGCAAATAAATCAAAATCGGTCAGTATTTTGTAAGCCTTTTTCCTCACCTTCACGTCTATGCATAGGAATAAACAAGAGATATATAAGTAATAATCTGATATGTACTATTACCATTTAAGCAATAATAGAACAAAAAGGGATGTAAAATGTCTTTCTCAAAGAGTAGATCATGTTTGAGGGTGCATTTGGTTCGAGATTAGGATCAGGATTATCCTGTCCTGACCAATTTATTATCCAAATACCAAAAAGATAGTCATACTATTTTTACATTACTTTAAAAAATAAATTATCATACTGGTTGTATATTTATTCATTCAAACCTCAATAAATAATATACTCAAGGAAATAAAGGTCCAAATGAACTTAAACCATTCACTAGTCAAATTAGCATATAAATACTAAAAATTTGACCAAACTATTTTTTTGTACTTTAATCTTTATATTGAGTTTGAGTTTGAGCTTGAACTTGATTTTGAACCAAGCGGTATTTTAAGTATCCACTTATCTTGTCAGTAATTAACTAGTAAAAACAAAGTAATCTGAAAGACCTCTAACCACCACCGCTAATTATCTTCATTATGGTGCATCAGGAGCTGCCTACAGTTTGCACTAATGCATCTATTAATTGTTCTAAAACTAAGATTTTAAGTTTAGACCGTCCAATATGTAACATTTCAATTTAAAATTTAATGTTAAATTTAAAAATTTTCATATATTATTTATATATTATTTTTTTTATTTAAACAAGATAGTTAAGATTTTTATTTTCAACTCCTTGCTAAGACATTTTTTTTACTATTTGAGATATTATTTGCACTTTTTTAAGAGCCTCATTTATGTGTGATTTAGTTTTTTTAATGACCACAATTGTATTTACTTTTTTTATAGATAACAATTATATTCGGAACCCCTTGTTAAAAGTATTAATTAACTATGTTTTCAAGATATTTCCTCTTATAAATTTAACTTACCATAAAATTGATAACCATAGAGTTGAAGATATTATGGAGTTTAGGTTTATGAAATTTAATCTCATTTAGAATTAGATTGATATTATCTTTTGTAGCTTATGTATGCGACATTATATGCCAAAAATAATCCCTTAGAAAATAGTTTTGAGCCTGTAATGGATGAAGGCCACCAAGCTGTCAGCCCACTTGATCTATTTTATTGGACCCAAATCAAAACCAAAACTAACCATTTTCGAGGTGCCGTGTGGCGGCTAAGAGAATGCTATCGAATTAATTATGCATCCAATCCGCCCTTTTTTGTCTTGCCGCTTTCGATTGCTTCGTATGGCCATTAATTAAAGCTTATGAATCACAGAGCTGTCTTTAATTTTCAACCTAGAAGACTAATATTCCCTCTTTTCTTTTTCACAAAACGAAATTCTCTCGTGTTTCACGAGTTTCTAACCCGTTCCGATATGAAATCATTTTTATTTAGCCGTAATTAAATAGCCACATTTTAAAATTAATCACGAACCAAACGGATCTATCTTCATCATTTTGCTTTAAACACCGTATTCCTTCCCCCAACTTCTGACAACAGAAGAAATATCTGGACTTCCCATGGTTTAGTGATAGGAATATACCATATGCTTATATTCTTTTATATAGATAGCGAGAGCGACGGCAAGCTTTAGTGCTTACAACTGAGGCTAATGGAGATGGAGCTGGTCATAGCCAATGTTCGAAGTCCGTCGGGCGGGAGGAACCAGATGGCCCTAGTCAATGGTCGAAGTCCGGCAGCAGGGAGGAACCACAAGTTGCAGCGGCAGCCGCCGACGCACCCGCGCTACGTGCCGGTGCGGGGCGGGGTCCTGTGGCGCGTGCTTCGTGCCGTCATATTCGGATCTCTCGGCCTTCAGGTGGAGGTTGCACATGTCCTGCAGCACAAGTGACTGGATCTGTGTTCATGTCAGTTTTGGCTTGCTTCAGTGTTCCATTCGATAATAGTACAATATGAGATTGGAGACCTGTTGCTACCGCCTTTTGGAGGTTTTTTTTTCAGAAAAAGTATATCTTATAAGTGCCTCCATCTCCAAAAAGGTAAGGATTAATATCATTTTTCTTTTCTATGTTATTCTTTGTGTGTATGTCATTGACTTGAATGTCAAAGTGACCGCCACCAAAGAGTTTTTGATAGTTCTTTTCACTTTTTCTTTTGTTACAATTTTGTAAGAGAGCAGTCTAGTAGATCAGTCTTAAAGAGTCTCTCGGAGCAAAATCGTGAATGAAGTGAGCTTCATCAATAAATTGGTGCTTTTATTGAGATCCGATCTACTTCTTTTTCTTGCTAATCTAGGAGATGTCGAATGATCTCCCCACTATACCTCCTAAAGTAGCACAATTATTATTGTCGAAGAATCCACCCGGGGGCAGGCAACTCTAATGTTGGCGAAATCGCATAATTCATTAAGGGGGCCACCTAGTCCATCCCAACAAACCAATTCGGCAATACAACTGCAACAATTGTCAAGGGGAGGTCCCCTCCAAGCAAATCTTGAGATGCCCTTGGGGACCACCAACTCAGTAAGTTGGCACAAGTTTCAAACCTTGACCACCGCTATGTCCTCAGGGACCACCAACTTGGTAAGTTGGCACGAGTTTCAAGTCTTGGCGAGTGTCGTGCAATGGATAATACAACTACTAGAGGTTCAAGCACAAGTCATGCATAACATGCAAACTAAGTAAGAACAAAATCCGGCTCAAGTGATGCAAAATCTTCAAATTTATTGCACTCAACATCCAGTCCAACCTTAGGATCAAGTTCCAATCCAAGGTGCTACACCGAACCAAGCACACGAGCAATAGCATCACACCACGAGTTAGCTACACTTCGATGCACAACAGCATCCAAGCCACCGTAAACCATCGATAGCATTTTTCCTTCGGCATCAAGCCCCATGATATTATGGTGGGAACAATCCCACCTATAATCTGACTTACGAAACCACATATTACCTGTACGCTAATCAAACTTCACCTAGAGATGCATAAGATATCTAGAGAGAAGTTATGACATATATAACCCAAGAAAGATTTGGAGTGTCAGGCCACTTGAACTACATAAGGTATGAAACCATCATTCCTCGAGATTGCATATTATCCTATTCAACCAAAGTTCTGACCACCTCTCTATGAGGCATATGATGTCTCAAAGGACACAGTGGATCATGTTTGTATACCTAGACAAGGCGTGTGGAACTCCACCATGTGTAAAGCATTTCGTTGACACTATAGTGCTTGGCCCAAGCTTGGTATACCGAACTTTCAAGGCACCCAATTTTCTATTTCAATGATTTGGTGGATAGTTTCATAGAACAATTTGTTTCATTGGTATTTTAGCGAAAAGACCTCTCAACACTACTAACACTAAAGCAAAAGTAAGGGGAAAGCCTAATAAATTATTTTGCTTGCTTTAATAAAGTTCAAATAGAGGTTATTGATCTAGACAACTCTATCATCCTCGCTACTATAATCAACGAAATACGAAATTTGTTAGCCTCGAGTAACCTATGAGATGGCTCACCGACCTCCTAAAAGTCTAACAGAATTTATTTAGCAAGCCAGAGAGCACATCGATGCCAAAGAAGTCATTTTGACTAAAAAGGAATCTGAGGATAGTAGCAGACTGAAGAAAGAGACTTGGGAAGCTAAACTCTTTGAACCAAAAAGAAAAGAACCAAATGAAAGGAGTGTCAAATTGACTTTCAGGCATATACACCACTGAACAATTTGAGGATTGAGGTCCTTGCACAAATTGACCACTAAGGCTTTCTGCAGAGACCTTACCCAATCCGCACTGCTCACCAATATCCCAACAAGACAAGATATTACTATTTTCCACCGAAAGCATGGTCATGATATCGACGAGTGTCAATACCTCAAAGATAAAATAAAAAGATTTATTAGGGAGGGACACCTCGGGTAGTTCGTACATCAAAGTGAATAAGCCAAAGAAGTTCATCGGCAGAAACATCATCTGTGAACTTCTCCCCAGAGGAACTTTATTGGAGAGTTGCATAATCTACCTTTCAGAGACAACCTCAAGATGATCTTGATGAGCCCGCTTGCTTAGATTGAAACCTCTATGTTAGCCCTAAATGTCAAACCATCACTATGGTGCTCCTAGGATTCTCTATGATTGTGAGGAGTAGATCAATCACTATGAGTCAGAACATTGGGATATTATCTTCTTAACAAAGGATTTAAAGGGAATTTTGACGTAACACAATAATGGATTGGTCATATTAGCAATCTTGGATGGCTATGTTACACAATGTATAATGATAGATATTGGAAGCTCAATGAATACTTTGTTCACTTCAGCATACAATCAAATAAAAATTGAGCAAAAGCTAGAACCATAAGTCAGGACCATCATTGGATTTATAAGAAATTCAGCAACTCTAATCAACATGATTGATCTACTCCTCACGATCATAGAGAATCCCAGGAGCACCATAATCAAATTAAAGTTCATGATAGTTTGGACATACTCCATCTACAATATGATATTGGGCCAACCAACGCTCAATCAACTCCAAGTGATAATCTTTATTTTTTATTTAGTTATGAGATTTTCATCTAAATTTGGTATAGGTGAGGTGTGGGGTGACCAAAGCCTAACTAAAAAGTGTGAGGTGACTTATTGGTACAACAACTCTGATTGAAAGGGCAAAAGCCTTAGTGGCAGCAAAAGCCAATAAGCCCACTACCAAGCTAAAAGTTGCTGATGCCAAACCTAAAGAGTGGCTCATTGAAATCAAAGAGTTTGCTATTGAACCAAAGATGGTCTATGCTAAACCTAGTGGGTAGCTTATCAACCTCATTGTCAACAAAGGCTCTGGAAAAACTTTAAAGCTCAAGCGAACCTCATGGAGTCATTATGAATTGAACTAGGAGAATTATTGTGGAAAAGTCAAGATATTTTTGTTTGGTCCTCTGAAGGCCTACTTGGCATTGATCCCTCTGTGACACAACACAAGCTCACGATGGATAAAAATTTCAAGTTTGTCAAGCAAAAAAGGAGGCATTTCATTCTCAAATATCAAAAAGCCATTATAGAGGAAGTAAGTAAACTTCTCCATGTTAGTTTTATTAGAGAGGTTCATTACTCCGAATGGCTAGCGACTATGGTAATGGTGAAAAAGTCTAACAACAAATGGAGAATATGCATTAACTTGATCGACTTAAGCAAAGTTTGTTTGAAGGACAACTATCCTTTACTAGAGATAGACAAAGTTGTGGACTCTACTTCAGGTCACAAACTTCTAAGCTTTTTGGATGCCTTCTTGGGTTATCACCAGATCGAATGCACTCCAAGAATGCAGAGAAAACTATCGTTATCACTAATTAAGGCACTTTTTTCTTTGTCATGATGCCTTTTGGGCAGAAGAATGGTGGAGCAACGTACTAAAGGATGGTGAATAAAGTTTTCAAACATCAGCTGGAAAGAAATGTGGAGACATATGTTGATGATATATTGATTGGTAAAAAGTCTCCACACTGAAGGACACTTAAAGGATCTATAAGAAACTTTCAATACACTTTGGAAGTTTAGGATGAAACTGAATCCAAAAAAGTGTGCTTTTATGGTAAGCTCAAGAAATTTCCTCGACTACCTCATCTCAAAGTAGGAGATAGAGGCTAGCCCCAAGAAAATAGAGGTTGTCATGAAAATGATGCCCCCAGGCTCTATGAAAGAAATATAGAGACCCATAAGATGCTTGGTGATGCACAATTGCTTCTTATCAAGGTTAGGTGAGAAATGCTTATCTTTTTTTAAGGCGCTTAAGTAGAATTTAGGATTCAAATGGACAGAGAAGTGTGAAAGAACCTTTGAAAATCTTAAAAAATACCTTGCCAAACTTCCTATATTGGTAAGACTTGAACCAAATAAGGTACTCTTCCTTTATATAGCAGCCTTATATTAAACTATGAACTCAGTGTTAATAAGTGATTGAGGTAGAAAATAATACCTTATATACTACATGAGTCATGTATTCATATGGGTGGAGACTCGATATCCCCCACTAGAGAAACTAGCTTATGTTATAATGCTTGCAGCTTGGAAGCTCCGCCCATACTTTCAGACACATCCAGTCACCATCCTTACTAATCTCCCACTTTGATAGATATTGCAAAAACTGAAAATCTTATAAAGATTGCTCAAATAGTCCATAGAGTTAAGTTAATTTGATATAACTTTTCAGACTCAAAGGGCTATCAAAATCTAAGAAATATTAGACTTTTTGTTGGAAACTACATTGTACCCATTAGGATTAGAGTTTGAACCATGGAAGGTTTAGATTGATGGCTCATTATGTTAGTCAAGCTGTGGGATTGGAGCCATCCTCCAGAGCTCAGCCAGAGGACTAGTTGAGTATTTAGCTTGATTGGAATTCGAGGCTTCGAAAAATATTACTAAATATGAGGCTTTTCTCCTCAAATTGCTTGTGGCACTTGTAGTAGGAGCTAAAAAATATAAGGTATTTAGCAACTCCCAACTTGTGTGCTTACAGATTACTAGGAAATATGAAGCCAAAGACACAATCATGGCATAGTACTTGGTCGAAACACAAAAACTCACGATAAGAATAGATCAAGTAGAGATCTACTGGGTACCTTGGGATAGCAACACCAAGGTAGATGCTCTTGAATAGCTAGCTTCAACTTCCCTGAATTCAACGTTGAGGCAAATTTTTATGGAAAACATTTAACAGTCAAGCTACTCCGAGGTTGTCCAAGTGAATACCGTAGACATAGAACCCAGCTAGATGGATCCCATAATCTCTTATCTCAGAGAAGGATAAATCCTTGAGGAGGGGAGATCAAAAGATTAAGAAGTTGGCCCCAAACTTCATCTCGATAGATGGACTCCTACAAAAAAAGTTACTGATACAACCACTCATCTGTTGTCTGAGGCCCAAAGACGTTGATTACGCCTTTCATGAAGTTCATACTATGAGACTCATGGAGGGAGATGAGCCCTTGCCCACAAGCTCCTTAAATAAGGGTATTATTGGCTTAACATAACTATCAAGGCATCCAAGTTCATTCCCAAATACAAATAGCGCTAGAGATATACCTCGATTACCATAACGCCATAGCCTAACTCTAGCAAACTTAGATAATTTGGCCCTTTGACTAATGAGAAATAGGCATCCTAGGTCCTTTTCCAATGATCTCGGGACAAAGAAAATTTTTAATAGCCTCCATCGACTACTTTACTAAGTGGGACCACTTGCTACAATCACTGGCAAGAAGATTCAAAAGTTCTTTTGGTAGAACATAATCTACAAATTCAGACTACCATGTACACTGGTCACAGAAAATAGAAAGCTATTTGACAATACAAGATTCAAGAAATACTGTAGCAACCTCCATATAAAACAAAGATTCACCTCAGTGGCACACCCCCAATCTAACGGCTTGGCTAAAGTAATAAATTGAACCCTTCTCTTTAGTATAAACAAATGCTTCGAGAGGGCAAATGGTGCTTGGGTCAAAGAACTGCTACACGTGTTGTGGTCCTATCGAACCACATCACAGATGGCTATGGAGGAGTCACCCTTTATGCAGGCCTATGGGATTAAGTCAGTCATACCTATGGAGATTGGGCTTACATCTCCATGAGTCAGAACTCATGATCTCAATATGAATAAGGCAAATTTTCGAGCAGAGAAAGACATCATCTTGGAAGTTTGAGAGAAAGCTCACACGACGATAGCCAAGTCCTAGCAGCAAGTTGCCCAATATTATAATGCTAGAGTTCATAACTAGGAACTATGATCAAGCAACTGAGTGCTCCATCTGGTTAAACTGATCGACTGGGTCTGGAGATAGCTATCTCCAAACTGGATAGTCTCATTCAAGATTTCCAAAGTCGTAAGATCAAAACCCTTCAAGATCGACCACCAGCTAAATGATTCTTTGAACTTGGCATGTCAATAATCTTAGAAGCTTTTATTTTTAATATAATCTTTATTCCTTCAAAAATTTATCTATCACTGTACTTAGAAAACTTGGTTTTGCTGGCCCTATGGTCCAACCAAGTATTTTGGTGATCCCACTGATGTATTACTAAAAAAAAAAATTGACTTTACTGGCCCTACGGTCCAGCTAGGTGCTTCAGTAACTCCATTGAGGTATTACTTTAAAAACTTGATTCTACTAGCCCCACGATCCAATTAAAACTTTAAAAACTTGATTCTACTAGCCCCATGATCCAATTAAGTACTTCAATGATCCTGCCAAGATATTATTCAAAAATCTGGCTTTGCTGGCCCTACAATCCAACTAGGTGCTTTAGGGTCCCTAGTTCTGCTAGCCCTATGATCCAACCAGGTGCTTCGGTGACTCCACCAAGATACTCAGAAAAAATCTAACTTTGCTAATCTTATATTCTAACCAAGTACTTTGGTGATCCCACCAAGGTATTACTAAAAAAAATGACTCTATTGGCCCTACCATCAAATTAGCTACTTTGATGATCTCACTAACATATTACTCAAAAAACCTGGCTTTGCAGTCCCTATGGTCCAACCAGGTACTTTGGTTACTTCACCAAGGTATCAAATCTCAAGCTACTTAAAATTCTAGTTCAACCATGTGTTTTAATATCCAACCAAAGTAGAAGTCAACTCTTTCACTCAAGAAGATCTCAATCATGAAATAGAAGCACCTAGCCCTTGGAATTCTAGAGTGTAACCTAAGGGGTAAATCTTTAACATCTTAAACACTACTCTTGCTCAAAACAATGAGTCAGGTTACTAGCTAAAGTGATTAGCCTAAGGAAACATAGCAATAGGGCCGATTGAGGTCTGTTCAGTAAGAGAGACATGGTTAAAAGACTTCGGTTTAAAGATTCAAGCCAATGAAAGCAAAGGCTTGGGAAAATAATAAAATTCAATTAAGCTCCAAGTTAGGGCTAGTACAAAAAATCTTTCACAAAGGAAAAGAAGTACAACTAGTTAGAAATAGGTTGAGGCTCATACGACTCTACCAGCTTGTCTGCCCCAGGACACCCATCTTTACCTCTTTTTCCTTTGCCATTGTGATCTCCCTTTGGATGAGATCCTCGTACTCCTACTTGAGGTGTCGAACCCTCAAGACATCATAAAGTTCAACCCGGAGGTCGTTAGGCTCGACTTAGAGTCACAATGAGTTTACTTTGTCATGTCCCAAAAGGTGAGGTGCCCTTCTATGAAAAATACAGTGGCAAGCCTTTCACATTTCTGGAGATATCTGTTACAAATCTTATACACTTAAATGGCTTACATTTGGGTCAATTTCAGAGCATTGGCATATTCTTTACTCCGAAGGTATGTGGCAGCCACGTCTATTTTGGTGTTATCTAAGGAGGCTCGGTGTCAAATCTCTTGGTCTTATAAACTAGACAAAGCTGAGTACCACTCAGCAATGAAGAGATTTTTCTCCTCCTCTGACTTCTTCCTCATACCTTCCATACAAAGTTGAAGAGATTTTAGTTGAGAACAAAGTAGGATCACCTCCTTCTCAACCTTGCTCTTCTCGGCTATGCCCAACCCCTAAGCCTCGTAAAATTGATGCCCCACATACTAGAAGGATTGCAGGGCCTACAATAGAACCAAAGGTTAATCCATGAAACAAGGAAAAGAGGAAGATTATTTGTATGAAGGAAAATATAAGTGCACTTACAATGGTGCAAGACCTAACTCCCTCTAGAAAGAGTCAATCAATAGCTAGCCCAGCCAAGGAAGGGTCAGAGTCTTCCCAAAGCCATCGAGAAAGTATTCCTTGGCCTCAATCTCCTTTGAAGTCCCCTAGTGCTTCAAAGAAGACTATTCTCACATTCGGGCACATGGAGGAGAAGCAGAAGGAGAGGAAGTAGCACCCTTGCCATGATCAGCCTTCTTCATCATCATGCGACAAATGGGCAACCGAGCATCGTCGCCAATGAATTCTAATTGGCAATGCAGCAAAGGAGAATAATGAATCATCTGCCTCTTCCTTGCTCTCCCCTTGCTCGCACCATGGTGCTCTTCCTCCTCCTCCCTTTTTCTCCTCCCCTAAAGTAGAGATACCGGCTGGCAACAGGCAGGGGTCTTCAATTCAAAGAGCTTTTTAGCAAGTGGAGCTAAAGACACTTAAGGAACACCTCTCTGCTATCTCAAACTCTTGTTCATGAATGAAATCTAAGCAATAACTACAAAGTCACATTCCATAGCTAAACCAGGTCAAAAAGAGGAACCTGTACTAAAATCATTGAAGAACAAGATGAGGATCAAGATCAGAAACTCACTTGAAGCTAAAGTTAGGATAGTCATAGAGCCTTTGAGGGATAAGTCACTGCTAGCCCAAAGCAGGCATCCATGATAGATGTGCCAACACCAAGCTATCAAGCCTCCCTCGACATAGGTGTAGAACCAAATTTGGATAGCCCTTCGCCCCTAGAAGTTGATGTCAAGCCGGTGTAGGATGGAGTGGACTTTCTTGCTAGTGGTGGCACTAACCTTGAGACCTTAGAAGGAACTACAATTTCTTCCATGAGAAAGGCTGCTTCTTCCCTCAGAGTGGGAGACCTCTTTCTAGAGCCAAAAGGAGTAGAAGAGGATGCTATTTGAAAATGAATTTATCGATGGAGAAAAAGTAAGGAGAAAGGGAAGAAGGATCCTTGTATAAGTTTCCTCCTACCATCAGATCACATGCACATGACTTAACTCTAGCTGTTGAAGTCCTAAAGGCAAAAATCTTAAAACCCTCACTTAGATCTCAAAGACATGTGTCTTCCATTTGGTTGGGAGAAATCTTGAGCAAAAAAAAATGGGGCATGTAGAAGGCCACTTCGATAAATGAGCAGATAGTGCTAAACTGTCACCTCAATAGAGGGTGAAGTCCCCATAATTACTCAAAATTAGATGGAACAATGGCTTGCTTTCCTAAGCAAGATGATGATTGATATTTTATAGAGACAGCAGTTCGATTCTCGAAGATTCAATGAGTGTCCCTAAAGAATGACTACCCCTTGACGGAAACCCTGAACACCAAAATTTGAAGGTGTAGTTCCAAGCTTGGAGGGCACTAATAGTACTCAAAGTAAACCGGCCAAGTCAAAAGGTCAATAAGAATCAAACCCAAGACCACTTACAAATCAATATATCTAAAGTGAGAGATCATTGTGGGACCGAGTTGTGGAGAGCTCTTGGCACACAGATTGTGAGTAGTCCAAGTCATCTCAATACCGAAATATGAGAAGCTCAATGTCCTTGACTGAGGCTTATTTAAAAAAATTATATCGTGCTATCTTTAAACTCGAATACCACAGTATAAGTAGGGTAGAGTCCATTTTATTATGGACTCAAGCTTGAAAGATCCTAGATTCACAGTTGTCCATTATGAGTAATTCAGCGAGACTACAGCCCATAGATCAAGGAATTCGGATATGCTCCACACCCTATAAATACCCCCATCTTCGAAAAGGTTAGGACTAATGCCCTTTTTCTTTTCTCCACTACAATTTACGTATATGTCACTGACTTGAGTATCGAAGTGGCTACCATCAGAGAATTTTCAACGGTCCTCTTCACTTTTTGTAGTTACATTTTAGTAAAGAGCAACCTAGCAGATCTGTCTCAAGAAACTTCAAATTAAAACTGATGAACAAATCAGACTTTGTCAATAAAAAAATATTATAATATAAATATATACCACTTTGGACATAAAATTATGAATATAATTAATCACATTCAGATACAAATAGATCTTTTATGAAAAATGTAAAAGCGAGAGGGCTACCATATTTATTTTTATAGTCAAAGGAAGTTATTTGTAAGCTCCCCAAAAATTACAACTAAAAACCTTTGAAGTGTTGCTAAAGACTTTTGTAGTACACTTAGCAAGACTCAATTTGATTTTATTTAGTTCTATTTAAACTAATTTTGGTTCAGGCCAAGATGATAACATCATCATTTGTTCATAGCCTCAAAGTGTTGTTAAAGGTTCAACACACCCGGTAGGACTCAATTTGACCCTAATTAGTTTTGTTAGGACTAATATAGTTCAGGTCTGAAAAAAAGAGCAAAACCCTAAATGATGGTATCGAGAAAAACGAGGCAGGGCCCATTTCTCTAGGCGTCATGGTGGCTAATGCCTCACATTCAAAAGGCATTGAGTTAAATGAATACACATTACCTGAGCTTCACGATGGCTGATACCTCATTCCCCCTAAAGAAGGAACTGTAGGCTCAGATTAGCCCAATTATGATGATTAGAGGTTGAGCCATCATGACTAGCAACAAGGGAGAGTCCCTGAACCAATTATACAGGACCTAGAGTTAGGAGACACTGATGATACAATAAGTTATCAAGCGACATTTTGGAAAGATCGAATGAATACAAACTGAAACCAAAGCCCCTAGCTGAGGCAATTAAAGGGCAATCTCCAAATCAAACTTCCTGAGTCAAACAAGTCAACGAAGCTTAGCTTAAAGAGTAGGCTATGGACATATGCAACCGAACGAAAGAATCACCTATACAATGAACCATTATGAGTTTGGTAACTTTAGATATGGATGAGCTCATGGGAAAGGTCAACCATATTCCAGTTATAATCAAGCTTACTAGACTTGGTCTATTGGTGCCGGTATGCCAGCCGATTAATCCGTAGTCAATGCCAAAGTCAATCCCCAAGAATTTAAGATCGATCCCTCCTTTACAGCAAATTTAATGGAATGGTTACCTGAGATCACGAGATCCAAATATATCAAATCTCTAGGGACACTATAAATAGCACCACAACATGAGAGATGAAGGACTAATGTTATTTTTTCTTGTCATAAATAGCACCCCGTAAGGACTAATGTTATACTTATCATAAAGCATCGAGGCTCCATCCCCGGAGATTGAACATGGGAAGCGGCGAAGTTCCAACCATGGATTTCAACAAAGAGGGCAGAATCTAATGAAACACTCGACGAACACTGAGATTCAGTTTATATAGTGACTGCTTGGGAAGCTGCGCTGAGCTTGTTTAGGTATTTCTCAGCTGCTTCTTAAATGGGATTAAATACATATGACAATGTATGTTATCAAGAAAAGTTATTTTCTTCTTGTTTTATTAGCTGCCGGCCGGCATTATGTATTATATATTAGTTGTGATAGATCAAGGGAGCAAGAAAGATGCAAGTCTTTGGCTCAAGGATCATGCACCCTTACGGGAACACCAAAAGAATAAATTTTTAAGACATTTTTATAGCTTCTTTCCATGACATCTCGTTTGTTATTTGAAAGTCTTCAAGACTATTCTTTAATCTTGAATTTCTTTTGTTTTATTTTATCCTGTGGAACTAGATTTGATCACAATCTTATTCGTTTACATATGATAACTTCGGTGGTTGTGTTCTAGTACAAAGGTGTTATAGAGGACTTAATTAGGGTTTTCATTTTATTCCATAAGTATTTAATTTGAGTTAATTATCGACAATCAAAATCCAGAAATATGAAAAAGCTATGCAAAGTTGAGCAAATTCAACTTCAAGGATGAAAATGAAAAGAGAAGAGGCCAAGAAGTTTCCCTCATAAATCCTCGTGATGTGTTGTTCATTGATGCAAAAGATCCGCATGATTGACGTGGATGTCATATGCTTTTTGCGGTCTTAAATTATCTGAGCTCTTCGTGACATCTCAAATGATCAAATGACTTCATCCCTTTTAGTTCCTAACTTAAAAGATGAACGTCTGGATTCATTAGCAATTAGATTGATTCCTTTTTTGCAGTTTCTCGCATTGGACTGAAATATGTTAACGGGCTTTTATTTCGGCCCGTTGAGATCCGTCAAGCCTGCAGGAGATATCCCAAATACTGCACTTTTGCACGTTGCCTTCAGAAATAAACTCATTTTCTGCAAAATGAATTTTACAAATATTCCAATTCCACATCTTACAAAAAACCCATAAAATTCTAGTTTTACAAATATACCTTCTTTTTTTAATTTACAAGAAACTCCCTAATTATTTTAAAATAACAAATAATTCGGCCAATTTACATTATATCGTAGCCAAAAATAACGAGAGATAAAATGAAGATAACTGCTCATCTATTTTTTCTAATTTTTTAATAGCTCTCCCGAACATATTTGTGCATTTGGTAGTTGACTTGGAATTACGGGAGATCATCCAATATGCGGATTTCAATAAGGAAGAACATAAAAGGCATTTGTAATAAGCCAAACACTTAGAGAAATACAAGTTTATTTATGAAATAAAAATGAAAGAAATTAAACTGCTACGAGAATTTCAATAGAGAATCAAAGAACATACAACAATCACAAAATATGTAGATCTTTGCACTTCTTCGCTAACCCCATAAACTGAACTGAATGATCCAATCGAGCAGGGATGTTTCGGACTACTACGCCGGCCCAACCGTAACTGACGGCGGTAAGCAGCAAAGGAGGAAGCAAAAGCAAAGAGACCGCAATACAGACTTCAACTCATCGCCGGCGAGGACTAAGTTCGCCGGCTCCGGCCATCGCCGAGGCTTCTCTCGTAGAATATGGAGTTTGATGCTCTCTCGAGCAGTTTTTTTTTTTTTTTTGGAAAATTATAAAATTTCATCAATTTTCTACTTCGACATCACTGCCAACGTGGAACACTCGTTTTTATCTTCATCGCTTTCAAAAAAAAAATACAATGAAAATTACATTTATTGTTTAGACAATTGCGGCACTTCTTGGCGGACTTTTTCTTATTATTTTTTCCTTTATTTTTTTTTCTTTTCCTTTTTTTATGGTTAAAACTCAGGACACGATGGAACAAAAATCATGGCAACCATCCAAAATCAGCATTATTATCTAAATTTGAAAATTTCTCCCTTTTTATTGAAAATGACATAAACATGAATGCTTTGATATGCTTCGACAAAAGAAAAATTTACCAATAATCTCTTTAAAAATATCAACTTTATCGATAACAATTTTTAACTTCAAAATTATCAATAATGGCGCTCTTTCAATTTTGCACAAAATACCTATGCATATTAATGTAATTTTCTTTATTTTTTAATTATATTTGGTAATTATTTATATTATAGATATTTTATTTTTATAAAAAGGGGTGTTCGTGACAATTTTGGAATTTGGAAGGACTATTATTGAACTTAAAATTTTTCAGAGTTATTACTAATTTTTTTCTTGATAAAAAACCATGAAAACATTTTTCATTATACAAAAGTTTTTGGAATGAGATTTAATTAAATTTCAAATTGAGTTTATAGGAAAAACACCAATGTATCTGATTACGAATTTACAAAAGTTTACCTATTTTATCATTACTAATAAAAAATCACTCGTCCTATATTATAAATTTACAAAAAAAAAATTACATCAATTAAAATATTAAAAAATATTTTTATTTTTTTTATTTTATTAATTAAATTAATATAAAAATATATATTATTTTTATTTGGTTTTATTTCGGACAACTGATTTATAATTATTAAAAAACTAGTTTTACAAAATTAGATTTTAGATTCTAAATTTTTAAAATAAGATAACCAATCTTTCATATAAAATTAAAATAAAATAAATAATTTTTATATTAATTTAATAATTATCTAAAAATTAGATGAGAATAATTTTATTTTTTGTATTAAATTTTAATTAGTAAGATAAAATATTTTTAAATATTTTAATTAAAATAATTTTTTTATAAATTTATAGTATGAGTTTTGTAATTTCTTTTTTAATAATAATAAAGCAGGTGGCCTTCAAATTCTTTCATTCCCATGGGGCGGCCCGGCGAACATGAAATGGATGAGGGTCCCACTCCGGGTGACGTGGACGCTAACTGACAAATCCAATTATTGTCTTGTTTTAGGAAAAAGCACGGCCAAAACCAGTTATAGTTGCAAAACGGTCAACACGCAGAACACTTTTAGGGTCAGAGACAATTTTTGTAGATTCATCCCTGAATTCTCAGTAATCAAACATTAACCCTCAACTTTTCATTTATTGCAAACCCTTTTAACCTCGAATTGTCGGACTATTTTTTTTCCCCTGTATATTGAGTTTTTGAGGATTATTGTAATTATTGAAATGCAAAAGATTCTTATCTCTTTGCATCAACTCCATATAAACCTTTTTTAAAAGAGTTTGATGTGTATATTATAGGCTCAGGCAATAAATTAGTGAAGTAAAAACATTCAAAATTCAGAAATTATCTGGTAAATTTCAAAAAATTAGGAAAAAAATCCGGAAAAGGTAAAATTAATTTAAAAAATGAGAAAAACACCATTCCTAAAATATGCCAAAAAAATAAAAATAGAGATACAATTATTCTAAGCATTATTATCAAACCAGTATATAAAAATTTACCTAGATATTAAAATACAATAATTCTTAAAATTCTCAAAAAATTCGGGTCAGCGGCCGCCTTCTCGGGCTACTCCATTTTTGCCTCCCGATGATGCACCACCGCCTCCGCCTCTCTTCTTCTATTAGGCATCCCCTCCGGTCACGAGGGCGCCTGCCACTCCCGAAGCTGTTGACCCCGCGGACGGCCTCTCAATGCTCCCATGTGACATCAGCCATCTTTTGTTGCTGCTGCCAATGGCGACTCGCTCTTCATCCAGCAGCTTGGCGAAGAAAGGCAACAGGACCCGATCAAAAGATACTGCCACATGTTTGTTGCTTCATGGGAGGCGAATCTCCTCAAAGATGAAGCTGTGGATGCTCATGCAGCTTGATGGCGTCAGAGGCTGTCTTCTCCAGTAACCCACCCATCTTCGCCGCCCAAAGTCTCACCTACGCCTTTCACCACTCTTGTCTCTGATGCATCCTCTTCGATACCAAGACACAATCAAGGTGATCTCTATTTTTGCTGCCAATCCAAGGTGACGGAGGAAGAAGAAGAAAGTAAGAAAAAGAGAAAAAGGTGGAGAAGGAGGAAAAAAAATAAGAAAAGAAGAAGGAGAAAAATGCAAGATGGAGAAGAAGAAGGAGAAAAGTCATGCAGGTGGTTTCACGAAACTTTCTTGTTATGTTTCAACAGAGAAGAACACCTTGCGCGCGTCATTTCATACTGATCATCTGCACTAATCATCATTAACATTTTTCATTACTGCCAAATTGCAAGAAAATACAAATACAAATGATCATTAACTTAGCTTGCGGGAGTTCCGGCTGGCCGGATCTTCTTTGGGGTGAGGCTGGGTGGCAAGCAGAGTGCCCTAAGAACACTTCTTAGCACCCCTCCGGGCATCGGCAAGTACCGGGGATGGGTTCCCTGCCGGCGTATAGGCCTAGCTTGCGGAGGATTCATTGCCAACGGTGGTAGTACCGGCGCCGGTGTCTCCCGAAGAGAGTGGCTTCCTCTTCCTCTTCTTCTTGTTCTTCTTATTGATTGGGAATGATTGGTTTAACCATGGTTAAGCTTGCTTGTTTAATCTTGTTTATTGGAGGGACTCTGTCAACTCCAAACGACAAATCACCGAAAAAACGGCGAACAGAGTTGGAGACAACGTTAATACATCAAGTTTCTTGATTGGGTTTATTAACAAACACTTGATTCTTTATAGACTATGTCAGATATTAACCTAACAAATTCGGATTTTAAAACATAGATTCAATTAGATGGATGATGGACCCATTCAATCAACAAAACACTTGACCTCTTTTGTTATAGAGTAAGAATCTTTACTGATTTGTCGGCTAGGGTTGGACAAAAATTTGCTATTGATCGTCAGCCATCTGGACTTAGGGTCCATGATTTTCAGCTTGTATATATGCGGAAAAAATTGAAGAAAAAAAATGCAATAAAAGAAATAAAAGGAATCGCCACTTATTATCTTAATTATTAACTACATGTATTTGCTAAAACAAATAAATATTCATTTACGAAAAGTAATCAGACAAAATAAACACTTGCAATAATTGGAACAAAGAACCACAAATCATACAACGAACAGTAGGCAGAACGAAGAAAAAGTCTGTCGCAACCTTAAGCAGCGTCGCCAACCACGCCGCATCTGGTTAGGTCGCCGGCCGTACCCTCGCCGGCGGCGGGCGGCAGAGGCGGCAGAAGGAGAAGCAGAGAGATCTCAGCACCCCCTTCAAGACCTCACCTCGCCTTGGGATTAACCGGGGACCGGCTCCGGCCACGTTCAAGCAGCCAACCGGACCATGTCCGCCGGCTTCTGCAGCATTCTGGCGTCGCCCGGGAACAAGTTCACCGACTGCGGACAGATTCTGGTGGCGGCGCGAACTCAGGTCGCCATCTCCGGGAAGATTTTGGCTGCGGCGGGGATTCAGGTGGCCGGCTCCGGGAAGATTCTGGCGGCGGCGGGGAGCCAGGTTGCCATTTCGGGCAATATTCTGGCGCCGGTGCGGATCCAGATCGTCGGCTCCGGCAATATATTGGCGACGGTGAAGACCCGGGTCGCTGGATCCGGGAAGATTCTGGCGGCGATGAGGAACCAGGTCGCCGTCTCCGGAGAGATTCTGGCGGCGAAATGGACCCAGATCGCAGCCTGCGGAAAGATTATGGCAGGGGTGTGAACCCAACTCGCCGGCTCCGGCAATCTCTGAGCTTGACAAACCGGGGGTGGTTACTGCCTTACTGGTCGATGATTTATAGGCATAGGCAAGAACCCGGTTCTGGCGTTCGTCGGCGCATTCGATTCTGTTAACCAGTACCATGGTTAAGCTTGCTTGTTTAATCAGTCCTCTTGGTAGTTTCCCGGAATGTTCCTCGTGAGCTCTCTTGTTCAGGGTTTGCACTCGTGGAACGCCTATAAATCGGGTGAAATTTTGACAAATTGGAAAATTTTTAAAAACGGAATTTTAATATAATTTTTTAGTTATCAATTGGCTATGTGATCAGTTATTAGTTTTGTAAAGACAAATTAGCTATTATGAGCTGCATGAGAATTGTTAAATAAATTTAAAGGAACTAAAGTGAAACATGAAATTATATCCAGAAATTAGCTTAACAAAAATCAACCAACAACTATAAATTATTGGAGGGACTCCGTCAACTCCAAACGACAAATCACCAAAAAAACCGGCGCACAGCGTTGGAGACAACATTAATACATCAAGTTTCTTGATTGGGTTTATTAACAAACGCTTGATTCTTTATAGACTATGTTTGCTCGAGAAAATATTGATTTACTTTTTATAAAAAAAATAAGAAAGAAGGAACTATTTGATTGGATGATAATTTAACTTGTGAAATCATTAATGTGGGAACAGTTAAAATTCAAATATTTGATGGAACGATTTGCACTGTTAATACGGTGAGGCATGTCTCCAAAATGTAAAATAATTTAATTTCACTTGTTGTATTAGACTCAAAAAATATAATTATTTAATGAGAGATAGAGTCATGATGGTGACACGCAATATTATAATTTTGATGAAAAGAGAGAAGTATGAAAATATTTATCAATTGACAATACACACATTATAAGTAGAGTTCTAATGGCTACAACGATAAAGAGAAAACGTGATTCTCAGATTAATTTAATAAAAGATAGATGTTCTTTTTGAGTTATTTTTGCCATGTACAAGAGACAGGTCTTCCAAAAAGGGTTCCAGAAGTATAAGATTATAGACATGAAGAGCGCATTTAAGGTTGACTTAAACTCGCATCTTGTGATTAGCTAAACAATCTAATAATCGAGGGGAAAGGGCTGGATGAGAGATAATAGCTAAAGTTTCATAATGGTTGCACGCCTGAGTTTAAAATAAGGTGAAGATTGTTGAGTTTAGATATTTTCAACTTGAATTGGAGTTTGAGTTAAAGTAGGAATCCAAAATTGAATTTAAAATTGTGTCTGATTTTGAATACCTATTATATAATATTAGGAGTTATAATTAAAATAAAACTCAGACTCAATAAGAGACTATAAATACTCTAGTAATACATAAAGTTCAGGTGTAGTATAATAGTGAGATTAAAATAAAGAAAAATAGAGAGAATAGAGAAAAAAAAAATAAAGTATCGACTCTCGTGTGTGGGTCTTTTTGATGTTTCTCAATAATCTCTAATACTGATTTTTCGTAGTGATTTTTTAAAGATTATCTCTAAAAGTGAAAGCACCATTGAGTCTTGATGAAAAATTTAGTTGGAAAGAAAGAATAAAACTTTTCTTATAAATCCTTATAAAACATATTAATAGTGGATCTTTCACTCTTTCTAATCTAATTTTAGATGAAACACATATATTATTATACCTCATCTTATTTTTTTTATTTTATCTTATATTATTTTTTTTATTTAAAAATAAAGTAATTGGTAAACTCTTTGTTATAAATCACAATACTCATGCGCTACTGTAGTGATGCCCCCTCTTCATTCTACGAGTATATAGTTGCTGCCGAAGACAAATTTGATTGGCAAAAGACTTGCCCTCGTACACCTTTTTAACTTGTGCACGTCCCATTTGCAGTGGTTTCTAAAGCCAGGTTGGAGTACATGAAATCAAGCGCCAGAAGGATATCTACAATTGCATTATGATCCATTTCTTCTTACTAATTAGCTTCTTCTCCTTATCATTAATATCGACAAGACATCCATCCTTGACCACTGCTGCTCCCTTCTTTGTCTTCCACAAGGCCAAATTAAAAGTATTGAATTTGGGGATTTCAAATCTGGTGAAACATCCAGCTGCCATAATTGCTATTTTCCTTGCTTTACAACTTAAAGATTTGATGTCACTATTTAGAAATTAAGTAAAAATAGCAGAAAATTAAGCCAGATAACAAGCACACATAAAACACCAGATATTTATATAATTTGATGTATAATTTGTTTCATGGGACACAATCTCAGTTTTTTTTTTTTTTTTAGTTAATACAAAGAAATTACAAGTTTAAAAAGCTCAGAAAAACAATACGACAACTTCAACGGATTCCAAAATAATGAGAAAAACAGAAAGTTCTCACTACAGACAAGGAGACACAATGAGAGTAATGAATTACTTCCCAAAACAGTCTTTCTTACACTTAGGAAGCTTTCACTGTTTGGAAATCCACTAGGTTGCACCTCCAAGTACTCGCAGAGAATGAGCACTCTTGTATTTTTCTTCTTCCACTGCGTTCCCGAACGATCTCCTTGATGGCCACCTTTTTTCATTAGCGTTATAAAAAACCTTATCACTAACCGTACATCAACATGATATAAACCAATGGTTGAGATCATGACTTTATATACGAGTCAAGATATAAGTAAACTGATTAGCCCAACTACATGGCCTAGTTGAATTCGGTTGAACGCGGCTTCTTTCACACGAACCGTAGAATACCGATTCGAAAACTCTCCCCTCCACTGAATTATATTATGCAAGGACAGAAGCACGAAGGCAAATCCAACACGAGACTGACGTCATAAATATGTGCATAGATGACGTGTTGGTGAGCATAAAATGGGTCCCACACAATCTTAAATTCGGATCCTGACTAAAAGTTCGATTTAATTGGTTTCTTTTTCTTAAAATAAAAAGGTGTGGGCCCACAAACAAATGTTCACAGTCCGCATGCAAACGACCAGGCGGTTTTTGTAGATTCCTCCCTGAACTCTTTAACAATTGGATCGTCCTGCTTCTAAATTTTATAGGATTTATTACATAAAACCCCTCAAAATTTTAATCCTAAGACCAAATTTTTTTCATCGTATATCAAGTTTTTTGAGGAAGATTATCATAATTATTGAAATGCCAGATATTATTATTTATTTATATCAACTCCATACAAGCTTCTCTTTTCCAATAAAAAGGACGTGGCCACTGACCAACTAAGGAGAGGCAAAATTTTCTCAAAAAGCATAAATAATAAATAAAACAAGTTAAAAGGAGTTCGAAGTCCGTGTGGGACCTTAAGATAAGCCGTGTTTGTTAACCGTGCTTATCAAGTCCTAGATGGTTTTCACGAAGATTTGCCAACGTACAGGAATATTTATGCTAATATTTAAACCAAAAGAGGGTATTATTGTGTGCAATTTAAGATTTTTTTTTTAGAAATTATTCTTTTTCCTAATTTTCTCCTTCACTTCCTGCGCGTTGATCTTCTGCAAGCTTTTAAAGTTGAGCGTGAAGCCAACGCAACGGCCACCAAATGACGCAGTCAACATCAGTTATTCGTCAGAGCTTAGAATGGGACGCGCGTGGGGACGGCCGTTGCTTTCGGAGACTTTTAAATCAATTTTTTTTTTTTTTTTGTCGTTTGTAGATGTCGGCTCGGACACACTGACTGCGTTCGACCGACGCGTCGTGTCGGATTCCGACGTGTCCGTGTGGGATCCACCAGGCTTCGACGGGACCGAACCGAATCTTACTCCCAGATCCAGCGGAAGGGCAACCCCGGAACCTTTGCCAACCACAAATTGCGAATAATAGTTAAAACATCGTAGGTTCTTTTTGGTAAGCGAGAAAAATAATTGGTAAACTGTGATTTTTCCCATTGTGTTGTAGAATATCCAAAGTTACTCTTTTCTTATGTGTTAGGATCGATTATGTTTCTTCTTTACTATCAAAACTATTGTGTTCAACATCAATATAAACTTCTTTTTTTAAGTATTTCAAGATTCAGCTCAATTCATTAGATTTTCCAAAATAAATTGGTTATCCAAAAATTAAATTCATGTGATTCAACAATGACTCTCATTGTACCCAACGATTTCTCACTTATTCCCTGTTATGAAAATATATTGAGTTATAATTACGGTAACCAAATTGCTTCACAAAAGTTATCTGATTCAGTAAGTATTATCTTATTTTACAACATAATAATGACGATGATTATGCAAAAATTTTATAATTTACAATATAAATTAACACATACTATTATCATGATTAAGGATCTATTTACTTCATGAAATTTCAAACTTCTAAATAATTTTAATATTATAAAATTTTAAACATTTGGTAATATGTTTATTTTTTTTAGGATATATAAATTTAGAGTTTCAAAATTCATTGTTTATTTTAGATTTGTAAATTCAAGAGTTACAAATTTTATATTTTCTTTAATTATAAAGTCCAACACGTAATCTCATGTTATAAATTCTAAAATTTAAAATTTTGATATCCAACCAATTTTATTGCATGTTTGTTTCCTGAGATTTCAAATTTTAAAATTTTAAAATTTTGATAACTATAAAATTCAGTATTTATTATGCAATAATTTTGAAATTCTAAAATTTTTAAATTCTAGCAAATTTATAAATTTCTAGTTCTACAAAATTTATCGGAGCTCAAAATTTTGAATCTTAAAGTTTAGCACATAATCTCATATACTGAGCTTCATATTAACAAAATATAAAATTAACAAATCTAATATTTACTAGTCCAACAAAATAAATATG
Source organism: Trichopus zeylanicus subsp. travancoricus (assembly GCA_005019695.1). Taxonomy (NCBI): domain Eukaryota; kingdom Viridiplantae; phylum Streptophyta; class Magnoliopsida; order Dioscoreales; family Dioscoreaceae; genus Trichopus; species Trichopus zeylanicus. The sequence continues at coordinate 50,596 of RXID01014840.1, read as the reverse complement.
ATTTTAAAATTTTAGATTTACTTTTCTAATAAACATACGATTAAAATATCCAAATTCAGAATTTTAAATTTCAAAATATTAAAATTCTTAGAATTTTAAAATTCTATAAAACAAATAAATCCTCAATTTTTTTAAAGTTTAAAAATTTTAAAATTTCAAAAAATTATAGAAACAAACACCAAATTTTATAATTTTGAAAATTTAAAACTTAAAAAATTTAAAAATCTTACTAAATAAACAAACCCTAACAACGGAGTGCTAGTGATGCTAATTGTGACGAACCCATTTTTAATATAACCTATCAATATTTGTTGCTTTAGCATCTTTTAATTATATAAATGCGAAAAAAATGAAAATACGGTATATACATATTGTATCATATATATTGCAGAAAAGAATAAAAAAGATATAGCATATTACACGTCCACAAAATCCCGATATTCATATGTATATATCTAAAATTTACATAAATACTTTTTATGTAGTTTTAAAATTATATATTTATTTAAAAATAAAATTCAAATTAAATGGTAACTATATGATCGCTCGGCCCCGCACCTTCCGAGGACCGCAATCGTGTCGTTTCTCTTATCTCACCCGATCATCTTTTGTCTTTCTTTTTGCACTCGTTAATTTGTGTCCGAACTTAAAATATCAAATCATGGTCGAGATCCACAGTTCTCGATCAGAACGAGAAGAGCATTTATCATCAAACCTTTTGGGTTTCGTCCGGAACATCCATTTTTTTTTAAAAAAAAACAAAACCAAAACTGTGATTTTCAATATTTATAGGCCACGCTTTAAGATGCGACCTAAGTATTGCGTGGCAGTAGGTCAATTACGAGAGCACCGGTTTCAGATGCTCCAGGTAGACCCATGCACTGTTGAGTTCAAACCGAATAAATCGATCAAATCGAAATTAAATAATCGATTCGATTTAGGTTATTTGATTTTCGATTCAGTTCGATTTTGAAAAATAAAAAAAATTTAAAATTTAATTTCGGTTTCAGTTTTTGATTTTGAAAAACCGTAAGAACCGAACCGAACCGAACCGAACCGAATTACATGTGATATATAAATACATAATATTGGTTTTGATTTTGATTTTTTATTTTAATTTAAATATAATTAAAGTTAAATTGAAAAAATAAAATTAGTTTAAATTTTTTATTTTCGGTTTAAACCAGACCGAACCGAATATTTCGGTCCAATTTTTATTCGATTTTTATAGTATTTTATTCGGTTCGATTTTCGAATTTTTAAAATTAAAAATTTTGGTTCGATTTATTCGATTCGATTCGATTCAGTTTTGAACCGAATGCACAATCGTAGCCCTAGGGACCACATGAGCTTGTGCCGGATCACCAGCTTGAACGAGTCCAAGACTAACAGACACGTTTCGTCTCTGGGTGGCGCGTCTTGATGTTCTGTGTTTAAGGATGTTCATCAGATCCAAATTGTACGGACGCTGACTAATAAAGCAGCCGACAATTCGGACCAAGTCTCACGCATTGCTGGATTAATGTATACCGTTTGATCCTTATCCAACGGTTGGATTTCCCATGGGATTCTAGAACCAACTGTACATCAGTAGATTTTGCAAATTCACCCCTCTCCTTGGCCTTTCAAGTGTTTTTTCTTTTTTCCCTTGAGAATACTGGTTTTGTTCTTATGTACTGCGTACATAGATGCGGAATACGAATAGGGTATATTTCCAAGACTTGTTTTTTCCTATATGTTCTAATCGTCAAGCTTATGATTTCTTCTGTTGAAGAAAGTTGATGTCTTGCGCATACCCTCCAAAGAAAACCATGATTTACTATCAACCATCTCCCTAATTAGTCAATGGCTTTCAGTGTTTATTTATGACAAAAAAATTTTTTAAAAAAAAAGGAAATGCAAAGGAATTTTGAGGAATAAAACAATTAAAACCATTTATTATTTTGCTTATTAGTTACATGTATTTAATAAACAATTAAAACAAATAAATTTATTTATGAGAAGTAATAAAGCAAATTGAACACTAGCAGTAATTGGAATAATGTGTCAAAGAACATGCAACAATGAACAAACAGCAACACTCAGCAGAGCGAAGATGAGAGTACTCTACTGCAACTTCAAGTGACGTCCCTCCCCACTCGGGCGCCCAGCGAGGTCGCCGGCCTGACCCTCGCCGGCGGCCGGCGGCAGAGGCTGCGGAATGAGAAACAGAGAGATCTCAGGACCGCCTTCAACACATCGCCTCGCCTCGGGATTAGCCGGGGACCAGCTCCGGCAGCGTTCTGGCGGCGATTTGGACCATGTCCGCTGGCAAGATCTCGGCGGCGGCGCAGACCCAGCTCGCCGCCTCCGGACATCTCTGAGCTTGAGTACGGGGGCGACACTAGTCCTGTTGTCCAGTCTTCGAGCGGAAATTTATCGAGGCGGAGTCCGTTCTAGTGTTCCGGTGATTCAGTTTTGTTAGCCTGTCCTAGCAGATTTCTGGACACAAGCAGGATTATGCACTATTCAGTTCAAACTAAGATTTTAAATCTTTATTTTCGATTTTGATATACAGTAAAATCGATATGTTTCGGTCGTTTCGATTATTTTACTTTCAATTTCGACCGAAAGATTTTTTTATTTATTAATTATATATTGATCAGAATTTGACTATATTTTGACTTCAAATTAAAAATATGATAAAATTTCGAATTTTTTTTATAAAAATTTAAAAATTATGAAAGAATTTTTAATTAATTTTACCACAATATTAAATATTATTTTTATTAATTAAAATAAATTTGATAGTTAATCACTGATATAGTCTATTTTTTATATATTACTATATAAAAAATATACGAGAAATAATATAAATATGATTAAAGTTAAAAATTAATATAAGCAAATTTAACTTATTATTAAAATATATTTGATACATACATAAATTATTAATTATAACGTAATATAACTAATCATCATCATCATCATAATTATCATTAATTGAGTTTAAAACATTTGGATGTGAAATTATGAATTGAGTAGCTGGACGATCCAGATGAATATTTATAGACATATGAGCCAGAACAACTAGGTTTGCGCGATTTTGTGGCAGCGATTCATATGGGGGGTGAGACCGACACAAATTTTTTTTTGCTTTGTTTTCGATAGAACGGTCATACACGCATGCATGTGAACAGAAAAATCAACGCGTTTCAATCAAAATCATTTCCATTTCAGTTTTTACCAAAATATTTTCTTTATTTATTAATTATATTTTGACCAAAATTTAACCTTATTTTAAATATTTTTTAACTTCAAATTTAAAAAAATAATATGTTTAAAAAATTTTAAAATAATGTACAGTCACGTGAATAGTTCCATGAACGTGAACAGTATCTGGCAGAGACTGGCGAGGGCGTCGAAACTGGACTGGCGACGGCGTTGGCATGGGTGCGAGGCCGGCCCCAACTTGCGGGAGCAGGGGCTAGGCCGGCGAGGGCGCGAGGCTGGCGAGGGAGCGGTGGTAGGTTGGTGAGTGCGCGGAGGCCAATTCGGCAAGGGCGCTGGCGCCCGGCTGGCAAGCCTGCTTGCGCAAGCGCGCAAGTGCAGGCGGCAGAGTCCGGCTCGAGGGTACGGTCTCGGGCACGAAGCCGGCGCATTGGCGCACATTGGGCGACGGTGCGAGCTTGCCTCGTGAGCTAGCCGCGCAATCTCCCCGCGCGCTGCGCTCGCCCCGCCCATTATGCATTTGCCGAAAACCCTAAACCGCAACAGATCAGTCGCACCCGTTGAAACGAAACCGTTTCGACCGAGATTTAAAACCTTGGTTCAAATCGAATAAACAGACCGAACCGAAATCAAATAACTAATTCGGTTCGGGTTATTTGGTTTTCGGTTCGGTTCGATTTTGAAAAATAAAAAATTTAAAATTTGGTTTTGGTTTCGGTTTTTGATTTTGAAAAACTGTAAAAACCGAACCGAACTGAATTACATATTATATATATATACATAATATTGGTTTTGATTTTGGTTTTTTATTTCAATTTAAATATAATTAAATTTAAATTGAAAAAATAAAATCGGTTTAAATTTTCGATTTTGAGTATAAAACGAATCGAACCGAAATAAATATTTTGGTTCGGTTCAGATTTGATTTGTATAATATTCAGTTCGGTTCGATTTTTAATTTTAAAAATTCGAAAATTTTGATTTGGTTTATTCATTTTCGATTCAGTTCGATTTTAACCGAATATATAACCCTACACGCGCGAGATGGACGCGGTTTTCCAAACAGAATTTATGGTATCCTGTTCTTTGAGCAACAGCACACGGAAAAGAAATGATAGAAATTTATTTCGAGCATCGTTGGAAAATGACATGGGTGCTTTACGCAGTTAGTGATAGTCTCAATCGCAATCCACAATTGAGATAACGAGGGCGCGCTGTTTTCGAAATTAAAAAACAAAAACGGGCGCTTTTGTCACTTCCATCTCTCCAACCAAAAGAAATTGTGGAACAAATCTATGACATGTTTTGGTGCAATCTGGGGAATACTACGTTGAGAAATTTATGAATATGTTCCTTACAAAATTTAAATTAACATTTATAATTTTTTGTATTTTTAATTTATTTTAAATGAGATTCAATAATATATATTTTTAAAATATTTTTAATTCTAATCGTGAATCTATATTTGAAAAAAAATCTTTACAACATACTTAATATCAAAAATAAATACATAATTTTTTATTTTTTTAAAAAAAATACAATTTGGAAAGATTTGAAGGAATTATACATAATTTTTTAAGTTTTGACATGAAATTTTGAATTTGATATCATCTCAAAAAATTATATATAATTTTTTATAACTTTTGGCAAAAAATTATTTGTTTTGTGGTGAATTTACGAACAATCATTTATTCTATTATTATTAACAAAAAACCATTCACTTTATCATATAAATATATAAAAATCACGTCGATTAAAAGGATTCAAAAAATATTTTATTTTAATTCGATTTGATTGATTAAATTCATATAAAAATTATAAATTATCCTTATTTATTTTTGCTTTGAATATCTATGAAATTAATATAAGAAATCACTCATCTTATTCTAGTTTTTATGAAGAATCAACTATCCAATATTATGAAGTTGAGAACTCAAAATTCAACTTGGTCAGATTGATTGGTTGATAATTGCGTATCGATTATCCGAATGAAAATCAAATGAGAATAATTTAAATTTTTAAAATTTAATCAATAATTAAAACATAGTTTTTTAGAAAAAAAATTCTAATTGACGTAATTTTTTACAAGTTTATAATATAAAAGTGAGTGATTTTTTGTTAGTAGAAATAAGATAAGTGATTTTTTTTACAAATTAACCATAAAATATATGATTACTTAATAAAATTTAATTTTTTAAATTTTAAGAAAAAAATATTGATGACACACCAAAGTAAGTTGAGCGGGTTAAGGAGTTAAAAAAAAAAAAAATCAAATCACAGACCGGTCATGAGCTAATACACTCGAGGTGAATAACTCCTATTCTGAAATAAACTTCGACAAATCTGGGATCTGCGACAATCTATCATAAATAATTCAGAAAGATTATGACCCCCCTAAATTGTAAAATTTGGATACGCTTCACAGTTTATAAAATATGGTTGTCTCTGAAAAAGCAAAAACTAATGTCTCTCTCTCACAATAGTCCTTGCATGTTCATAGCTGATTCGAACATGAGAGCGATTGTCACCTGAGAGTCTGAGTTTCTGATGGTTCTTTTTTACTTTTTCTCTTGTTACAGATTAATAAAAAAGTGGTCTAATGGATTGATTTCAAGAAGTCTCTTGAATCAAAATTAGTGGAGAATCATGTTTCGTCAACAAATATAATTTGATAAGGTTTTAAAAAATTATATGTAATTGACTGTTTAAATTATTATCTTTTGCCTATGTCCTTTAAAATGAAATAATATTTATTTTTTGGTAGAGAGATTATAAATTGAATAAAATAATTTTGCATGCATATCTTCAGAAGAGTGAACTGAACTATTTGAATTTTTTTTTTAAAGATGAAAAGGGGTTCCTAAGAACCCGATTCACGAAAGTAAGATACAAAGTACAGAGTATAGAAACCGAACTATACATCCAAAGGTCCCCATTGGCCCATGAGCAAAGAAGAAAATCCCCAGTGAAGGTCTTGTACAAGTGCAGCAAAAGACATATCAAAAGGCAGAATAGAAGCCTAAAGATAATAAAGTTGAGTTTGGATCAATTTTAGATCAGAAATTATACAATTGATCAATTCTGCTAATTTTTAGAAATTAATAAAATTATAAAAATTATTAAATCTCGGTATTTGAACGTATATTTTTGGATGAAATAAAGTAATTTCAAAAGCTTTAATTTTTTAATTTTATTGTTTGATTCACAAACAGAATTGATTAATTTTATTTATTCCTTGAATTTAGGTTTTTGATTGGAGTATGAATTGTGAATACATTCACCCATTTCTAAATGGGTGATTTTTTTTTAATTTGACACTTTATTTTAAAGTAAATGGAAAATTTTACTTAATTTAATATTAAAATTTGTAAAATTATTTGAAGAAAATAATAAAATTTTACAAAAATAACCCAAAAATGGATTATTATAGAAATATATTTTAATTAACTAGGGATTTGTTTAATATAAGTTTTAAATTTTCTTGTCAAATTATTTTTATAAACTTAAAAATATACTCCATTTTTAAAAATTTGATGATTAATTTACAAGTAAATAGAAAATTTTACTTAATTTAATATTAAATTGACAAAATTATTTTAAAAAATCATAAAATTTTACAAAATAACTCATAATAGATGGTTGTAGAAATATATTTTAATTAACTAGGAATTTATTTAATATAATTTTTTAGTTTTCATGTTAAATAATTTCTATAAACTTAAAATACATACTATTTTTTAAAAATTTAACGATTTATTTACAAGTAAATAGAAAATTTTACTTAATTTAATATTAATTGGCAAAATTATTTGAAGAAAATCATACAATTTTACAAAATAATCAAAAAATGTATGGTTGTAGAAATATATTTTAATTAACTAGGAATTTATTGAATACACTTTTTTAGTTTTCTTGTTAAATAATTTTTATAAACTTAAAATACATATCCCTTATTTTAAATGTTGATGATCTATTATAAGTAAATAGAAAATTTTACTTGATTTAATACAACTAGGCACGTAATCAATAAAATTTGACAAGAATAGTTTAAGAAAATTTAACACATAATTAGAAATGTTAACATACAATCTAAATGAAATATATCTAAAATTCTTTCACATGTAAAAATTAAAAGATACAAATACATAATACTCTTCTAACTTATAAAAAATACAAAATTTCTAAAAGATTATACAAAAAAAAGTCTTCTTCTAAGCTTGTTCTTGTACAAAGTTTGCAAGAATTTGTTTCATGTTCTTGCTTCGTATTCTTGTATAACTCAAGTTTCCTCTACTAAATAAGATAATATTTATAGTAGTTACTTAGAAATCTATTGACTTATTAGGACAATCTAACTATGAGATATAAATACCTAGACATCTTCTATGGAATATAATATAGTGACACATTTTGACAACAATTTATAAAACATCAATTGACATATAATGCAAATCAGAATAAAGCACATTGTCAGTCTTCAATCAAAATATATAACGAAGGTATATAGTTGGCCTTCAATCATAATGTAAAATATAGACATACAGTCGGCCTTTAATATGAGCATATAAGAAAGGCACATAGTCAGCTTCCAATTCGAACATATAATAAAGGTATACAGTTATCTTTTAGTTTCAATATAAAATAAAGGCATTCAATCGTCCATTAATACCAATACACAGAAAAGACACATTGTCAACCTCCAAATATAACATTAAAGAAAGGCACAGAGTTTGTCTTCAAACACAACACAAACATAATGGCACACAATATAAAATAAATGCATACAGTTAACCTCCAATCTAAATAAAAAACAAAGATAATATAAATATAAACATAACATGGTTAGAAGTAGTTAACACATATAGGTCTAAAAAATAGGGTCATCATATAGTCATAATAAATTAGGATCATGATAGAATAAATTAGGAGCAAAACATAGTCAATAGAGAGTATCATAATCTAAACATTGTCAAGGAGGACTTCATAAAAGTTCGACATGCACTAAATATTCTCATCATCGAGAAACTCTTGTAATCACTCAATTTTGGCCTTACTATCCATACCATTGATGAATGCCATACCATCAACCTTATCAACATGCAAGGGCCTGCATAGTACTAAATCATTCCCTTCTGAACATTATCAATGTTGGGTATAACGAATTCTTCCAGGAATCTTTTTTGATAGTCCTGATGGTGTACACAACATCACACATGTCAGCTATCAAGTCTTCCATCATAATCTCATTAGCATTGTTTTCCTTTTGCTCTCATAGTCTTGAGATATCTCCCGAAGAAAACGCTTGTCCCTTGCCTTTCTTTTGACTTATGTCCTTATTCCTGGCAGAAGATCCATATGTACTCTATGTATATCCATTGGGAGCATTAGAGTCATCCTTACCTAGAGGAGGTTGCTGCTCTACCACCTTTCTATCATGCTCCTCTCCGAAGTCCTCAAATGTGGATCTAGCTATATTGCTAATAACATTGTCTGACCCACAAATCAAAAGCAATTCACCATATAGGAGAATGCTTTTGTTTAAGAATTATTTAGCCTCGAGGATTTGCTGCAAATTTATGTTTATAAAATATTAGAGATAATGTGAAGACATAACACGATTTGAATACAATCAAGTAGGTAAAATTTATTTCTTACTTATGACTAAGATATCAAGATAGACTTGTCATGTGACAATGATTTTGTTCTCACTCTTAATCCAACCCATCCCACTAAAGTCTTGGACCTTTTTGATAGTTGAGGCATGCTTCTTCAATATCTTTTTATAATACCCTTCGACATTGTCGATAATGAACTTAGTATTAAATTAGACATTTATGGCATTTATGATTGCCACTAAGGTTTGTTGCTTACATGATTTGTCCTATTTAAAACCTATATGCACTTGCTCATATGGGATCAATTTTTGTGGTTTGAGAGTGGCAATACCTCGGGAGTGATCTCAAATTACAAATCAAAATTTTTTTAATTTGAAGTAGCTATCAGGTATTGTAAAAATATTGACTTCGAACAGGTGTAAGGTCCTATTATTAATTACTCTGATAATTATTAGAAACCTTCTAAAATAAAAAATTTAGCTAATAAAATAGAAATACAAAAGAAAAAAAGAAGCATGGTATTGAGTTATTTGAGAAATAGTACATGACATAAGTAAGGACATACCCTCACTTTATAATAAATTTTAAAATAGAATTATGGAAAGCAAGAGGATAATGAAAATAAAAAAAAGATAGGAAATGAAAAGGGACTTTGGTATGCGCTGCTGCCTCGCCCTTGTATATTGGACCATGTGACGTCTGACTCGGATGAGTCTTGACTCAGTTTTTGGTAGATGTTTAATAACATACTAACGAGTGAGGCTAATTATCTTGGCTTATATCAGTCAATGCTACTGGGATTTATAGGTATTATTAACTTCTTCTAGAGTTGACTAACTCGGAGGATACATTGTCAACTGCTTCTAAGGTTGACTAGCTTAAAGAATGTATTGTTAATTGCTTCTGGGGTTGACTAGCATAGAAGGTGTGTTGTCAATAGCTTTTGGGGTTGACTAGCTTGAAGGACGCATTATCAACTATTTCTGGGGTTAACTAGCTTGAAAGGTGTGTCATCAACTACTTCTAGAGTTGACTAACTTGAAGGGTGTATGGTCAACGACTTCTGGGATTGACTAGAAGGGCACGCTGTCAACAACTTCTGGGGTTGACTAGCTTAAAGGGCGACCAACGACTTTGAGTATATTAGTATTTAATTTCTTTGATTTGATAACATCACCAATGGCTCATGGGATTAGGTATAGCTTCAAAGTGTTATCAAAGGCTTTTGTAGCACACCCAGTAAGACCTAGTTTAACCTAGCTTAATTTTACTCAAACTAGTTTTGGTTCAAGTCAAGATGTAACATCACCTATTATTTGTAACTTTAGAGTATTGTTAAAGGCTCAACACATCCAGTAGAATTTAGTTTGACTCTATTTAATTCTATTGGGACTAATATGGTTCAGGTTTGAGTTCAGTTTGAGATCAGTTTAATACTCAATTTTGATTTGAGTTTGAACTAATTCAACTCGATATCTAATTCACTAACTCCTTCTTAAAAAATAGTGATATGTTCTAGTTTTTCTGTCCCCAGAACCTTTGGTGTTTGGGTTTACACTAATGCTTTATAGCATGACCAAGGAAATCATGTGAAATATCCATTCTAGAATCACTATTGGTATTGGTAGTGAATGTTCGATCCACCAAGCTTGGAATTGATTTTCAAAAGAACATTTATCAAATGCTAATCATTGACTTTAGTTAGAGTAGTGCTGATTTTTATTCACATTGATTTAACTTAGTCTAATTTTTAGGATACGATTTTGGTTTGAGTCTGATTCTATTTGATTTGGCTTGAGCTCGACCTCGTGTTAGACCTTTTATCGGGTTCAAGTTGGTATCTTGATGGATTTCGATTTAAGTTAAAGTCAATTTGGTTTGACTTAGCTTTAGTTCAAGTTCACTAATTATGTTTTGACTTTGAGTTTAACCTTTCATTTTGAACTTGATTTAACCTAATTAGAGTTTGGTTCAAGCTTAGTTCAACCTAGATTAGATTTGATTTGAACTTGACTTGATCTTGAATTACGCCATCTCAAATTAGATTAGGATTGAGTCATAATTTGGATTTCGAGTCCAATTTAATTTGAGTTCTAGTCCATTTATTTAATCAATTTGGGTTTATTTGAGTTGATTTGGTTCCGAGCTCAAAGTGATTGAATCATTTTATGTTAATTAATTTAATTTAAGATTCCTTGGCTATCATATTAATTTTTGTATAAGTCTATAAGCTATCTTGGATATGCAAGCCTGAGGACTAGCTTGGTTCACAAGCTCAAAAGTTGGCTCACAAGTGCAAACTTGAGGACTAACTTAATGTTGGTAGAATTGAAGGCTGCCCTATAATTTTGACGACCCCAAAAGCTAGCTTGGGTTCAGCGAGCCCAAAGATTGGCTTAAGTTGGGAGGCTCTGAAGGTTGGCTTGAGCTCGACGGGCCCAAAGCCTGACCTCACTTGGTGGGCCCAAAAACTGGCATGAAATTAGTAGGTTCAAAGGCTAGCTTAGGTTTGGCAGGTTTGAAGGCTGACTTAAGTTCGACACACTCGAAAGCTGGCCTCAATTCGATGGGCCTAAAGGCTGATCTGAATTTGGCATGCTCGAATATTGGCCTAAGTTCGACAAGCTCGAAGGCTGGCCTTAGTTCATTGGGCTTGAAGGCTAGCTTGGGTTTGGCGGATCCGAATGCTAGCCTTGTTTCGGTGGGCTAGAAATTTGACCTAGGTTTGGCAAGTCTGAAGGCTATCCTGAGTTGGCGGGCTTGAAGGCTGGTCTTAGTTCAGTAGACCTAAAGGCTAGTCTAAATTCGATAGGACCGAAGGCTGGCTTAGGATCGACAACCACGAAGACTGACCTGAGTTTGATAGCCACAAAGGCTGGTTTAGGTTCTGTAAGTCTAAAGGCTAGCCTGAGTTTGGTAGACCCAAAGGTTGCCCTAGTTTGGTAGGCCTGAAGATTGGCCTAAGTTTGGTAGACATGAAGGCTAGCCTAAGTTAGGCGAGCCTAAAGGCTAAACTGAGTTTGATGGGGATTCATTATCTCTGAAGTACCACTAGTGGCCGCAACATTGAGGGAGATCTGCTACCATACTAGAGACCACAAGTGGCCACGATGTTGATAAAGTTCGTCGACATGTTGCGGTCCGCAGATGACCATAGTGTGGTGACTCGAAAATCAAGATAAGACATTGTCAGCCAAATTTCTTTTTTTTTTACAACAACTTCTTTATATATATACACTTTTCCCTCGATATATATACACTCCTGTGCTCCTTTTTTTTCTCTCTTAAGTTCCACCAAGCCATGGCAGCCCAACCTCCTCCCTCGTTGGATCCGATTAGAAATGGCCAGATTTGACTCGTCTTCCCAGTGGCAAGGCAGAGGGGCTGCTCCGCCCCTCATCTCATGGCCGGATCTGGTCAAAACTTGGCTGGATCCGACCGCTTCTCTAGCAATGGCAGGCTCTGGTGACATCATAAGGAAAGGAGGCATGTAGGTAGTGAGGGGGGATCCTTCGGCTATGGTTGGATCCAACTATTCTCTGCTGAATCTAGCCAGTGGTTGTGGTGGATGATCGTGTGGAGGTGGGCATTGTGTAGTTGAGGTGTTATGCTCATTAGAGACAGTCTAATCTAGGGGCAATAACAATAACAACCAAAAGTGTTATGACAAAACGTCTGACTACCTCCAAAAGGAATATCCAGTCAAATATACACTCCATATTTTTTAAGGTAAAATATGGATACAAAACTTCATCTAATTGTGTGATAATTAGGTCCATACCCTAATAAAAGTTTGCTCATTATAATAATTTAAAGTCTACTCCTTGTAGCAAATCAAAATTATGCTTTGTGGCAACTTAAGTCCACTCCCACATGGCAAATTAAGTCAGCTTCTGTATGACAAATCAAGTTTATTTTCACATGGCAAATCAAGTCCATGTTATGTTGCAATTAAGCCCGTATGATGAATCAAGTCTACTTTTACATGATAAATCAAGCACATTTTCAGATGGGAGATCAAGTCCATATTCAAATAAAAAATCAAGTCCACTTCTTGTGGCAAATCAAATTCACTTATTATGATACCTCAAGTCCACTCCTTGGGATAAACCAAGCCCATTCTAGTGGCAATTCAAGTCTATTTTACATGGCAATAAAGTCCATATTTAGATAGTAAATCAAATCCACTTCTTATAGCAAATCAAGTTCTCAAATTAAGTTTACTTTGTGTAGCAAATTAAGTCGACTCCTTGTAACAAATCAAGACTATGCTTGTGGCAACCCCAAATTTACTTATTGTGGTAAATTAGGTCCATTCTTTATGGCAAATCAAAATTTACCTCTATATGATAAATCAAGCCCGTTTAACATGACAAATTAAGTCTACTGCTTATGACAATTTAAGGCCACTCTGCGTGACAAATTAAGTCCTCTCTCTTATGACAAATTAAGTGCATTGCAAACTAAGTCCACTCCACATGGTGAATTTGCGTAATAATTCAAACTCATATGGTCAACTCTTGGGACGTTGATACAAAGGGATAAACATCGGAGAAATTTGTTCACATCTACTCCCTTTGCTAAGAAAACTTGCGAAATGGATGTGAAAGAGCATTTGTTTGAGGCAATTTTTCCTAAGAATTAAATTTAATTAAAATTTAGTCAAAATATAGAGTTTCATGCCAATAGATTGTAATCCAAATGTGAGCCTTAATTGGATGTAAATCATGATCAAAATAGACCGAAAATTGAGTTCAAATTGGATTTAAATTGTTGAAAAATTTGGGTCTAAATCAAAGTGAGCCGATTAAGCTAAATATTTGGACCAAAATTGGGCCCCAAATCATCAAATATCTAGGTTAAAATGAAAATAAAAAATCTTTACAAAAAATCCTAAAACTTATGAAATTATATTTTGGTTTAGGTTTTTTGTAAAATTTGCAAATAAGCTCTCAAAAAATTTTATTTGTAAACAAATCCAAATTTTATTCATAAATGACCCTAAAAGTTTTAAACTTTTATAAATAAATTTATTTTACAAAAAAATCCCTGAAGTTCATAAAATTATATTTTGGTCTAGATTTTTCGAAAAATTTACAAATAATTCCTTGAAAATTCAGTATCCATAAATGGTATAAGATCAAAATTCATTCATCAGAAAAATAAATCTTGATCAATCACCAAGATTATATGCCAATCACAATATTTGAGAGTCGAATCCAATTACAATCATAATCCAATATATTCCAAAATCAACCCAATCAAATATTTAATGTCAAATCTCCCTAAGCCTATAAAACAAAGGAGAATTTGCAGAGATAAAAAAAAGAAGACACAAAGAGAAGGAGATCAGCATGAGAAAAAAAGAAAGAGAGATAAGAATCAAGAGTTGTTGAGGCTTGGAGATGTAGCCTTTGAAACGTGAAGCAAAAAAAAGAGGTAACTCTTTACCTTGTTCTTTGGCTACTGACCTTCTCTTTGTTTCTTCCTCTAGCCCGCTTTCCATTTTGATCTCCCACAATTGCAAGGTGACTGGTCTATGACCCTCCAACCCCTCTCCAATGATCTCTTGAACCTTATCGAAGTTGTGCCTTGGCCCTGCTTTGTAGAGCCCATGACCATCTCCTTGTCCCCAACCTCCTTGCTAGCTAAGCACCACTAGCTTGAACCACCCCACCACCATTCGTGATACCACCGTCATAAGAAAAAAGAAAAAACAGGGAGAGAAGGTCAGGAAGATATTGCGAAGAGGAGGAGAGATTAGAAGAAATTATCGTATAAGGTGGCTTTCCCTTCTATTCCTTTCTTTTCTCTCTAACTTTCTTCTCGCTCCTCTTTCTCCTCTGAAGAAGTAGTCTTGTGTCTTGTCTGCTCCCTTGACTGGACCCACCCACGGGTAGCTCTCCTCATGCTAATCACCATTTGTGCCTTCATCACCAAACCTGACTACTGCTGCTCGAGGGAGGCCCAATTGGGCTGCCATTCCAGTTGAGTTTTAGGTGTCTCGAACTCGAATTAGAATTTGAGTTAAAGTAGAAATCCAAAGTTGGATTTAGATTTATGATTGATTCGTAATATTAGGAGTTGTAATTAGAGTAAACCTTAGACTCAATAAGGATCTATAAATATACTATAATACATAGGGGTTAGGTGTAGTGTAGTATTGAGGTTGAACTAGAGAGAAATAGAGAGAGTGAAATAGAGAGAATAGAGAGAAAAGAAAGAGAGAGAGTGTCCACTCTCATGTGTGGGTCTTTCTAGTGCTTCTCGGTGGTCTCTTGCAGTGGTTCCTTGTGGTGATCTCTTGGAGATTTTCTCTGAAGGTGGAGGCATTGCCGAGACTTGGAGAAAGAGTTTAGTTGAGTAAGAAAGAGTGAAATATTTCTTGGAGACTCTTGTAAAAGCCTTTTCTTTTAATAGTGGATCTCTCGTTGTCTTATTTTGTTATTTTCTTTTATTTTTATTACTTCTCATTTTTTGTGTTGTTTGAGAATAAGACAATTCGTGAATTTTTCGCTGCAAATCCCAACACATTCCTTCACTTGAACCCTAGTCATAACCACCAAATCTTGCCACTGCTCTGAGCCTTGCACATTCCCACAACCTCCTGCTCACACCAGACATAGTACTTTTTGAGGAATCGACCATTGATTAATGGTATGGGCCTCTCTCCCTATCATCGATCAGTTAGTAGGATTCCCCTTCAAATATCCTTTTAACATATGAAGGTCTTACTAATTAGGCTCGAACTTACCTTTATTATTTCGGTTTGAGATTATGGATCTTCTTAGAACCAAAACTATTTCTCTTTTCTGGAAGGATCTGAATTGGGACATTTTGTTGTAAGCCCTATATATTTATACTCGATACATTTTCAAGTTTTGTTGGGCCACGAGCCTCGTCTCATCCAAGGAGTACTTGAGGACTAGATGCGTGAATTGGTGATAATAGTTGTAATATATAGTTAAATTTGACCATTGGAGTTATTCGAATGTTCGAATCTTAAGTTCCAAACATTCATACACAAACGACTTGGAGCTTATTTTAATTAGAACTTTTATATCTTTCATTATCTTTAAGGGAGAGAACAAGTTTTCTCAAGCCCTCTAGACTTACAAAAGCTCTCAACTTAGAATTAACTTTCAAATCTCTTGCCTTATATTTAAACTTGAGAAACTCTTGTAATGAGGTGAAATTTAAACTCGGTTAAATATGCACTTCATATTTTTTGAAGCAAAACATGGATACAAAACTCTATCCATTTTGTGTGACAATCAAATCCTATTCCATAACACACTTTGTTCACTCCCACGTGGCAATATTAAATCTATTTTCACGTGGTAAATTAGTCCAATCCAACATGGTATTATTAAATTTTTTTTTATATAGTAAACTAAGCTACTTCAATGTAGCAACTTAGGTCCACTTTCACATAACAGGCCAAGTGCATTTTCATGTGGCAAACTATGTCTATTTTCACATGCCAAGTGACGACCATATTGCGTAATGATCAAACTCATATTTATATGACAATTAAGTCCACTTTCATATGACCCATTTTGCATAGTTGATTTAAATAGAAAATTAGGCCCACCTCTGTATGATTAATCAAATCAATTTTGTGTGGCAATCATGCTCACATCTTGTAGTAAATTTAGCCCATTTTGCATGGTGATTAAACCTACACTTACATGGCAATTTAAGTTCACTCTACATGATAAATCAAGTCTATTTCATGTGACAAATCAAGTCCACTTTTATATGGCAATGTAAATCCACTTTTATGTAGCAATCAAGGCCACTTCCACGTGACAAATCAAATCCATTTCTACATGACAAAGCTAAGTCTACTTTTGCGTGGCAAATTAAGTCCATGTTATGTGGTGATTAAGCCCATATCTACACGATAAATGAAGTCCACTTTTACGTAGTAGATCAAATCTACTTTTACGTGGTAAATTAAATTCACTTTTTGTATTAAATCAAGTCCACTTCATTATAAAAACTCAAGTCCATTCATTATAGCAAATCAAGATCACTCATTGTCGTAATTCAAGCCTGCTCCATATGGCTAGCCAAGTCCACTCTCATGTGATAAATAAATCTATCATCATATGACAGGTCAAGACCACTTTCATGTAATAAAATAAGTCTATCATCGCATGACAAGTCAAGTCCAATATTGTGCGATAGTTCAAATCTATATAGTCAACTCCTAGGGATATTGATATAGAGGCAAGTACTCGAAGTTTATTCACACCCTCTCCTCTCGTCAGAACTTGAGAAGAGGTTGTGAAGGAGTAATTTATTTGAGATAATTTTTATCATAATTAAATTTAATTAAAATATAATTAAAATTAAGACTTGTATATCACCAAATTATAGCTCAAATGTGGGTTTCAGTTAAATTAAAATTACATCCAAATTTGATAAAAATTGAGCTCGATTTGAACTTGAATTCTTAAGGAATTTGGGTTTAAACTAAAATGGGCAAAGTGGGATGGAAACTTGAACCAAAATTGGGCCCAAATTCATCTAAAATTTGGATAAAAACGAGAAAATGTAAGAATTTTGTAAGTAAGTCTTTAAACTGAATAAATCTTTATAAATGGGTTCTTCATTAGATTTTTCTTATAAATAGGGTCCTTGAAATAAGAATTTTACGAAAAAATCTAATAAAATCCTAAAATTATAAATCAGTCCCATAAAATTTAGAGTTTGTAATTAAATCTCTCAAAAGATTGATAATTATAATTTGATCCTTATGAAATATAGGGTTTGCGAATAAACCCTCCAAAATTCTTTATTTATAAATAAACTCCTAGAATTTCAAGTTTTTGTAAATCAATCCCTCAAATTTTTTATTTACGAATAAATTTAAATTCTATTTAAAAAAGGATCCTGAAAATTTTAAAATTTTATAAACAAGTTTTTATTGCAAAAAGACCCTTAAAATTTATAAAATTATAATTTGGTCCAAATTTTTCAAAAAAATTTGTGAATAACCCCCTTTATAATTTCAATATTGAAAGCGAGTATATTTTTCAAATTTCATCATCAACAATGGATAAACTTATCCATACCTCTTCAAAGACTTATCCAATCTCAAAAAAATAACATTCATATCCATTGACAACCATCCAATTTAATCAGAACTCATCCAAAGCAAATAGATGAGATTCTTAATTCAAATTTGAAAGAGATCATTCCAAGCCAACTCTATCTTTTAAAATCTTATAAATTTATTCATGCTCCTATAAAAAAAGAAAAGAAAATATTAGAGCATGGAGAGACACAAGAAAAGGGACTAGAATGGGATGAGATTAGAACGAAGGAAGTTGGTGAAGATTGAAAGAGTAGATCAACTTGAAGATTTGAAAGAAAGGGTGAGTTCTTCGTTACTTATCTTTCCTCATATTTCTTTCTCTCTTCTCCGAACTCTTGTTGTTTTTTTGTGCTTCGCCGGAGTCCTTGCTGCTTCCCATGCTGCCGAGGGCCAGGTCTAACCGGACATGGTCGAACTTGGCCATCCTCTCCCGCAATGGATCTTCTACACCCCAAACTGCTAGAACCTCTAGAATCTTGCTCCCTCCTCATAGCAACCGTAGGTCACTTGCGACCATTTGCCCTCTAGCATGTCCTCGTAGCACCGTGACTCTCAGCTCCGCACCACCTTTTTCGATGACCAAAGTCATACCAAAACCTCGCCATCACCTCTGTGAGTCATCCACCAGTCGAGCCATTGCCATCGCCTGCGCCTTAGCACATGGTGTGCAGCCACACTCCAACCCTCCACCGCATCGGCCCGAGCCACTTGCACCCCGGTGCCTCCTCACTGAAACCCTAGTTTTGCCCATACCCACTTGGTGGAGCTTCTCCTCATGCCTTCCTCGCGTGCCTCATGGCTATTTGGGCAGCTGCCTCTCACCTTCTTGACCTGTTCACCATTGGCCTACTTGCGTCATGACACTAACTAGCTCTCGCGAGCCTTACGGCCTCACCCTCGAGCTCCCAACCTTGCTGCCCTTACAACCTACTTTGCCTCTTGCTATTTGCCATTGGATAAGGCCAAATTTGGCCAAGACCCAGTCGAATTTGGCCCAAATTTTGTGGAAAAGGGCCAAGCCCTTCTCTGGTGAAGAAAAGAAGAAGCCAAGTCGGATGAGAAACAAAGAAGAAGAAGGAAATAGAATGAATTTTTTTTTTTTAAAAAGGAATTGTTGCTCTAAAACGAAAAAGCAAAATTCAACAAAAACTAAAAAAAAGAAAGGTTTGTTCGAAAAAAAAATTCTCTTATTTTGATTTTTGGTACCATCAACACTGCGATCACTCGTGGCTTTCTTGAAGACAGTGAACCTTCAACATTTTTTTGGCTACCTATGGCTTTTTGAAAATGGTGAACCTTTAATACCACTGTGGCCACTTGCCACCCCTTGAATATGGCGAACCCTCAAAATCGCTACGGTTATCTGCGATCCTTTGAAGACAGTGAACCCTTATCATCGCTACGACCACCCATGGACCCCCTCAAAGACAATGAATCTCCATCATTCTAAGCCAACCTTCAAGCTTGCTCTCAGCTAACTTTTGGGTTTGCACTTAATCAGCCTTCAGGCTAGCACCTCAGCCACCTTTTGGGCTCACACTTAATCAGCATTCGAGCTCACACTTAGTTAGTCTTTGGGCTTGCATCCAAGCCAGTCTTCAGACTTACATCTCAACCAGCCTTCGGACTTACAATTAGTTAGCCTTCAGGCATGTATCTAAGCTAGTCTTTGAGTTTGCACTCAGCTAGCCTTCAGGCTCACACCTTAGTAAGTCTTGTGGGTAGCACTCAGCCAGTTTTTGGACTCGCACTTAACTAACCTTTAAGCTCGCACTTAGTTAGCCTTCGGGTTTGTACTTATCCAATCTTTGAACTCACATTCAAGCTAGCCTTCAGACTTACACTTAGCCGGCCTTTAGATTTGCACTCAATTAGCATTCGGGCTTGCACTTAATCAGTCTCTGGACTCACATCCAATCTAGTTTTTTGGCTCACATCCAAACTAGCCTTCTAACTTATACGTCAACCAACTTTCAGGCTCGCATTTAGCCAGTCTTTGGCCTTGCATTCAAGCTAGCTTCAGACTTGCACCTCAACCAGCCTTCAAGTTCATATTCAGCTAACTATTGGGCTCACACCTAATCAACTCTCAGACTTATACGTCTAAGTAAACTTTCGAGCTGTCAAGCTAAGCCTCTTGGATTTGCACATTTAAGGTTGAGACACGGGTCCACCTAAAACTATCATAAATAGCCAAAAACTCTCAAATCAAACTGCTTAATATAAAGCAACTCAATCACATTAAACTTGAACTAAAGTCTATCAAGATGCAAACACATCACTGAAACAGGAAGATCAGAACATATCATTATTGTTTAAGAAGAAGTTAGTGAATCACAATTTAATCAACTTTTAAATATTAAGTTAAATCAATTTCAGACTCAAATCGAGGTTGAATATTGAACTGATTCTGAGCTGAACTCGGATCCAAAATATATTAGTCTCGACGGAACTAAATAAGATCAAATTAAGTCTCATTGACTATACTAAACCTTTGACAATACTCCAAAGACATAAACAAAGGGTGATATTATCATCTGAACCTGAATCATAGTTACTTTAAATAAAACTAAATAAAGTAAAATTGAGTCTCATTGAGCGTGTTACAAAAGTCTTTAGTAACACTTTGAAGCTATACCCAATTTCATAAGTTATTGGTGACATTACCAAATCAAAAATATTAATTGTCAATACACTTAAAGCTGTCGACCATAATTTAAACCTATATCTAACCTCCTAAGCTATTGGTAATACTACCAAATCAAAGAAGTTAATCGCTAATATGTTTAAAGCTATCAGTCACACTTCAAAACTATACCTAATCCTCTAAGCCGTTGGTGACGCTACTAAATTAGAAAAGTTAAATTCCAATATACTCAAAACTGTTGGCTATACTTTAAATTAGTCAATCCCATAAGTAGCTGATGACGCAACTTGTTAAGCTAATTAACCTCAGAAGTCGTTGATGATGCATCCATTCAAGCTAGTCAATTCTATAAGTAGTTAACAACGTGTCTTTCAAATTAGTCAACCCTAAAAATAGTTAATAATACACTTCTCAAGTTAGTCAACCCTAAAAAAAGTTGACAATGCAATTTACAAAGGTATACCAAATCCTATAAATCATTGGTAATATCACCAAACCAAATGAAGTTATCGCCAATACTCAAAGTTATTGGAAATACTTTGAACCTCTCTCATTCCCTTCCATGTCCCATCAAACCATGCCATCAACGTCTGTCGAAGATCGAGTTAATTTGAGTTAAATACCATGTGGTCCAACGTAGGGGAGTCGGGCAACAGTATATATTAGAGATTCTTCTCCACTCCTTTTTTTTTATTATTTCTTTTATATTTTCTATAATTTCATGTTAAAATTCATTATAAAGTGAGAACATACATTTACTTAAACCATATATCTCTTTCTCAAAAGTAATCAAATAATACTTTATTTTTTTATTTTGTGTCTCTATTTTATTAATTAGGTCTCTTATTTTAAAATGTTCCTGAAATCGTCGAGATAATTAATAATAGAGATTTGTACCTATTAAAAATCATATTTTCACAATACCTGATAGTGTAGTTTAAATTAAAATAAATTTTAATTTGTGATTCAAGCTCATTTCTCTATCTCGATATGTCAAAATTAATCCCACAACTGCTTTGTAGGGTTCTGATTTCTTTCTGCTCCTCCGTGAGCTTCTTTGTCTAAATAGTTAAAAGGTCTCTTGCCCTTCACTAAATTTCCATTTTGTCCTTACTGTTTTGTTTTCCTACCTCATATCTTCTGACTTTGATGCACTAGTCTTCACATCAGCGGAAGTATATGTGAAGGTGTCAAAACTTCTGTGGACAAATTTAAAATTATTTTTATTTTTATTTAAATCGTTCTCCATGTTTCAGCTTTTTAACACAAGAAAAACTTGTGTAAATGTAGGCAGCTAGTGCTAATAGAATTCCGAAGCCAATAGCCAAAATTGAGACACCTGCGAAGCTAGAAATTGAGCGCAAAGAGCACCAATTCATCAAACTCTAGAAGTGAAGAGACCGCTGCTGAAAAGATCAGTCCACTTCTGAAACAAAGCAGCCATCGGAAGACCTTACAAATAAGCTGAATATATGTTTTGATTGTTCAACCATTCGCAGGCAATTTTTACAAATTTATGTAAATTCAAATTGTCTAGCCCATAACAACATTTCAAACTATGAATAAAGTGAAATCCATTTGTTTCAAATTATTTTAGTTGTACTTTTCATCAAATAATTATGAATTTTGTAAATTTCTGCTTCTCTTACAAATTGTGGATTTTTTAGTTCAGGTTTTTAAATTTTTTTTGGCAAATTATCTAGATTACTGTAGTATTATAGTAAAATACTGTAGCTGTATTTTTTTGAAAGAACATTGGGAATTTTCGGTATTTACTGTAAAATTCTTGACTTTTTCTTCTTAAAAACATTGTAAATTTTTCTAGCATTTGTGAAGAAAAATGTCGAAAAAATTTTCAGCATTTTTCCTAAAAACATAATATTTTTCTCCAATATTTTCTAAATGCTTAAAAAGATTAGGAATAAATTTTTTCAGCATTTTAAAAATATCAAAAAATTTATCAACAGTTTTTTCTAGCATTTTCGAAGCATCGGAAAAATGTTAAAAACAATTTTCCAGTATTTTTTGTATTTTTTGAGATATTTTTAAAATATCAAAAATATCTACAAATATTATAGTGTAGATTAATGAATTAAACTTGATCTTATGTGACAACTAAACTTGCTGAGTGTAACTCTTAAGTCCACGCGGAATCAAAGGGTGAAACCAAATAACACTTAGGCCAAAGATCCATCACCAAGTTAAACAGCAAAACATCCCATATCATATTTAGATAATACTAGAGCTCCCAAAGCTCTCGTGGAAAGCCAAACAACCTTGATAACTAAAATTTACAGGACGATACCTAGGTGGACATGTATATATGTCACGGTTTCAAATATCAGTTGTCCTGATGAGCGCCTCAGCCAATTCCCTTTGATCTATCCCTGGTACACTACAATTGCTACCGAGAGTGTCCCCTCCACCTCCATTTGACCTACCCCCCCAACTACAGAGAAAACTAGGGCTGAGGCAATAACTTAAACATAGGCGAAGTAAGAATATCTCCACGAGTCATTGTTGATTTCTTCTTTCCATTTAACACCATCCTTGGGCACCAACTCAGAGTCAACTCCAAGAAGTGATGCCCACTTACTACTGTAATGACACTTCATATTACATTGAGAGTTAAATAGGTCAAGGGATATGAGCATGCAACCTACAAGTGCTACGAGGCTCATTGGTAGGAGAAACCAATCAATGAAAATGATGCTCCTCAAAGTTAAGACCAACTTGCTAACCTTGAACTGGTGGGGGAGCTTGTGAATAGGGGTGTGCACTATTCGGTTAAAATGAAATAAACCGACCGAACCGAAACCAAACAAGCGATTTGGTTCGGATTATTCGGTTTTCGGTTCGGTTCGGTTTTAAAAATCAAAATTTTGTTATTCGGTTTCAATTTTGGTTATTGATTTTGAAAAACTATAAAAATCGAACTGAACCGAATTATATATATATATGTGTATTGGACCATCGGTTTCAGTTTTGGGCTAATCGGTTCACAAACACAACTATATATATCGCGGTATCAGCTGATCAGTTCGCCACTTCGCCGCTTCGCTGTTCTCGCCTCTCATTTCAACCCTAATCCTAAATCCCGATTATTCTTCTCCTTCATCCTTGTGGGCTACGACTGCGGCGCTGCACCGTGTCGGGATTAGAGATTTCATCGCGCGATCGTCACGGTGAGAAGAGTTCAGAAGTTCTCCAGTAACCCGGCATCGCTTTCGTCCACCCCCCATCTACCTCTGAGTCTCGACGTCTCAAGATCTCTCAGTGACCAACCGTCGATGCTTCGATCTTCAATCTCTCATTTTTCTATAATGGCATCATCATGATCAAGTTGCAAGGTGAGAGGATTTATGAAATTATGAAATTTAGGGTTGATTTTTGTGAAATTAAATTAAGGTTTTTTGATTTCATATGATTTTATTGTTAAATAAGTAAATCCCCAGTCCCGAAATCCCGATCATTCTTCTCCTTCATCCCTGCAGCTATGACACTGCGTCATGTCAGGATCAGAGGTTTCATTGCACTATCGTCACGGTGAGAAGAGTTCGAAAGTTCTCCAGGAACCCGACATCCTTCAGTCTTCAACAACGTAATATCGCTTTTGTCCACCTCCGAATCCCTCTCCACCTCTGAGTCCCGATGCCTCAAGATCTCTCTGTGACCAGCTTTCGACGCTCCGAGCTTTAATCTCTCATTTTTCTACAACGACATTAACATGATCAAGCTGCAAGGTGGGAGGATTTATGAAATTATGAAATTTAGGGTTGTACGATTCAATCTATAATTCTGTATTCTCTATTGATAAGTGTTAAACGAGGATGACAGTCATGAGTTTTTGAACACAAATCTAGTTATTCCAAGTCCAGTGTCAAATTCAAATTCTCAAGAAAGTTCTATGCCTATAGAAGTTTCAAACGAGAGCAATGCATCTACGTGTACAAAGCCTCCAATGCCAAGAAAGAGAATGGTAGCACGATTAGTTGTATGGGTGCATTACATAAAATTCACACAATCAGACAAGTTGACCAAAGCTAGATGCAACTATTGTGCTAATGAATTCTTTTGTGATTCAAAAAGAAATGGTACTTCTTCTCTTAGACATCATATGAATCAATGCAAACAATATCCATATAATGTTGATACACATCAAACACAACTTGTTATGCAACCTACTCAAAAAGAAGTGAAAAATGAGTGTGTGTTAACTAGTTGAAAGTTTGATCAAGAAAAAATTTAAAAAGCACTGGCATACATGATTGTTGTAGCTGAACTGCCTTTTATGTGCAACATGAAGGTTTTCAATATTTTATGTCTCAAGCTTGTCCTAGATTTTGAATGCTACAAATTTTTTCAAAAATTAGACTAAATTATAATTTTAGAATTTTCAGGAGATTTTTCTATAAAAAGAATTTATTTATAAAATTTTGAAACTTTCAGGGTTTTTTTGAATAAAATTTAGACTTATTCATAAATAAACAATTTTAAGGGACCTATTTATAAAAAGTTAAAATTATAGGGTTTATTTATAAATAAAGAATTTTAGAAGGTTTATTTGTAATTCTGAATTTTTAAGGATCAAATTATAATTATAGACATTTTGAGGGGCTTATTTATAAGTCTTGAATTTTAAGGGACTAATTTATAATTTTAGAATTTTATTGAATTTTTATGTAAAATTCTAGAGACTAATTTGTAAGAAAAATTTGGTCAGGGACCTATTTATCAAGATTTATTTAATACAAGGACCTATTTATAAAATTTTGGTATTTTGTCATTTTAGTCCAAGTTTTAAATAAATTTTGGGCCCAATTTTAGTCCAAAATCTAGTTGAATTAGCTCATTTGGATTAGGCCTAGGTAGAACCTAAATTTTCTAGTGATTTGAGCTCAAATTTGATCAAACTCAGATGTGATTTAAGTCTAACTAAGACCCACATTTAAGTTATAATTTAGTGACATATAAGTCTTACTTTTCATCATATTTCAATTAATTTTGATTATGACAAAAATTACTTCAAACAAATTACTCCCTTCATAGCCTCTTTTTGAGTTTTGGCACGAGGAGAGGGTGCGAATAATTTCCAAGTACTCGCCCTATATCAATATTCCAGGAGTTGACTATATGGATTTAAATTATTACGCGATAGTAGACTTAGTTTATCATGTAAAAGTGGACTTAAATTGCCACATGAAAGTTGACTTGGTTCGTCATATGAAAGTGAACTTGGTTTGTCATATGAAAAAATTAGAAAAATAATATATGAATAAATCTATCTCAAATTGAGTTTTCTTAAAGCATAAGCTTTTAAATTTTTGAATTAGAGAAGGTACGAATATAGTTGATCCTGTTAATATCATCAATAAACTAGTCTCTCAATTATTAAGTTTTAATGTTAAAATTAAAGATGAAGATAAGATAATTATTTTATTATCGTTTCTACCTCCTTCTCTTGAAAATATGAAGACAACTCTCATGTATGGTAAGGATTTAAAATTTGATGATATTTCTATTGTTCTTCTATCTAATGAATATTTGAAAAAGATTAAAGGGGATGTGTCTTCTAATTTTATTAAACACTTTCGGTGACATTTTTAGGGTTGACATCCTCTAATGTATTTCTCAATTTTTATTGAGTAAGAATTACACTAACTCTTACTTGCCAAATAGAAAATTCTTGCTTTTCATTAAATTTATCTACGTTGAACTTCATAGTAGACATATTGAACTAAACTCTGATACCAATTTGTTGCACTAAATATTGATATTTATCACAATTCACGATGTAGAAAAAAAATAGATGAAAAGAAAAAAATAACACACAAGAGATTTATGTGGTTCGGTGTACGACCTACTCTACTGGTGAAAGTAATTCGGAGGATATTATATTGATGAGAAAGGAAGAGGAGATTATGATGATGGAGGTGAAACTCTAATATCACCAACTCTTACAAGAGACTAAGTAGCGTAGACATCACAAGACATCTTGAAAGTTTTGATTTATGTCTCTTTATTTCATTGTGTTGAAATCTTTAGATGAATAGGGTATTTATAGATGTAGTCTAATTGAGTTTGACTCAAAGTAGAAGACTGACTCAAATAAGAATTTTACTAATCTAAGTCTTCTAGTAGAAGATAAATTCAGAAAAAAATTAAGCTCACTAAATTACATTCTAATATAAATTCTAATTTAATTAGGACTATCTAAAAAACATGAATTTAAGATACAATTAAGTCAACAATATGGTTCATGTTTTTGTAATTCTATAGGTGATGTTGATATATATATATATTCCACATATGCTACACTAATGTGTTTGGCAATTGGAGTGAGTAAATTGATCAAAAAATTATTCCATGCAGAGTTTTCTAGCTTACAGTGGCAAGTACCTTGTGGTGAGTATTACAGACTAGTGATAGAAAATATATAATGGCTTTGAGTCCAGTTGACATTTATAGGCAATAGCTATGCTTGTTATATGTACTATCACATTAGAATGTTATGTCATTTTTTGATAACTCTAGGTGTTTTCTATTGTAGTGAATATGTAACAAGCCTTACTGATTTCTTCCAAGTTTTTTATACTCAAGAGTCTTATTTATTATCACTCAAACTTATTTTAGCTAAAACTCATACAATATATATTATTTGATTGACTGCTTTTCAGGTATTTTATGCCTATCACTTTGCGGTACAACAAGGTACCGAATGACAAAATCAATGGACTAAGATGATGCTTCATATCTTGCATCATAAAGAGGAGCATTTTGGATCTATCCTTTAGAAGCAACAAGCTCTAAACAAAGACTAACTTGCAAGTTGATTGAAACAACTGGGTAACCTTTTAAAGCTAATTGCCCTCCTTAGCAATGAAAAACGGAGACAAGGAACCTGAGAAGTTTGTGTTGGAAAGAAGTTGACTACAAAACTCCTAAAAATCCCAAGACAAATAAAAAAAATCAGTGAATTAAAATTAGAATAGTGCTTTGAAATAACATTAATCAACAACAATAATAAGAAGACTACAATGCATTCAAGGAGAAATAGTGCTTGAGAAAAACAATAATTGATAAGAGTGAATCCAAAGGAGCAAGCAAACAAATATCAAATTCGATTTGAAAATATCAAAGTTCTCTTCGTTATACCTAGGACTACCAAAAGATCTCACAGCCACAACTAAATCTAAAGAAAAAAAAATGAATTAAAGTCAAGTTGAAATCACCTTAAATTGCATGAACTCAAACTTGAGCAAGCGAATGAGATCGTCGTCTTAGCACAGGGAGTCATAGCAGTAGGTAGGAAGGTAGCGAGTACAGAGGCGTTCGTTGATGATGCCCTTGACTTGGATGGAAGTAGTAGTAGAGATGGATCTCGAAGGTAGGGGTGGTGAGAACTGGTGGATGATCGCGAAGTTGGTAGTGGCATGAACGGGTGGTGCCACTAGTAGATCACAAAGCTACGATGGCGAGCAGGGTTGCATATTTGCTACGAGGTGCATTTTAGGATCTGTGTGGCTTATCAGTCACATTTGAAAATAATGATAAAGATTAAATTTATAGGCTATTATTGGCCTATGATGGTGAGGGATTGCATCAAGTACGTGAGAAAATATCATCTATGCCAAATTCATGGGGACTTCATTCATCAACACCCAAATGCTCTACACCTAACGATATTCTCATGGCCATTTGAGGTATAAGGTATGAACATTATTGACCCAACTGAGCCACCTTCTTCCAAAAGTCACCATTTTATATTGGCGGCAATCAATTATTTCTCTCAAGAGGTGGTGGTGACTCCATTGAAAAAGATAAAAGTAGATACTATTATCCGCTTCTTTTGAAAAAGCATTCTATACCAATTTAGCATATCTCGAAGGAGCATTTCTGACAATGGACTATCCTTTAGAATCTTCAAGATTGGATGAATTGTACATCATAATAAGATAGATTGGAGATATTTATCAATCTAATCCAAGGAAAAAATGGCCTCACTGAGATATTTAATAAGATTCTTTCCAAAATATTGAAGAAAGTCATTGATAGAAAAAAGAGAGATTGACATCAAAAGCTTTTTGAAGAGCTGTGGGCTTATCGCACTGGATATCAAATCTCTACTTAATTAACATTGTATGCATTGGTGTTTCGAAGTAAGATAGTCTTGCCACTGAAAGTACAAATCTCCTCTTTAAGGATTGCCTTGTAAGAAAAAAATCACAAAATAAGATAATGTTCATCTTCACCTTGATGAGCTAGACTACTTGGATGAAACAATACTTACAACCCAACAAAACTTGAAAGTGTATCGAGCATAAATTTTCAAGGTCTACAACAATATGGCTTAGCTTAGATCCTTTCAGAAAGGAGAAATGATCTTAATTCTGATAAGACCCATAATCTTAAACCAAAATAAGTAAGATAAGTTCGAGTCTAATTAGGAAGACCCTTATACCGTTGAGAGGATATTTGAAGGAGGATCCTATCAACTAATTAATGACAAAGGGAAAAAACCAATACCACCAATCAATGCTCAATTCCTTAAAAAGCTTATGTCTAAGCCTCTGGAGGCAATAATAACAACAAAAAGTGTCTATATTTTGTCTATGACAAAATGTTTGACTCTCTCAAAAGAGAATGTTTGGTCAAATGTGGACTCCATGTTTCTCGAGCCAAAACATAAACACAAAATCTTGTTTGATTTGTGTGATGGTCGAGTCCATGTTCCCATCAAGAAAGATGCCTCACTGCTCTCCGCTGTCATCACCGGCATTGCCAACGTGCTCTCCACTGTAGTCTCCATCTTCGTGGTCGACAAGCTGGGACGACATAAGCTGCTTCCTGAGGCCTGCAGCCAAATGCTTCTCACACATGTACCACCTGTAGCTATAAATCTGTACCTGATTTACAACATTTTGGAGTATTGCCCATGTTGATTTAATGTCTAAAAGTCATTAATCACAAAATACGGCGATAAGTGGTATTGCGCAGTGCTTAAAAAAGCACCACTAATTATTAATAGTGACGTTAATTTAATGTTACCGTTAATCGAAATTAGCCTCGCCAAAAAAAACCAGTGGCGGAGCTAACTTTAGCACAAGCATTGGCGGCGCTAAAGGCTTAATCTTTGACGGCGCTAAAAGTAGCGACGCCAAAGTTCCTAATCTTTGGGGGCGCTCAGGTTCTAGTTGACGTCAACTAAGGTGTTACCAAAACCATTTGAATGTTGACTCAAAAAAGTTATGCAAGTGAATCTCACAATTCATTTCATTTACAAGAAAAACAGGTAATACAAGACCACCACAAATTTTGCAAGCTACAACAGGACCAGCACCATGGAATCCAAGCAACGCGGAAAAAAACACAAAAGAAGAAGACTACTCCAACGACAAATCAACGACAATTTAGTGGCCATTCTCAGCCTCGTTCATCTTCTTGTCGTCCTCCTCGCTCATGAACTGTCTCCAGAACCAGTGCGGCCTCCAGACCCGCTCCACCATCTCATCAATCGGCACGCCCTTCGTCTCCGGCAGCAGGAAGATCACGAACAGCTCCATGATCACGATCCACGCTGCGAAGAAGAAGAAGATACCGGCCTTCATTTTGCACATCATGGGCAGGAAAGCCTGCGCGATCAAGAAGGTCATCAGCATGTTGGAGCTCACAGCGAAGGAGTAGCCCGCCGTCCTCGTCTCGAGGGGGAACGTCTCACTAGGGATCAGCCATCCGAGCGGCCCCCAAGACCACCCGAAGCCGGAGACGTAGACACACACCATCACCACCACACACACTGCAACGTTCGGGCAGATGCTGCCCTCGGGTTTCAGGTTCACCAGCAGCATCGCGCCAATGATAGTCTGCCAAAAATGTGTTACAATATAAGTGGATTTACATGCGAGACCCATTTACAGATGGTTAGACGATGCTGTACCTGTGTGAGAAGCATTTGGCTGCAGGCCTCAAGGAGTAGCATCCGACGGCCCAGCTTGTCCACCACGAAGATGGAAGCGATATTGGAGAGCACATTGACAATGCCGGTGATGACAGCAGAGAGCAGTGAGGCGTCGTTCTTGAAGCCGATGGTCTGGAAGAGCACTGGTGCATAGAACATGATGGCATTGATTCTGGTGAACTGCTGAAAGATATGCATCCAAATGGCGATCACCAGCTGCGGCCGGCTCTTGCGCTTCATGAGGTTCTTGAACGGCGATTTCACCTGCCTTGCCAGAACGCAGGCATGGGCGATCTCTTGGAACTCAGCCTCGACGTTCTCCGTCCCCCTGATCTTCTTAAGCATGGCGAGCCCCTCCTCCTTCAGGTCCTGCTCGATCAGGCTTGTCGGGGTCTCCGTGATCACCATTGACCCTGCTGCAAGAATGGCCGCTGGCACTGCGGCTAGACCCAGCGATACTCTCCAGCCATGTGGGTGCATGTTGGCGATAAAGATTCCGACGGTCACCTGCAGCTGGAACAATATGTTGAGCGCGCCTCGAATCTTGACGGGCGCGATCTCCGACAAGAACAGCGGCACCGCCTGGTTGGCGAACCCGATGCCGACGCCGAGTAGTATGCGGCCTACAATGAGGGTAGTGAGGTTTGGCGCCGCGGCGTTAAGCACAACGCCGATGATGAAGAACACGGAAGCGATCTGCATGGTAGCTTTCCGGCCGTATTGGAAGCAGGTCTTCGAGGTGGCGAAACTGGCGACAAGGGCGGCGAGGTAGAGGGACGAGGTGAAGAGCTGGAGGTCCTGGTCGTCGTACTTGCAGTAGTTGTCTTCCTTGACGTGGAACTTTTTCTCGTAGACCTTGGGGAAGAAGTCCTTGAGGAAGTCATCCATGGATGTCACGCCGCCGGAGATGCCGATGTCCTAGCCGAACATGAGGCCACCGGTGGCGGCGATGATGCCGCACAGGATGACGTAGACGGTGATCTTGCCTTCGAACTCGGCATTGCCGAAGCCCTCAAGCCCTGCCACGAATGCCGGCATCCGTCCCTGCTTTGTTTAGGGGTCGGATGCCGAAGGCGTTCCTGGAAGAGGATGAGGGCGGGAAGAGACAAGGTGAAGGTGGGAGTTTATAATATACAGCATTTGGTACAGGCAGAGGGTGTGGACCAGAGTTGAGACTTTTTCTTCTGGCCGAAAATCAAGGTTTTAGCTCTAAATTCTTTGACGCAAACTCATGCCATGCATGCATGGCCGTTTACATGTTCCTCTACGTCAACCCCTCGGAATGTCTTTTACATATGCCTCCACGTCAACCCCTGGGAAGCAAGCTGGTCAACGGTCAAATTTCTACCATAAAGAGTTTGAATTTTCACACATACGTCCTAGGAAAGTGAATTCATATACCGTTCTGATAAAATCTCATATACGCCCTTGGTTGTGTTAATCCATAGAGGGAGTTAAAAACACCAAAATGCCCTTTTGCTTATCAACTTGTCATGCTTTTATTGATACAAAAAATCATTTAATAAGAAATTTATTTTCTAATATTTTCTAATATGTTATTCCAATAGTAATAAATGTTTTATTTAATTTATTTTTTAAAGATTCCATGGTAAAATTTTGTCAAAATCTCGAAAAAAAAATGTGTCAAAAAAAATCATGAGGGCAACATTGACATTTAAAGCCTACGGTGATAAAAGTCATTCATGAACATGAACTCGCAGTGTGTTCATTACAGAGACCGAGGTACTAATACAATCAACAAGAACAACAGAAAGCACCAGTATGGTCACTGGCAAACATCTGCTGCGCTTGTCTAGAACAGAAGCATAGAATGTAGCCAGTTTGAAAATCTGTAACCTGTAGACATTTGCCGCTACCCCGGGATCCTTGCTTTACATGAGGGGCACATGAAAACCACAGAACCCGACTGCAATTCAGCATCAACGCCTTCAAACAAAAATTCTCTACCGCACCACACACATACTGCAGTAAACTTACAGCTGCTAACATTCGACGACAGTGATCCACCCCACTGATGCTGAATGGGGGGGCCTCGCCTATCTTCTAGTCCTGTAACAAAATCAAATTCCATTGCTGACTCAGGTACTGGCACTGAATCTTGTGCAGTCATCAGAACGAAGTCTGGAGGTTCAATTCTGCCTGCCCTCAGACCTTCAAAACCTGAGATGTTCTCATGCTTCTGTCCCACAGATGATCCTTGACACTGACAGAAAATAAATTCTTTAATGCAGGAGATTAAGAAAAAACAACCCTGCTAGAGTGAATTTGGTTTCCACGAATTAGAATTGAAAGGCAAAAATAATCAGCATTAAATTCTATTTTCTAGAAGGCAAATGAAAAACCAATGAACACAATCTAGAGAGAGCGCTTATGTGCATGTCGGAACAACATAAGATTCAGCCTAGCAAAATACCAAAATGAAGAAGCCAATTCTCAAATCAACCACATCGAGCATCAATTACAAAGATATGATGACAAGGAAAAGTTTGTCTTCTAATGCAGTCAATAGGCATGAAACTTATTATCGTTTGAAACATAACCAGTGAGGATGTATAGTGAATAATCCATCTGGCCCCAAAAGGTGACCGGACGAGCAAAACTCCAGAACTGCCGCTTCTGCAGCCAGGACCTCATTATGATGCATGAAAGTAGGAAGACATGGGATTTATGACATGTAAGTGATGTGTCTTACATCTACAAAAATTACCTCCTACAGATTAACAGCAAACAGATACACTGAGCAGAAGATGTCATAAAAGGTTTGGGTCATTGCAACAGTTTCTCCCACTTAGCGTTTAGGTAGTCTTTCCAGCATGACTAGTATTACCTGATCTGAAATAATGTCGAGGATGGGAAGTTCAGAAGATGCAGGCAACCATGACGATGACATCATACCCATATTAAGCTGTAGACCGTTCCTTGTATTACCATTGTGAATGGTATGGTGTGCTGCTTCATCAGTGTAATTTGCACCATTGCTTTGGAAAAAAAACTCCAGCCCAGGGCCATGTTTATCTGTTTCTTTGTCCGCAGATTCTCCTTTCTCATCCTGGAATGTAAAACCTAAACTAGTCCCACTACCCAGATTATAATCATCACAAAAATTAGAGGGTAGAGAGCTATTGAGATTTATTCCCGTGCCACCATCAAGAGCATCATCCACATCATCACCTTCTTCAGCTGATATATGCATATTTTCCAAACTGATAACCTTATCACGTCTAACATGAAGACTACTGCCAATAGCATCATCCATATCAGCATCATTTTCAGCTGATACAAGGATATTTCCAAAATTGATTCCCTTCTCACTGTTAATATGAAGATTATCAACAATAGCACCATCTGGCTCAGTGCTTTTTTCAGCTGATATATGGAAATTTCCAAAACTGATTTCCTTCTCACCACCAACAGAAAGACTGCCAACAATAGCACCATCCACATCAGCACCTTTTCCAGGTGATGCAGGGAGATTTTTGAAACTGATTCCTTTTTCATTACTAACATGAAAACCATCACCAATAGCATCATCATCGTCAACACATTTTTCATCTGATATATGGATATTTCCAAAACCAACATCTTCCTCACCACTTACATGAAGATTACCCTCGATAGCATCATCCACATCACTACCTTTCTCAGCTGATATATAGATATTTTCAAAACTGATTCCTTTCTCACCACTAATACGAAGACCATCGTCAATAGCATCATCAACATCAGCAACTTTTCCCGCTGACATATGGATATTTCCAATACTGGTTTCCTTCTCGCCATCAACATGAAGGCTAGCACCAAGAGCATCAACTGCAGGAACAACATTTTCGTTTGACATATGCGCATTTCCAAAATTGATTCCCAATTCAGATGTACCCAATTCACTAAAAAATGGTTTCTCAATTGGGCCAACAAGTCGATCTACAGTAGCTTGAGCATCATCTCCAGACCTGTTACTTGATAGAGTAAGCAAATCACCTACAGAGTCTACTTTCTGATCTGGGCTAGCTTTCGCAGTTTCAGAAATAATGCCCAAGGAAGCAACCTCTCTTTCCACAGAAGCTTTGCTGGATACAATTCCCATATTGGTAGGACATTCCTGGCATGCATCAGATTTAACACCTGACACCAGGGTTATATCACAGTCGTGGCCATGGCTATTACCAGATATGCTTGTCGATGCTGAAGCATCCACCTTGCTAGGATTCTCATATCTCGCATGATCAATGTTGATAGGAGAAGATACAGTGCCCCATAATGTGCTTGGTTCCATACTCTCGGAGATGGTATGCTGAACAAACCCTGCCAATTTATCAGCAATCAAGTCACAAGTTTCAATCTGAACATCAACCAATCGGCTTTCAGAATCTTCAAATTTGCTTCTGGGTGAGCGGTTCAGTGTTTCATTGTTCATGTCAACACAAGGGGGAGATATTGCACCCAAATCTGTAGTGGCAGTATTATCTTCAAAAGTTGCTTTGGATCCAAACCGAGGGTCATTTTGACCACAAGTTTGGTCCCCATTGGGTTTTCGTGTGCATGCTCCTTGATTACTTTCGGTGGGAAAAATATTTTCCTGAGATTCCTTCTCCATGTCTTCTTTACAAGTTGAAGAGGTGATATGCAAGACATCAACAAATTTCTTCGTTGAAGATTCTAAATCAGAAACTTTCCCGTTTTTCATGACTGAAGCATCCATGTCAGACCACACACAAGGCACGGTAGTCAGGGAAGATGTGGCATTTGTTGCGGTAAGATCATCTCGCAATGTTCCAGGACTCACACCTTGGTATCTCACATGAGACCCAACATGACCATTGTATCGGCGCCTTTCAACAAAAGTCTTGTGGCAAAATTGGCATTCAAATTTTCCATCTTTTATGATCACCCCATCTCCAACAGTTTTAATAAGCTTACGCCTCTTTGCACTCCTTTGATGAAAGGATAATAGGTGCTGCAAATACTCTTCATTATCAAAAAAGCTAATATTGCACTTGCGGCATTCTAACATGCTATTTGATTCAACCTTTGCTTGCTCCCTTGGGGCATATAAGACAATTTGATTCTGATGATCAGGATAACCAGAGTTGTCTCCCTCTGAAGTGCATATAGCCTTTCCCTTTGTGATGTCATTCTGGAAATCACGACCTGCAGTCTGATTGGCATCCTATTAAATCCTATGAGTCAAACAGAGTCAAACCCAGATAAATTGAAAGTGGCGATTGACTTACATATTCATGAGTTGATCTATCAAGACTAGAGTTACCAACATTATTTTGATATGAAATTCGCTGGCCAGAATCATGGGCTCCAACAAGAGAGAGTATGTATGAAGAGACTTCTTTGCAAGTCTTGAACCGCTTTCCACTAGGGCTGCAAGACATGATATCACTCAAAAACAATTAATGTGCAACATATTACCAAAAAAAATACCAATTAATGTATAACAGGGTAATAAACCACTCATAGTAGTTATCCTGTAGCAACTAAATAGAGTGGATGCTGGGTAGGATATCAAAATCTCTAAAACACATCAAGGAAGGATGAAACTCTTAACATATAATGGCCAAAAGCCACCATACAAAGTTGGTGTGAAACATTAGCGAATCCAACGAAAAACACAAAAGAGCAAGCATAGGAAGTTGGTATGGAAAGTAGAGTTTCAAAGCTTAATGATCAATAATTTCAGCACATTGTTCGTGCTTTTCAAACAAATCAAATGAATTTGTAAATGCCATTGTTCCAAAAATCAGTCATAGAGGGTGCTTTTGTGGTTTCACCATAAAAACACAATGAAATTACAAATAACACATTTTATAGGAGGTGGAATATAGTAGACAGTATAGCTGGTCCAAGTCCGATATTTCACCAGTATATGCAATTTTACAAAAATGGACTTAGGTTTAGGTTGCAAAATAAGTTTTGAGTTTTTTTTTTTTTTGTACTTCAGATGGCATTGAGATAAGCTTCAAGGATTTAAGAGGATATTTAGATTCAACGAAAAAATACTTGAAAGAATAATGATGAGATGTAATATGAATTGTTGGAGTATAAGAAAGATAGGAATGTTAAGCGATGATGTTTTTTTGGACACTACCATTTAGGACTTGCAAGTCTTCAAAAAATTTGATATTAATAATTGAGACTAATTCTTATTTAAACTTTTTACTAAGTTTTTTCTCTAAAGTTTAAATGACTATGGAATATGTAAATAGGATGTTTTTGTTAACATTGAGCTTTTAGTATTATCATACAAAACTAAGTTATACTAGTTGAGAAGTATTATATTGAATCAATTTAGGAATGCAAATGATTTTAGATATTTTGCAAACTTGATTTTGAACAAGACCAATGCATTGAAGTCAGAAATATAAATATATCACACTTGTTAGATAGCATTATTGTTATATAGTTTCCGCAATAGGCACAAAGCACCCCGTATTTTGCCCACCATCCGCTACCCGCCCTAAGAACTTCAAACCACCATGAACACGCCCAAAAATTTTTCAGAGCATTGTTTAATACTGCAGCTTTGCCAATCAAAGAATCAGCTGCAACTCAGATTTAAGATTTGATAATAAAATTTCAACATTTTCATCAAACAACAGCCAGTTGCATCCACGAGGCAAAGAAAATTTCAACTTTTGATGCTCCATCCCAATATCTTCATAAAAAACTCATGAAACAGTATCTAGAAAGGAAGCATCAGAGACGAACCTAATGTATCTCCGGCAATCCAGCCGAGCAAACCCCTCCTTCCTCCTAATCCCCATCAAGATCCGCCACCCCCTCGGCAAATGATCCCCAAATCCCGCGGCATCCACCAGCTTCCTCTTCTTCCTCTGGCTCCCCCACTGCCCATCCAAAGCCGTCAAAAACCCGAGCAGCCCCTCCGCCGTCGAGAGCCCCTCCGTCCTCCGCCTCATCTCCTCCCCGAACGGATCCACCATCTCCCCTAGCTTCACCAAGTCCACCCGCGCCCCCTTCGCGTTCACGACCTCCCTATCTCGATCTAGGGCTTGGGGCGCGGCGAAGAGGGCGCGGAGGGAGGAGAGGATAAGTTGGTGGTCGGGGTCGCGGTCGGGGAGGGAGGGGGACGGAGCGCGGTGGGGAGAGGGGTCGGGGGGGCGGTGGGCGAGGCGGAGGCGGGAGAAGGTCTGCTTGCGGCTGCCTGCGCTCTCGTTGAAGACGGAGCGGTCGATGCGTGGGACGACGACGTCATCGCAGCGGCGGAGGTCGAAGGCGAAGGGGGAGGAGCGGGCCAGCGCCGTCAGCTCCGCCTGGGAGAGGACCCCGAGGTCCACCACCGGGATCGCGTCCGTCGTGGACATTTTTGGTGGAAGGACGGGGAGTGAAGGGCTGGAACGCGGAGAGGAGGAGGAGGAGGTGGTGGTGGAAGAAGTGCCCGATCCGTTTGTTATGCGGGTTCGGATTCTACGATCTTGTTAGCTGACGTGGCATTTTGCATTTATTTTTGCCATTTATGCGATTTACTAAATTGGTGGGATTCTTACATATAAAGCCTTGACATCTTGGGATTTCACGCGACATATAAAGTGACATATAAAGTGTCAAAAACCTTCTTAATTTCATAGAAGTCCTCAAAAACACCATATAACTCCCCTTATGTTTTTATAATTCATTTCAATACAATTTTGATAGATACAATAAAATTCTTACCACCAAATACAATCCATGGGGTGTGTTGAGCCAAAAAAAATGCCCAAATAAAAAAATGTTACTAATAGAAAAAAAATGTTCTTCATTGCAACCTTGGATAGTATATAACTTTCAAATTGATTTAGAATTCTTGTTGGGAAAAAATAAAAATAAGAATTAAACTCTAATTGTAAAATCAGATAACTTAAATTCTATTCTAGGATCACACTATACACTAATTTAATTACAGAATTAAGAAAAGCAATTAATAACAAAACCTTGATCTCAAGATGATTACTTGTCTAATTTGAATGAATATTTTGAAAGTTGTGGCGTTTGGACTAGAATTATATAAAACTTGACAAATTCAAGTAGAAGTTGAGATTACATTTTGACTTCACCTCAAATTTTATAATCCAAGGAGGTAGTTGTTTTATATCATACACCCAATTCCACTTGTGTCTACACACTTGTCTAGATAACTCTACCGGCATAGGTCACAAATACCTCCACAACAGAAGTAGAACAAAAAAATATCACTCAAATTTATCTGCTTTTGATACATTAGCATAGAAGAAATAAGAATAAACCTGTTGAGGGAGTCGAAGGAGTGTCAAAACGGAATAATATAGTGAGTTGGATACTAAATCATCATAAAAGCTTAAACTCATAAGATATAAGTCTTTTCGCTATATATATTGGATCTTGTCTATCCAATATTCGATGTGAAACTAATTTATCACACCTGATATTATAACAATCTCCCCCTCGAGGTGTGATTTGATCACATCAATTTTAACACTTTTAATCCAGAACTATTTTACTTGATCAGTTCTACCATATGACCCATACTAACAAATTTTTGTCTCATTCTTTTGATTTTTTAAGAGAAACTAATATGCAACTCAATTCAGTCGAACCATCTCAGTAATTTTGATTTTAAGAATATGCACAGATTCGAACTTGAAACTCTAATATCATTTGTTGAGGAAATCGAAAAAGTATCGAATTAAAATAATATAGTAAATCGGACACCAAATTATTCCAAAAATTTAAGCTCATGAAATACGAACCTTTTTTATTATATATATTAGATCATGTCTATCTTTTTTCATTATATATATTATATCCTATCTATCTAATATTCAATATGAAACTAATTTATTACACCTGATATTATAACATAAACCTTGATTGTTTGCAACAAACACTTCCCAAAAATGTTGGTTCTTACATTGCATAGGGAATGGTGGGGCCTCCCGAAACTTTTGTCAATGCAAATCACATACAAATTGTTTCTAGTTTTATGACCTACGCTTTCCTGTTCAACATTAATCAGAAATCTGTAATTATACTATCATTGTAGTAAGACAGATCTTATGAGCCGATCCTGTTAGGGGCTTGTCCAATTTGGACATGACTGCCAATCATAACAAGGGAACACCGAAGTATCATATCAGAGTCGTTATTTGTTTGCATCAAGAAAAAGATATTAATTGATCAGGTGAGAGATAAACTAATGAATATCAACCATACAAGGCAAAACTGAGATCATAGCTGATAATTCTGTACCTCACGGCCTCACAAACAACCACACATTGCAAATGAGTTAATACTATTAATTTTGTAGATTTAATCAAGTACAAATTAATATCCCATGTCCTGTGAATGGTAAAAATTAAACCACATTGTTAAGCCGAAATGACAAACATTATGAGGACCGACAACGAAAAACATTAGAAATAATATGGACAAAATTTATTATCCATAATTATCACCTGTTACATAATCTTCTTCTGATTAATCGGTCCCTTGTATGTTGAAGCGAAAAAACAACTCCCAGTATGGTTCTAAAACTGACCATCCAAACACTGCATCAGACAACTTGTCTAGAGGACAGAATGTTGACTCCAAGAAAAAAGGATAGTAGTTGTGCTAGACTTGGATGTGAATAATCAAGAGCAATTTGATGGATGAAAAACTCATTTGGAGCCTATTTTAGCCTGTAATCACATCTAGCAAATTGCTCACCTCCTGAAATGATCAGTCAGTGCTTGATGCTAAGTCTTCCCCAGTTTGGCAGCAGAAGTCTCAAAGCTGGGTACTGTTAGTAAGTTGCCGCTATCAGACATGTAGTAGTAATTGTAATTGATTCGAGTGACCAAGTCTGCTAGATGAGGAAAGTGTCCCACATTTAGCTTGAAAGAAAGAATCTGCAGGCATCCAAGACAGCAGTTAGTTCACTCGCTAGTATGTATTTTGGTGTTACAGACTCAAATAATCACTATGCAAGAAAGGAAATTTACATGAACATTAACAGTTCTGCATACCCACTCAAATCTTTTTCTGTTTGTGAGAGCAATAAATGCGGCTGTACACAAAACATCGTAATTCTGCATAAACCACTCATCTAAGCAACTGTCACTGAGAGGGACATTCATGCAAAGTTCAATGGTTTTGTAAGGTGTATGCAGGAAAAACATCACAGGGCTAACATGCAGGTAGCCAACCTATAGTGATACAATATGCAAAAATCCCCAGTAATAGTATACTAAATGTTCAAAACAACACTGAAAAGCTCATACGTACTCTTAGAAGGAAGGCAATACAATCATCAAATTGTTTCTCAATCTGGTCTACTTCCATTTCGCACCTTGCCTTGATAGCAGAAGCTGCACCACCACTACTGAGTGTTTGCTGTATAGAGTAGAAATCAAGAGCCAATCCAAGAATGCTTTTAATTCGACTTGCAATCAGGGCCCACTACAAGTGCACAACAAATAGAATCAGGTGACATTATTTTCTATACCCCATCCTTGGTTGGACATCATGATCAAATGAGATAAGCAAGAAACAAAAGCATGGAACGGATCCTACCAGCTTATCTGGAGCCACAAAACATTGCCTTTGAACAGACAAAATGTATGCCTCGTGAACTTCTATAACTTCATCAAGGGAGCACGCAGAAGCCATACCACTACAAAGTTCAACCCATGCACTGTGAAATACCTGTATAATCAAACATAACTAATCTAAGAAAGGTTCAAGATGAACCTAAAATAAGACAAGACCAATGAAATTCTTGTTACCCTATCCATTACATATTGGTGAAATGCATCAACAAAATGGAGAAGTTTTTGCTCCACTAACAAATGCAGTTTATAGGTCCGTGTTGTGCCACCTTTGCCCTGCAAAAGATTTGAAGTAGATAACAACTAGGGATAAGTGCAACATTGAGCTACAGCTAGTCGAGGAATTTGAGTTCAGTTGTCAGAATCAAAAGTTGGAAAAAAATTCACCAAGACAAAAGGGAAATAAGATATACATAAAACAGAAGTTATAAACATTAATTCTTTTCCTTCTATTTTAACATCAATTGAAGAGAACAAAGCAGTAAATATTGACTCTACATTGTCTACAAGGTTTCAAATCCAAAAATCACTGAGCAAGTGAAACAAAAAATCAACTAATCAATGAGATAAAATCTGTGACAAAATCAAAAAGTTCAAATAAGATAAGACCTTCCACATCCACTTCCGTGCCTTGTCAAGAGCAAATTTTGCACGCTTAACCTTCAATAGAAACCCCATGACCTAGCAAGAACAATATATCAATTGATTAGAAAAGATTCAAATGCAAAGACAATTAATAATAAGGGAAGATACCTTATTATACTTATTAATTGTCTCTGTATTAGCAATCAGATCGAGAGGCCAGGTAACCTACCAAATCAACAAACTGTAAGCAGTGTGGATTATGAGAAGGTTCAGAAAAGCCATCCTTGAGTGCATACCTTGTAGGTAAATTTTAGTAGATCAAGGGCATCAACACCAAAAAATTGAGTCCGAAGTTTGGATGGAGTTGAGGGGTTTCCAATTGCAAAACCTCATCATCTGAATTGTTGCTTTTTGCAATTGACACAACTAAAGAATCAGAGGCACTTAACAGCGCCCCATCAGCAGAATTTCTTATTGACTCCTATGGAGGACATATTAATCAGCATATATCTAAGTTAATAAAACAAATCGAGTTGCCGTCAAACCTGTAGTATGGTATTCAGTTCAAAATCATCATCCCAGGAGTCATCTCCCTTGTCTAGCTTATCAAAAATTACAAGTAAGAACTGCTGCAGAAGATCACCTAAAAGAACTTTTTTGTTACTTCTAAGAATATTTATAGAAACTAGTATGACAGTTTTTGATAAATTAAGACTAGTATACCTGAGCCTAACAAATAAATAGCACGTAAAACACCAAGCTCATCTATCAGTTTCCAATCACCCATAAGCTTTGATAAAATATGTTTACCAACATGATCCACCTATCATATTAAAAAATAGAAATCAACCATTAGGAAATACATCAGAAAGAAACATGTCGAGACATAGGTTAAGCTATCAACCTGTTTCATTATATATACAGATAGGCATTCCTGAATGATAACTGCAGGAAGTGGCTCCTCTTTTTGTTTCATTTTCTGGATCAAATTAAGAACACTAGAAGCCAAGGTGCTATTTTTCTGGCAAGGAAGAAGCTCTGAAATAGGGATTCCTTCCTGTTTAAATAATGCATTGATTTCAAAGAAAATTCAAACAAAGAGGAAACTAGAGATATGAAAGAAAGAAAAGCATATCTAATGATACCTCAAAACCAGGAAGAAGTGTAGGAAAGGGGAACAAGGTCTCCAAAGTATTTGCATCATCCTCTAAACGAGAACTT
The DNA here is from genome assembly GCA_005019695.1 of Trichopus zeylanicus subsp. travancoricus. NCBI lineage: Eukaryota > Viridiplantae > Streptophyta > Magnoliopsida > Dioscoreales > Dioscoreaceae > Trichopus > Trichopus zeylanicus. The sequence goes on along the minus strand of RXID01014840.1, from coordinate 7,662 downwards.
CCAAATTTATCAAACTGAAAACCAAAAGTATAATCCGTTCCATTGAGTATAGGGAGCATTTGCATATGCATTAAGCCCATATTTATACTTGGATCAACATTCTTCACACCAAAAACTGCTTCCCACAACTTTGCATCATTTAATGGTGGAAGATGAAAGTTTCTAGATATGTTCAGATCATTCCAAGAAATGGTGTTCCTATCTAGAAACTGTCTACATACTGTGACGGCCAGATTTTCAGGGCAGAATGAATGTCCCGGAGTAGCTTCTGGCATTAGTACTGTCATAAAACAAGGACATCTTAAGTTATGAAGCTCTGTAGTACATGTTTCCTGCTTTCTAAAAAAGAAGTCTGGTTGGTTACCCACTGACCCAGAACAAATCCCTCTTTCAATGGTGATATAATTCATCCTTGATATTGAGTTAGCCAAGAACTTGAACCATAACTCATCATAAATAACTGAAGTAGAAGCACCATCACCAGTTTTGTTCATGAAATTGTGTTTATCAAGGAAATCTATGAGCAACTGTACAATTTCAGGGTAAGAACTCCAAAAATAATCATGCACACGAGTATCATCATATATTAATCCCACCATGGATAACAAGAAAACCTCAGACAAGGTTAACTCTTCCAAACTGTGGGAAATCAAATGATGTAAACTAGAGGTAGTTTGTCTGATAGAATTGTCATCCTCAAGTCTTTCATATTCAACTTCCAAAGAACTAAAATTTCCAGGTCCATCTGGAACCTTGAGGTCACGGTCAGTCAAATCATGGCCTATTTTACTAAAATGATAGAGCACATCATTATTACCTCTATCATGTATTGTAACATGCTCATGCTTAACATGCCGAATCAATTGCAATGATTTGCCAGCAGATACAATGGCCCTTGCCATCTCCTTTAAAAACAAAGGGCAGATAATATTTCCCATGTCAACTTGATCTGTCCCTCTTGCAGAAGATAAAGAAAGCTGCTTCTGATCACCTATTTCTCTTCTGACTTCCATCGAAGTCTCCCCCGTGGTGGAAATCAGAGAGACAGATGACCTTGACTTTTTAAATTTTGATGGTCTGAAAAGATAACTCCTCTCCCAAAATGCTGCTTGGTCAATGGCAACTTCGTCATTGGCAAAAAAGAACATCTGCAACCATAGTGCTCAAATAAGTACATCATTCTACATAGAAACTAGTCCATATTTATAGTCGCAATTCAACTGAAAAGACTCCACCAATAGGATAGATATAGCTAGAAGCCTAGAGCTCAAATGGTTTAGGAGATATAGGCCTTTCCTGTTCCAATAGCATAAGAGGTTGTATAATGATTGCATAAGAAAATACTAGAGTTAACCATGTGAGATAAGGGCAAGCTATCTTAAACGCCTAAGTTATTCTCAAATTTGGGCATAGATTTCAGATACTTAGGATTGGATTTTGATGAAGAAACTCTAGAGTCGTTTTTGTAAATTGGGGCTAACACATAACTCTCTCTCTCTCTCTCTCTCTCTCGCAATACTACCATATAGATAGATTAGTCCAATGCCTACATCATATGGACATACGAGACTTCCAAAATTTCACTCCATAAAGAGGAGCAAGAGTTACAAATATTAGATAGACACCCTCAGTATGGATTTTAGATAATATTGCACATGCTATCAATCCTCAAACATGCCTACATAGTACAAGTGAAATGTAAATGCCACCATTTGGTGTTTGTAACAAAAGAGTGTAAGGCATAAATAGACAAAATTATCACTGTTTAATAAAAATGGAAGATGTAGTAGAAAAGGGCATGATGCATTAGCAGCATCGAGAAATCTCTATTAGAATAATACTTGTACAAGCATGAGGCAGAGATCATTCATATAGTATTTCATAGCATCACATTCAGTATAAAGTGCTTTCAGAAAGAAAAGAACATTAATATTAAATTTTATAACATAGAGTTTGTCAATCATATCCTTGAAGCCAAGTAAACTTGTAAGGAAACTGACAAATATAGACAGACCTCTTCATAAGGATCATCAAGAATTCCATCATAAAGCCAAGAGTCAAGCCCCTTCAGATATGGTAATAGACTTCCTATGAAAATAGCCAGCACTATATGGTATGGCTCCTCCTGAAATATAGAAGATTCTAGCATGTTAAACAGGGAAAAAAATAGAAATAAATACCACAAGGGACTTAATTATGCAACCTCTCCATCTAGAACAAGGCAGACATCATTCAGATTATTGAAGAGATAGTCAAGGATATGAACTGCCATCTCACTAGCTGGTATGGATGCTTCAATGTCAAAGTAAGCACTTGGAATTGCTCCATTTACAACTTTAAGAAGACACTCTGCCCCAGAGCAAAGGCTGCAAAACACATTCAAAGTGATGCAGGCATCTGATTGCATACCCAACATCATTGTTTGATGACATTCGTTTCACCAATGTTAACTCCAATTCTCAAATATTAAAAAAAACTCCAATAATAAGAAAAAATTCTTACTATTTCAAAATTGGATCTATAAATGGGGCTTTGAAGGCACAAATAAACTACCAAAATTATATGACAGGCTTCAACGTTTACAAGGCATAGGGTTCATGTATGCTAGTCCGATAGAAGACAGAGACATCACAAAACGAAAAAAATTAATGATTTAATAATAGCAGTGCAAGCAGCAAGAACACATCATAGTTCCAGAACTCCAGTAGTAGGAAAGTAATTAGGTACTAGGAATTATTACCAATTAGAGTACAAAATAGTCATTTCTGAACATCAAGTTAGCAGATAAAATGTGAAACAGGAAACATGGGTTTGACTTACAGAAAACCAAAATCATTTACAGGAGAGTAGATTGGAGTATCATAGCACAAAGTATAAGAAACCTCTTCAGTAATATTATATTAAAAATAAAATGCCCAAATTCCTACACTTTTATAGGAAAATGAAGTCAATAATTTCTCATCTCTTAAAAACTAATATCTAGCTTAATTAGAAAAAAAAAATCTCTATCAAACCTTTTAGAGGAAGTTTCTGCTTTCCAACAGGGCAATGTTTTTCCTTCTCTGAAGCATTAATGCAAAAAGGGTAGCATATTGTGCATGTCAACAGAGTTCTCTTCACATGGGTCTTTCTTAGCAAATATATACCATCTCACTTGTGGGGCAAACAGAGAAACTCCTAAACTATTAAAGTAGAGAAACATAACCAAATGGAGACCTGGAAGGACGATATGGGGTGCTTCAAGTGGTTGGAAGAGAAACATTTGAATTGCACATAGAAAACTCTAGTTATTTATTATGAGAGAGCAGCATGTTGATTTTTTAGGGTTTCAGAGAAGAAATACAGAAAACTATGGTTTTGGAATAATGATGAAGCTTCATACTTTATGGTGGCTATTCTGAGCATCCGAGATCATAAAAAACTTACAGAAATCCTAGATAATGTGTCCTTGTGTTGCTCGAGTCCTCAAAGTTCTGGAAGATCTGTGGGGCTTAACTTATGACCCAATTACAAGTTATAGTCCCGTCTAACATAAGGCATGAGGTTTACATAGGTTGTCACAAAACCCAGACTTCTAGTATTTGGATGGCTTTCTAGTACAACCATACCACGTTATCCTTAGGCCCAATAAGGGATGTTTGATCCTGTAAATCTAATGTTCTTCGACACCTCTCCTCAAGTTGAACTATACATATATATATGCCTAGCTTGTCCTTGATGCTTTCATCTTGTTAAAATTTAGTGACTTGATAAAGAGATCTGTTAGTAGATCTTTGGATGCCATATATATATGTTTTACCTACTAATTTTAGACCTATTCTTTAACAAAATATATGCCCACTTCAACATGTTGTCCTCTCATGAAACATTAAATTATCAACGACGTGAAAATCCCTCTGGCTGTCACTAAAGAGTCTTGTTGGTTCTTTAACAATAAAAGGTAACTCTGTTAAGAGTGTTCTAAGCTAGAGAGCTTCACAGCAAGCTAATGCAATGGCTCCATATTTAGCTTTTAAAACTTGATCTTGCAACTATTGTCTATTTACTCTTCTATACCGTTAGATGATTTAAGACAAGTACATTTTTTTACAGTAAAATTGAAGGTCAACTTCAAGTTGAATTTCATCTCCAATTAGAATTTATTAGAATTGATATAGTACCAGTCTGGAGAATATATCTTCCAAAATATTTAACTAAATTAGATAGGTAACCATCTGTTGAAAAAGTAAAATCAAGTTCTATATTTTTGTTATTTATTACTTTTCCTAATATGGTTCATAACTTGAACAAAAATTATATTTAAGTCTTATTCATAATCTATTTCAATTAGGATTTTAAATTTCTTAGAGAGATGTATATACAACTCCAAGGTTATAATAAAAAAATTTATTATCAATAATATATGCTTAGTTTGAATTTATTCTCTCTCTATTTTTTTTGTGTATTGAAGAACCTATCATGATAGACAATCTTTTCCCAACCTTTTACACTTCCCCGCAATGTCAATTGACATTAGAGTGAGATTGTTCCCTATTTCAACACCATTGGTTATAGTTCATTGCGATAATTGTAAGGATAATGATTCAAAAGTTTATCAAATTCCAAATTCAGCCAAAAAAATTTTGCTTATTTTTCTCACTAGGAAATATAAAGCTTTAAAACATCTCAAAAACATTAACAAGTCCATTAAGAAATCATCCAAGAGACTCCTATTAATATACACAAGAAAGCCATCAAAAGCTTCAAATTTGAATGAAGATGCGACATCTTTCAAAACAAAAATTTCTACAAAAAGATTATGAGATACATAGCAAATTAAAGTATCAAATTCAAAAAATGCTAAACTTCAATTTAGCTTCTCAAAAATTTGAAAAGGTGTTGTAAATTCCAAGAAAAATTATTCAAAAGTTAGTATTATGGATTGTACTACAAACCCTCCTTTTATTAATTCATGTTCCTCTAACATAATAAACACTAAAAAAAAAATAATTTCAAAAAACCCTCTTATGAATCAAGACAAACAAAAGAAAGAACTGCCTAAATTATCATTGAAGATAAGAAGTTATAACTTAAATGTTCAACTCCTAAACATGGTGAATCTTAAGTAATTATTGGTTCACATTATGCTCATCTTTGAAAATTTGTCCTGATAACTTTGGGCTTGAGATATTAAATCCCAAGCTAATGCTCACAAAGACGATCAATGAATATTCAAAATACATATATTAAATCATGAAAAAGTAATAAAATATTCAAAATACATGTACCAAATCGTAAAAAGGGAAATAAAAAGGTGGAGGTCCGAACTTTCATTAGTTTCCATAATCAAATTTTATACAGAAAAGTATTTGAGAAGAATACAATTCTAACAACAAAAAATTTAAGTTTTGACTTAGACAACAAGTTTTTTATAAGTGAAAGGATGTGGGATAAGACAATTATATCATTTATATAGCAAAATTAGATGTTCAAATTAAATTTCAACTACAATTAGGATTTGTTAAAATTAGTACCACTACAATCCGAAAACAATATCTTTCAAAATATTCATTCAAATTAGGCAAATATTCGTTGAAAAATTAAAATCGAGTCCTATAATTTTATTATTTATTGTTTTTTTCGAACATACAATTTCCGATTGCATCATTAGATTATCTCCAAATTTTACGGACAACCATATTATTGATTTTCTACTTAAGAGTGAACTAGCACAATTTACATAAGAGTAGCTTCATGTCTGAGATTGTCATTCCTTTTGTAGATCATACTCATTTTTGATGCTCCCTTCAAGTATCTCCAAGTTAGATGCATTACTTCTAAATTTAATTTTCTTGGTTCTTGCATAAACTAACTATACCAACAGCATGACACATATCGGGACTAGTGACGATTAAGTTGATGAGTTCACACCAATATCTTGTATTCTTCTAGATTTTCAAGCACATCAACAATATTTTCTAATAATTTAGTGTTTGGATCCATTGGTATTCTAGCCATCTTACTACCAAGTAGCCCACATCCTTCAACAAATCCATCACATACTTTCTCTAATGACAGAACAACACCATGTTTGAAATGGACTACATACTGAGGAAATACTATAGATTGTCTAAGTCATTGACCTCAAATCCGATATTCAAGTATCTTTTGAATTGTTGGATTCCATCTGAGTTGTCACTTGTAATTACTATATCATCAACATAAACCAGAAGGATAATAATTTTGCTATTTTAAGCATTTTTTTACTAAAAAAATATTTTCTTTAATAATTTTAAAAGAATAAAGGTTTATAAATTCAGTTCACGTTTTGAATTTTTTTTAATATTTTAAATTTAAAATCAAAGTTTAGTCAAAAAAATTTAAAATTAATTTGACTAAAACCAAAACGGATTGATTACAACTAAAACAATCGAAACGTCTAGGTTTGACAAGTGCTGAAACATATTCGAAAATCGAAACTTAAAACTTTGGTTGATATATGTCCCAATCTTGATTGATAGCAATACAAAGAATCACTCTAATTGAATTTAGTTTGGCAACAAGTGAGTGGATGTCTCAGAGTAATCAATACCTTGAGTCCATGTGGTCTCTTGTCTACCAATCGTTGGCTTCATACCTTCCCCATAGTCCTATTTGCCTTATACTTAATGGTATACACCCACTTATATCATACCATAAGTTTCTCCCTTTAGGCCTTGGAACTAACCCCCAAGTTCCATTTTTTTGTAAGGCATCCATTTATGTTACCATAGCCACTCTCCACCTTGTATCTGCTAATACCTTTTTACTGGTCTTGGCACCCTTTCTATTGTTAAAACTAAAACAAATGCTCCAAAAGCTACAGTTAAAGTGGAGTAAGATGATGCATTATACATGTTCTTTTCCTTTTTCTTATAGTAATTGGACATTCATCATCAATGTTCTCCTTCTGAATTTTAGACTAATCTTCAAATATGATTGTGCTTATGAATTGACTTCTACATGGCTGACGAACAAGAACCGAAGTGCTTTGATTGACTGGACCATCAACATTTATTTCTCATGGTAGGGGTGTTGATAGTGTCTCACCTTGTTTCCTTCTCCTAGTGTACACTAGGACCCTCTTGGGCTTGCTGAACTCAGTAGTCTCTTTATGCTCTTCAGTATTGACAAGAGACAATGGCAAAGGATTTCATTTTCGGATTCAAGGTTGTTAATTTCAACATAGTTCCTCCCCTCACTAGAAGCATGCTATCTCCTCATAAAAGATTGCATCAGCTGAAATGTATGTTTAATGTGTTTTAGGGTAATAAAATTTATGTCCTTCTTCATTCTAGAGTATCCTATAAACAAAGATTTTATAGATTTAGCGTGCAATTATCTCTAAAAGAATCATGATAATGGACATAGCATAAGCATCCAAAGATTCTCAAAGGTGGGTGAATGGATTTTCATTAAAGGACATGGGAGACTTGTTATTGAGAAGAGAGGTACATGTTCTATTAATCAAATATGATGTCATTAAAATAGCATCAGTCCAATATAATAAAAGTACATTCTTCTCAAACAATAAAGCTTTTGCGACTTCCAAGAGGTTTCGGTTTCCCCTCTTTGCAACCCCTTTTTGCTATGGGGTTGAAGCATACTATGTTTGTGAAATAATGTCTGCCTTTGAAGGTATTT
>RXID01014839.1:80000-87996 GCA_005019695.1 Trichopus zeylanicus subsp. travancoricus | reverse complement strand
GCTTCTACTACTACTGCGATTGGCACAACTAATATTACCGATACTAGTACTACTACTAGTACTACGACTACCATGTTTGCTTCTACTACCACTACTAGTAGTACTTCTACTACTACTACTACTTCTGCTGTGACTACTGCTACTGCTCGGACTATCACTACTACTGTTTCTACTACTACAGTTGGTAATGCTGCTGCTACTGTTGCTGCTACTGCTACTGCAACTGTTACTATTGCAATAATTACTACTACTGCTGCTACTATACTGCTACTACACCTACAACTTCTACTCCTCCTACAAGTACTACTACTACTACTCCTGCTACTATTAGTACCACTACCACTACTACTACTTTTGCTACAACTCCCCCTCCTAATACTACTAATATAACAAAAACTACTACTACTAATAATAATAATGATAATACAACTATTTCTACTACTTTTGTTACTGTTGTTGCTACTACTACTACTACTACTACAACTGTTGTTGCTGTTGTTGCTACTACTAGAACCGCTACTACTTAACCTACAACAACAACAACTACTTCTTCTTCTACTGCCACGACTACTTCTATTGCTTCTACTACTACCACTACTAGTACCACTAGGACAACTTTTGCTAATACTACTAATGCTACTACAACTGCTACTACTACTAGTACTACGACTACAACTACTAGTACTACTACATCTACCTCTGCTACTCCTACTACTATCGCTACAATTGTTGCTACCACTACTACTCCTTACTACTACTACTGCTATAGCTGCCACTACTACTACTATTGCTACTGCTGCTACTTATACTACTGCTAACACTACTAATGCTACCACTACTACTGCTACTACTACTATTACTACTACTATCACAACTACTTCTGCCAGTGCCACTACTACTATTACTACTACTACTAGTAATATTACTACCAGTACTATGACAATTAGCATTACGGCTATCAATACTACTACCACTACAACTACTTCTGCTGCTACTACTGCTATTGCCCTTGCTGCTGCTACTACAACAACAACAACTACTATTATTGCTACTACTACTTCCACTACTACTTCTGCTACTTCTACTACTACTAGTACTACTACTTCTACTACTACTACTATTTCTACTAGTACGACTGCTACTGCTCCTACTGCTCCTACAACTACTCCTGGTAAGACTACAGCAACTACTGCTGCTGCTACTACTACTTCTACGACTACTTCTAATAATACTACTATAGCTCCTATTACTACTACGACCACTGTTACTACTACTATTATTACTACTGCCACTACTGCAACAATTGTTACTAAAGCTATCATTGCTGCTGCTACTACTCCTATTGCTTCTACTACCACTACTACTAGCACTACTGCTACTACCTATACTTCTACTACAACTACAACTGCTGCGACTACTGCTACAGCTTCTACTATTACTATAATTACGGCTACCGCTTCTATAACTACTAATGCGACTATTGCTATAGCTACTAGCACTAGTACTACTACTACGATTACAACTCCTACGGCTACTACTACTACTACTACTGTTGCTCCTACTGCTACTTCAACTACTACTGCTGCTGCTACCACTACTACTGATTACTGGCTACTTAACTAGTGCTACTGCTACTATCAGCGAATACTCCTACTACTTTTACTACTACTATACGACTATTACTACTACTTTTACTAACTACTACTACTACTATTAATTAGTTACTGCTACTACTAGCGACTACTACTACGAGGGACGATTCTTCGAAACTGCTACTACTTTTACTACTAACTTTTACTAACTATACTAATGCTACGATGAACGAACTACTACCACTAAACTACCAATGTAAAACGACTATTACGAACACCACTTCTGCTACTAAAACTACTACTACCACTACTACTACAACCACCACCACTTTTACTACTGCTCTACTACTATTACTACTAGTATTACTTCTACTACTACTACTATTACTACTACTACCACTATTACTACAATAGCTACTATGCCTACTGCTATTGCTACAACAACTAGTACTACTAGCACTACTACTACAACTCCTACTACTACTCATACTCCAACTCCTACAACTACTATGACTACTTCGACAACTCTACTACTATTTCTGCTGCAATTACTGCTCGTACTACTACAACTGTTATTATTGTTTCTTTATAGTTACTACCATTGCTATTACTATTGCTACTACTACTACTATTACTACGGTTACTAGTATCATTACAAACACTATGATTACAATTGCTACTACTACTGCTACTACTACTACTTCTACTCCTACTCTTGATCCTGCTACCACTACTTCTCCTCTGACTTCTACTATTGCAACTACTACTCTAACTCCTACTTGTACTAGTTCTACTACTAGTACTACTACTACTAGAACTACTATTACCACTATTGCTATAACTACTACTATGCTGCTGGTACTGCTTCTGTTGTTGCTGTTGCTGCTCCTACTACTACTACTACTACTACTACTACTACTACTACTATTACTACTACTACTACTACTACTACTACTACTACTACTACTACTACTACTACTACTACTACTACTACTACTACTAAAACTACTGCTGCTACTACTTCTATTATTACTATTACAACAACAATGACTACTACTACCGCAACTTCTGCGACTACTACTCCTACACCTACTCCTACCCCCACTACTTCCACTCCTACTTTTACTTCTACTACTGCACTTACTCTAACTCCTACTGCTACTTCTAATCGAACTTCTAGCACTAATACTCCAACTACTACTGCAACTACTCCTACTCCTACTCCTATAGCCTCTCCTACTACTACTACAGCTGCTGTTGCTACTACTGCTACTACTACTGCTACTTCTACAACTTTTCCTACTAGTACTGCAGCTACTGCTACTATTACTACAACAACTAGGACTGCAGCTACTACAACTACTACTACTTCTACTTCTACTACTAGTACAGGTACTACTGCTACTGCTGTTACTCCTAATACTACTCCTACAATTCCAACTGCTAGTACTACTACTGCTACTACCACTTTTGCTACAATTACTGCACTGCTTCTGCTACTACTACTACCAGCACTACCACTACTACTTGTATTGCTACTACTACTTAAACACTACTATTACTCCAACTAGCACTCCTGCTACTATTTATACTACCACTCCTACTACTCCTCCTACTACTACTACATCTACCACCACTACTACTACTACTTCTACTACCACTACAACTACAACTACCACTACCACCACCACGACTACTACAACAACTACTGCTGCTACTACTACTACTACTACCACTACTACTACTACTACTATTACTACTACGACTACTATTACTACAACTACTAATGCTGCTGCTGCTACTACTACTACTCCTATTGCTGCTACTACTATTACAACTACTAATTCTACTACTTCTACTGCTCCTACTACTGCTACTACTACTACTCCTACTGCTACTACAACTACTCCTACGACAACTACTACTGCTACTCCTACTACTTCATTTACTATAACTACTACTAATCCTCCAACTACTAGTATAACTAATTCTGCTGCTACGACTACTGCTATGACTACTACTACTAATACTACCACTACTACAGCTACAACTACTGCTACTACTACTACAACTACTGCTATTACTGCAACTACTACAACAACTACTACCTCTACTACTACTACAACTGCTACTACTACCACTACTCCTACTCATACTATTACTACTACTATGGTTGCTGCAACTGCCACTACTACTACTATAGCTACTACTCTTAGTACACCAACTAATGCTATTGTCGCTACTATGGCTACTGCTACTACTACTGTTGCTACTACTAATACTTATATTGCTACTACTGCTAAGACTACTACTATTAATAATACTACTGCTACTAATAATGCTACTACTACAACAATAACAACTACTACTGGTACCACTACTACTATGACTACTACTACTACGGCTACTAATAATACCACACTATTATTGCTACTCCGACTACTCCTACTACTTGTACTACTACTACTAGTACTACTGTTCCTACTACAACTAGTACTAATGCTACTACTTCTACTAATATTACTACTGCTACTACTACTACTACTACTACTTTTCCTACAACTACAGCTACTACTACCGCTACCACTACTACTATTACTACTAGTACTAGTACTACTTCTTCTACTTTTGCTACTACTACTACTACCGCCACCACCACTACCACTACCACCACTACTACTACTGTTATTACTGCTACTACTACTACCACTACTACTGCTACTGTTTCCACTACTATGACTACACTGACTACTACTAATATTTTTAAGGCTACTAATGCAACTACTACTACTACTGCGACTGCTGCTATCACTGCTACTACTACTACTACCACTACTTCTACTACTACTACAACTACTACCACTACTTCTACAACAACTACTACTACGACTACTGCTACTATTAACACCACCACTACTACTACAATAATGACTATTGCTAACACTACTTCTACTATTAATGCTACAACAACTACTACTACTGCTACAACTACTACTACTACTGCTACAACAACTACTACTACTCCCACTACATCTCCTATTAATACTTGTACTATTGGTATTACTTTTGCGGCTACAACTACAACTACAACTGCAACGGCTGCCACTACTACTACTCCCACTACATCTCCTACTTCTACTAATACTACTATGCTACTACTACTACAACTACTTCTACTTCTACTAATACTATTATTGCTACTATTACTACAACTACTCCTATCGCTTCTACTACTACTATTAAAACAAGTACCACTGTTACTACTCCAACTGCTACTACTACTACTCCAACTACTACTACTACTACTACTACTAGTACTAACATTATTACTACTACCACTGGTGTTGTTACTACTACTACGGCTACTACCGCTGCTATTGCTACAACTACTACTACTACCACTACTTTTGTTTCTACAACTGTAGCTACTACTACGACTATTACTACTACTTCTACCACTGCTAATAAGACCACTACAACTATTACTATTTCTTCTACTACTACTATTACTACTGCTACTATTGCTGCTGTTACCACTAATACAACTCCTACTACTCCAACTGCTACTACTTCTACTTCTAGAACCACTACTTCTATTACTGCTACTACTTATACCACTACTTCTACTATTACGACTACTACTACTTCTATGACTACAACTACTACAACTACCACTACTACTGCTACGTCACTACAACAATTGCTACTTCTGTGATTGCTGCTACTACTACTACTACTACAACTGTGATTGCTACAACTACTATTGCCGGTGCAACTAATTCTACCACTACTGCTGTTGCTACTGCTACTACTACCACCTCCACCACTACCACTACTACTACTCCAATTGCTAACACTACTGATACTACTACAATGTCTACTACTTCTATCACACATGCTACTAATACTACTCCTCCTACAGCTACAACTACTACTCCAACAACAACTACTCCTACTCCTACTGCTACTTCTACTACTACTATGGACACTACTTCAACTGCTGCAACTACTGCTACTGCTGCTGCTAGTACTACTACTACTACTCCTCCTCCAACAACTAGTATAAGTATTACTGCTGCTACTACTGCTATTACTACAACTCCTACTCGAACGTCTACTCCTACTACTAGTCCTACTATAATTTCTGCTAATACTACCCCTACAACAACTACTACTGCTACAGCAAATATTACTACTGCTGCTGCTACTATAGCTATAATTACTAATACTTCTTCCGCTACAACTACTACTGCTACTCCAATTCCTACTCCTCATACTATAGCTACAACTGCTACTACTACTACTACTACCACTGCTACTATTACGACAACTACTACTACGGTAACCCCTACTTCTAATGTTACTACTAGTACTACTACTGCTACTACTACTACTACTTCTACTCCTACGCCTACTATTGCTACTACTATGGCTACTACTACTTCTACTACCACTATTCCTGCTACTATTACTACTATGACTATCACTACCTATACTTTTGCGACAAATACTACTATTACTACAACTACAAGTACAATAACTATAACTACTACTATTGGTACTACTGCCACTTCTACTAGTAAAACTAATACTACTACTACAGTTGCTACTACTCCTACTACCACTATCTCCACTACTACTACTACTACTACTAGTGTTGTTACTACTACTACTGCGGCTATGAATACTACTACTACTACTACAACACCTACTACTACTATTGCTCGTGCTGCTACAACTACAACTACTACAACAACAACTACTACTACTGCTACTTTTGCTACTACTATTGCTACTACTACTGCTACTACTATTGCTGCTACTACAACTTCTACTACTACTTCCATCACTACTACTGTAGCAACTATTACTACTACTATAGCTGCTACTACTAATCTACTATTACTATTGCTGCTGCAGCTGTTGTTGTTGCTGCGAGTACTACTACTATTACTATGGGTTCTGCTACGACAACAACTACACTATTGCTACTACTTATACTACTACTACTGCGACTATTGCTTCAGCTACTACTATTACTACAACAACTACTACTACTGCTACAACTGCCGCTACAACTACTACTGGTACTACTGCTATTTCTACAACTACTACAACCACTACGGCTATTACTATAGAGCACTACTACTGCTCCTACTGTGACTGCTAGTACTACTACTACCACTACTACTATTACTACTACTAGTACTTTTTCTACTACTTGTACTGCTACTACAACTACTCCTACTTCTAGTTTTAGAACTACTACTAGTACTATTGCTACTACCGCCACTGTTATTACTACTACTAATGCTACTACTGCTAGTATTGCTACTGTTGTTATTACCACTACTTCTACTACTACTACTACTACTAATACTACCACTACTTCTACAACAACTACTGCTACAACTATTATTATTACTACTACTACTATTACTACTACTTCTACTACTATTATTACTACTACCACTCTTGCTACAACTGCTACTTTGCCTACTATGACTACTGCTACTGCAACTACTACTACTACTCCTCCTCATCCTAGCACTACTAGTACTACAACTCCTACTACTACTACTATGATTGGTATAGCAACAACTACTACTATTTCTACTACTACTACTGCTGGTACTTCTACAACTGTTACTGCTGTTACTTGTATAATTACGACCACTACTTTTACTATTGTTACTACTTTTGCTACAACTACTACTATTGCTTCTATTACTAGATAATTACAAACACTACTGTTACTACTGCTACAATAACTACTACTATTATTGCTACTATGACAACTTCTACTCCTACTCCTCATCTTGCTACTACTACTACTACTCTGACTCCTACTACTGCTAGAACTACTCGGACTCCAACTTCTACAACTACTACTACTACTACGCTTGCTACTGCTGCTACTACTACTCCTACTATTGCTTCTGCTACTTTTGTTCTTATTGTTGTTACTACTACTACTACTACTACTTCTTCTATTACTACCACTACTACTATTGCTTCTACTACTCTTAACTCCTACTGCTACTTCTACTACTACAGCACCTTCGCCTAGTTCCACTTCTACTTCTACTACAACTTCTACTAGTACAACTACACTTACTCCAACTCCTACTGCTACTTTTAATCCAACTTCCACAACTAATACTCTGACAACTACTACACCTACTACTACTAATCCTACTCCCACTCCTACTGCTCCTCCTCCTCCTACTACTACTACTACTACTGCTACTTCCGCTATAGCTACTACTGCTGCTACTCCAAATACAACTATGACTACTACTACTACTATTAGAACTACTACTACTACTACTGCAACTACCATTCCTACCACTATTACAACTACTACTAACTTCACTCCTACTACTACTACAACTACCATTCCT
>RXID01014839.1:0-75000 GCA_005019695.1 Trichopus zeylanicus subsp. travancoricus | reverse complement strand
CTAGTACTACTACTTCTACTACTACTACTACAACTATCACAACTACTACTAATATTACTAGACCTACTACAACTACTGCTACAACAACTACCGCTACTACCTCTAATACTACTATTACTCCTACTACGCGTACTACTACTACTATTACCACAATAACTACTATTACTACTACTATTGTTACAACTACTATGACTACTACCATTACTATGACTACAACTACTACAGCTATAACTACTACCACCATTACTACGACTACAACTACTACAGCTACTACTACTTCTACTGCTCTTCCTACTACTACTATTGCAATAAATACTACTAGTACTACAACTCCTACTCCTTCTACTATTCCAAATACTACTACTTCTACTACTATTACTATGACTTCTGCTGCAACTACTGCTACTACTATTGGTGCTAGTACTATGACAATTACTGCTAATACTCTTAACACTCATGAAACTACTGCTACTATGAATGCTACAACAACTATAACCACAACAACAACAACAACTATAACCACAACAACAACAACAACATCAACAACTTCTACTACTACTACTACTACTACTACTACTACTACTACTACTACTACTACTACTACTACCTCTAGTACTACTCCTAGTGCGACTACTACTATAACTACTACTACTATTACAATTATGACTACTATTATTTCTACTACTGCTCGACTACTACTACTACTACTACTACTTCTACTGCTACCACTACTACTACTACTAGTACTCCTATAACTACAACAACTACTTCTGTTACTGCTACTACTACTACTCCAATAACTACTCCTATTACTACTTGAAATACTACTACTACTACAACAATAACTACCACTATTACAACTACTACTATTAGTACTATTACTCCTACTACTATTACTACTACTACTCCTCCTCCTCCTCCTCTTGCTATTGCTATTGTTGTTGCTACTTCTACTACTGCTACTACTACTAGTACAACTACCACTACTTATGCTACTACTATAACTGCTACTGCTGCTGCTTCTACTATTACTATTGCTCCTTCTACTACTACTACTATAGTGTTTGCTTCTACTACTACTTCTACTACTACAGTTGCTGCAACTGCTACTACTCCCACTATTACTACTATTGTTGCTGTTACTACTACTACTGCTACTCCTACTACTACTTCTATGGCTATTATTATAACTACTAGTACTATTAATGCAGCTATTGCCACTATTACTACAACCGCTACTACTACTACTACTATTACTACTACTACTACTGTTGTTATTGTTGCTACTACTACTACTACTGCTATTGATGTTGTTGCTACTACTACTACAACAACTCCTTCAACTACTACTTGTATTATAACCATTTTTACTTTGGCTTCTACTACTCATACTACTACTACTATTACTACTATGTTTATTGCTCCTTCTGTTACTCATGATACTTCTCCTATAACTGCTACAATTGCAACTACTATTCCTACAAGCAAAAATAGCAATAGTCACAGTTTTAGTAGTAGTAGTAGAAGCAGCAGTAGTAGTAGTGGTAGCAGTAGTAGTTGTAGTAGTAGTGATATTAGTAGTAGCACTATCAATGGAAGTATCAGTGGTAATAATAGCAATTCTAGTAGTAGTGGTAGCAGCAATTATAGTAGTAGTAGTAGTAGCAGGAGAAATAGTAGTGTTAGTAGTAGTAGTAGCAACAATAGTGGTGGTAGTAGTCGTAGCAGTAGTAGCAGTAGTAGAAGTAGTTGTAGTAGTAGAAGTAGCAATAGTAGTAGTTGTAGTAGTAGCAGTAGTACGAGTAGTATTTAGTAGTAGTAGTAGAAGAAGTAGTAGTAGTAGTTGTTGCAATAGCAGTTGTAGTAGAATAAATAGCAATAGTAGTAGTTGTAGTAGTAGCAGTAGTACGAGTAGAAGTTAGTAGTAGTAGAAGAAGTAGTAGTAGTAGTAGTTGTTGTAGCAGCAGTCATAGTAGTAGAAGTAGTAGTAGTTGTATTAGTAGTAGTAGTAGCCATTGTAGTAGTAATAGTAGTAGCAATTGCAATAGTAGTAGTAGTAGTAGTTATTATTATTGTGGTTGCAATAGTAGAAGCGGTAGCAAAAGTAGGAGTAGTAATAATAATAGTGGTAGCTGAAGTAGTAGTACAAGGAGCAGTAGCACTCAAAGGCATAGTAGCCATAGCAGCAACAGTAGTAGTACTCCTAGTAGAAGTAGATGTAGTAGTAGTATTAGCAGTAGAAGTATTAATAGTAGTAGTAGTTGTTGTTGTTCTTGTCATTGCAATAGTAGCAGTAGTATTACTACTAGCAATAGTACAAATAATAGTAGTATTAATTATAGTAGTACTATTAATAATAGTGGTAGTAGTGGTGGGTGTATTAGGAGTAGTAGTAATAGTAGCAGTAGTAGTAGTATTTGTAGAAGTAGTAGCAGTAGTAGTAGCTACAAAAGCAGTAGTAGTAATAGTGGTACCGGTGGTAATGGAAGTACTATTAGTGGTATTATTAGTGGTAGTAGTAGTAGTAGCAATAGTAGTTGAAGTAGCAGTAGTGGTAGTAGTAGTAGCAATAGTAGTACTTATTTTTGTTGTTGCAGTAGTAGTAGCAATATTAGTGTTAGTAGTAATAGTAGTAGTAGTGGTAGTAGATGAAGTTGTAGTAGAAAGAGCAGTAGCACTCGTAGCTGTAGTAGCAGTAGCAGCAATAGCAGTAGTAGTCCTAGTATAAGTAGACGTAGTAGTAGTATTAGCAGTAGAAGTACTAATAGTAGTAGTAGTAGTAGCAGTAGTTGCTGCAGTAGTAGAAAATTAAATGGGAAATTGGAATGAGAATGAAATAGACTGTTTCCAATTAGTAATTGAGAAAACACAAAGAAAGTCGAAGTTAAGCTAGGAAAAGTGTGATTTAACCCGAAAAATACTCTGCCGAGATAATTATGGTAAGTACATTCTCTAGTTGTAGTATTAGTACTAGCAATAGTAAAAATAGTAGTAGTAGTAATTATAGTAGTACTATTAATAATAGTAGTAGTTGTGGTGGGTGAATTAGGAGGGGGAGTAGTAGTAGCAGTAGTAGTAATTATAGTAGTAGTAGTAGTAGTGGTGGTGGTAGTAGTGTTAGTGGAAGTACTAGTAGTGGTAGTTATAGTGGTAGTAGTAGTAGCAGTAGTAGTTGAAGTAGTAGTTGTTGTTGTAGTAGTAGTGGGAGTAGTAGTGGGAGTAGTTGTAGTAGTAGCTGGAGTTGTAGTGGCTATTGTAATTGAAGTGGTAGTTTCAGTATTATTAGGGGTAGTAATAGTAGTAGTAGCCGTAATAATAGGTGTAGTAGTTTTATAAGCTGTAGTACTAGTAGTAAGAGTAATATGACAAGTAGTTGTACTATCGATCGGAGTAGCAACAGAAGTAGCAGTAGCAGTAACAGTAGAAGGAGCAGCAGCAACAGCAGTAATAGTAGTTGAACTAGTAGTAGAAGTTGTAGTAGTAGTTGTTGTACGTAGTCGTAGTTAGAGTATTAGATTATTCGATGTAGATGTCGTAGTAGTCGTCACTAGGAGGAGTAGCTAGTACTAGGGACTACCGTAGTAGTTATCCTTTGTTGGAACATTTGTATTGTCGTAGTTTTATAGCGAACGAGAAATAGTAGTTAGTCAGCCACACTTGAAAGTCTTTTGTCGTAGCAGAATTCGTAAGTAGTAGCCGCTGTAGTCGTTGTATAGTAGTTTATTATTGCATTAGTGTTAGTTGTGGAAGTAGTAGCAGTAGTCGTGGCAGTAGTAGTAGTAGCAGTACCAGCAGCAGCTGTTGCAGCGGTAATAGTAGTAGTTGTGCTAGTAATAGTAATACTACTAGTAGTAGTAATAGTACTTTTAGTAGTAGTAGTATCAGCAGTAGTAGTAGCAATAGTAGTAGGAGTAGTAGTAGCAGTAACAGTAATTATTGTGGTAGTATTTGTAGTAGTAGTAGAAGCAACAACAACAACAACAGTAGTCATAGTGGTGATGGTGGTAGTAGTAGTAGTAGTAGCAGCAACAAAAGTCGTAGAAGTAGTAGTAGTAGCAGATGTAGTAATAGGATAGTAGTAGTAGTAGTAGCAGTAGTAGTAGCAGTAGCTGAAGCAGAGTAGTAGCAGTGGTAGTAGCAATAGTAGTAGAAGCAATAGTAGTAGTAGTAGTATCAAAAGCAATAATCATAGTAGTAGCAATAATAGTAGTAGAAGCGGTAGTAGTAGTCATAGTAGTTGTGGTAGTAATAGTAGTTGTAGTAGTTCTTGTAGTAGCAGTAGTAGTAGCAGGTGTATTGTTTGTTGGAGTAGCAGTACTAGAAGTAGTAGTAGTAGTAGTAGCAGCAATTGTAGTAATAGTAGTAGTAGTAGTAGAAGTAGTAGTTGTAGCAATTGTAATAGCTGTAGCAATAGTCTTTGTAGTAGTAGTATAAGTAGTAGTAATAATAGTACTAGTAGTACTAGTAGTAGTAGCAGAAGAAGTAGTAGTAGGAGAAGTAGCAGCAGCAATAGAAGTCATAGTGGTAGTAGCAGCAATAGTAGTAGTATTAGTAGTAGCAGTAGTTGTAGTAAGGGTAGTAGTAGTAATAGTTATGGTAGCAGTACTAGCAGTAATAGCTGAAGGAGTAGTAGTAGTAGTTCTAGAAGTTGCGGCTGTAGGAGTAATAGCTATAGTAGTAGTACTAGAAGTAGTTCTAGTAGCAGCAGTCATAGAAGTAGTAGCAGAAATAGTAGTTGTTCAAGCAGTATTAGTGGTAGTAGTAGCAGCAACAACAGCAGTAGCAGTAATAACAATAGTAGTAGTAGTAGTGGTAGTAGTAGTAGCAACAGAAGTAACAGTAGTAACAATAGTAGTAGCAATGGTAGTAGCAGCAGCAATAGTAGTAGCAATAGGAGTAGTTGTAATAGTAGTAGTAGTAGCAATAGTAGCTGTAGTTGCCATTGTAGTAGCTATAGTGGCCGTAGTTTTAGTAGTTGTAGCGGAAGTAGTAGTTGTAATAGTAGTAATATTAGAAGTAGCAGCAGTTGTAGTAGTTGTATCAAAAGTAGTAGTCTTAGTAGTAGCGTTCATAGTAGTAGAAGTAGTAGTAATAGTCATAGAAATAGTAGTAGCAACAGTAGTAGTACCAGTAGCAAGAAAAGTAGTAGTACTAGCAGTAGTAGCCGCAGCAGCAATAGCGGTACTAGTATCAGTAGTAGCCATAGTAGAATCAATTATGGTAGTAGTAGTAGTAGTGGCAACGGCAATAGTAGTAGTAGTGTGGCAGTCGTAGTAGGAGCAGCTGTAGTAGTAGTAGCAGTAGGAGTAGTAGTAGGTATACTAGCTATAGTAGTAGTAGTAGCAGTGGTCATTCTTGCAATAGTATCAGTAGTAGTAATAGTAGTGGTAGTAGTAGCAGTAGTAGTAGCAGAAACTGTAATAGTAGGAGCAGAAGTAGTAGTATCAGTAGTAGTTATAGTAGTTAGGGTAGTAGTAGTAACAATAATAGTTGCAGTACTAGCATTAGTTGCAGAAGTAGTAGTGGAGAGCTGTAGTAGTAAAAGTAGTAGCTGTAGTAATAGTAGTAGTAGTAATAGCAGTAGTAGTTATTTCTGTAGTAACCATAGTAGCAACAGTAGTAGTTGCTGTGGAATTTATAATAGTAGTAGTATTAGTGGTAATGGTAGCCATAGTAGATGTAGTAGTAGTTGTAGGAGTAATACTAGTAGTAGAAGTAGTAGTAGTATCAATAGTAGTAATTGTAGTAGTAGTTGTTGTTATTGTTGTTGTTGTTGTTGTTGTGGTAGTAGTAGTAGTAAAAGTTACAGTTGGAGAAGTAGCTATGGTAGTAATAGTAGTAGTAGAAGTAGTAGTAGTAATAGTAGTAATAGTAGTAGCAGTAGTAGTAATAGTAGTAATAATAGTATTAGTAGTGGCAATAGTAGTAGAAGTTGTAGTGAGAGTAGTAGTAACTCTTGTAATAGCAGCAGCAATAGTAGTAGTAGTAGTAGTAGTAGTGGTGGTGGTGGTGGTGGTGGTGGTGGTGGTCGTTGAAGCAGCTGTAGTAGTAGAAGCAGTAGTTGTAATAAAAGTAGTAGCAACAACAATAGCAGTAGTAGTAACAATATTAGTATTAGCAGTAGCAGTAGCAGTGGTAGTAGCCATAGTAGTAGTAATAGTGGTGGAAGTAGTAGCAATAGTAGCAGTTGTAGTGGCAGTAGTAGTAGTAGCAAAAGTAGCTGTGGTAATAGTAGCAGTAGTTATATTAGAAGTAGTAGTAGTGTAGTACGAGTAGCTGAAGTAGCAGCAGTAGTGCTAGCAGGAGAATTAGTCGTAGTGGTAGTAATAGTAGTAGCAGTAGCGGTAGTAATAGTATTAATAGTATTAGTAGTAATTGTTGAAGCAGTACCAGTAGTAGTAGTAGTAATAATAGTAGTAGTTGTAGGAGTAGTTGTAGTAGTAATAGTAATTATAGTAGCCGTAGCAGTACTAGTTGCAATAGCAGCAGTAGCAGTAGTTGTACTAGTAGTAGTAGTGGCAATAGCAATAGTAGGAGTGGCAATAGTAGTAGCAATGATGCAAGTACTAGTTATCGCAGTAGTAGCAGTATTAGCTATAGTTGTAGTCTTAGTAGTACCAACAGCTATAGCAGCTGTAGTCGTAGCAATAATAGTTCTAATAGTAGTAGATGTAGCTGTAGAAGTAGCAATAGTAGTAAAAGTAGTGGTAGCAGTGGTTGTAGTATCATAAGTAGCTATAGTAGTAGCAGTGGTAGTAGTTGCAATAACAGTAATAGTTGTGGTAGTAGTAATAGGAGTAATCTGAACAATTGTAGTTGTAGTAGTAGTAGTAGTATTAGTAGTAGTAGTAGTAGTAGTAGTAGTAGTAGTAGAAGTAGTAGTAGTAGTCATAGTGGTAGAAGAACTAGTAGTAGCATTTGTAGTAGTAGTCGCAGCAGTAGTAGAAGCATTTGTAGCAGTAGTAGCAGTAGTAGCAATAGTAGTAGCCCAAGTGTTAGTATAAGTATTAGTTGTAGTAGTAGTTGTTGTTGTGGAAGCTGTAGTAGTAGTGGTAGTAGTAGCAAGTGTACCTGTTGTAACAGTAGCGGTATTGGCTATAGTAGTAGTAGTTGCAGGGGTAGAGTAGTAGCAATAGTAGCAGTAGTAACTATTATAGCTTTAGAAGTAGTAGTTGTAGTAGAAGAAGCAATAGTCGTAGTAGCATGAGTAGTAGTAGTAATAGCAGTAGCACCAGTGGCTGTAGTAGTAGTGGTACTAATAGCAGAAGTAGTAGTAGAAGTAGTAATAGAAGGAGTAGTAGACATAGTAGTAGTAGCTGTAGTAGTAGTAGTAGCTATAATAGTAGTAGTAGTAGTAGTTGAAGCAGCTATAGTAGCAGTATTAGAAGTAGTATGAGAAGTGGTGGTTCGATCAGTAGCAGTGGCAGTAGTAGTAGTAGTTATAGCAATAATAGAAGTAGTTGAAGCAGTAGTCGTAGTAGTAGGAGTAGTAGTGCTAGTATCAGTAGTTGTAGTAGTAATGGCAGTAGCAACTACTATAGTAGCAGCAGAAGTAACAGTAGTAGTATTATTAGTAGTAGTAGTAGTAGGAGTAGTGGTAGTAGTAGCTGTAGTAGAAGTAGTAGCTACTGTAGGAGCAGCCATAGCTATTGTTGCAGTAGTAGTAGTAGTAGCAGTTAGTAGCAATCGCAATAGTCGTAGTAATAGTAGTAGTAGTAGTAGTAGTAGTTAGTAGTAGAAGTAGTGGTTAGTAGTAGTAGTGGTGAGCAGAAGTAGTAGTGATACTGATACCTATTGCAGTAGTAGTAGCAGCAGCAGCAGTAGAAGTAGTAGAGTAGTAGTAGTAGCAGTAGCTGTAGCACTAGCATGAGTAGAAGTAGCAGGAGTAGTCGTAATAGTAGTAGTAGTATTACTAATAGCAATAGTCGTAGCCGCAGTAGTAATAGTAGTAAGAGCAGCATGAGGAGGAGGAGGAGTAGTAGTAGTAGTAGTAGCAGTGG
Source organism: Trichopus zeylanicus subsp. travancoricus (assembly GCA_005019695.1). Taxonomy (NCBI): domain Eukaryota; kingdom Viridiplantae; phylum Streptophyta; class Magnoliopsida; order Dioscoreales; family Dioscoreaceae; genus Trichopus; species Trichopus zeylanicus. The sequence goes on along the minus strand of RXID01014839.1, from coordinate 67,000 downwards.
TTGTTGTAGGAGTCCTAGAAGCAGCAATAGCACTCGTAGCTGTAGTGGTAGTCGCAGCAGCAGTCGCAACCATAGTATTAGTAGTGATAGTAGTAGCACAAGCATCAGGAGCAGCAGCAGCAGTAGTAACACTAGTAGAAGTAGAGGTAGTAGTAATAATAGTAGTAGTAGTCATAGTAGTAGTAGTAGTAATAGTAGTACGACTAGGAGTAGTTGTAGCAGTAGTTGTAGTAGTAATACTAGTAGAAGTAATAGTACATTCGCAGCAATAGCAGCAGTAATAGTAGAAGAAGTAGTTATAGTAGTTTTAGTAGAACTAGTAGTGGTAGTAGCAGTAGTTAGCAGCAGCAGCAGTAGTAGTAGTAGTAGTAGTAGTAGTGGGAGTGCCAGTTGCAGCAGCAGTAGTAGAAGTTTTACTGGTGGTAGTAGTAGTAGTAGTAGCAGTAGTACCCATAGTAGTAGCAGCAGTAGCAACAAGAGTTGTAGTTAAGCAGTACTAGCAGAAGCAGAAGTAGTAGGAGTAGTAGTAGCGGAAGTAGTGGTAATATGAGAAGTAGTAGTAATAGCTGTAGTAGTTGTTGTAATAGAAGCAGTTGTAGTAGTTGTCGAAGTATTAGTAGCAATACTAGTTGTAGCACAACTAGGAGTAGTAGTAGTAGTAGTAGCAATAGTAGCCATAGTTGTAGTCTTAGCAGTAGTAGTAGTAGTCATGGTAGGGGTAGTTGCGGTTGTAATGGTTGTAGTAGAAGTACTAACAGTAGTAGTAGCAGTAGCGGTAGCAGTAGTAGTAGTAATATTAATATTAGTAGTAGTTGTAGTAGTAGTAGTAATGGTAGTAGAAGTAGTAGCAATAGTAGTACTAGTAGTAATTGTAGTAGCAGTCATAGCTATAGTAGCCGTAGTAGTAATAGTAGTAGTAGTAGTAGTAGTCATAGCTATATTAGCAGTAGTTGTTGTTGTTGTTGTATTAGCCATAGCAGTAGTAGTTGCAGCAAGAGCAGTAGTAGTATTAGTGGTGGTAGTAGTAGTAGTAGTACTAGCAGTTCAAGGGCTAGCAGTAGTAGCGGTAGTAGCAGCAGCAGTAGTTGTTGTAGTAGTTGTAGTGGTTGTTCTAGGAGTAGTAATAGTAGTAGTAGTAATAGTAGTAGTAGTAATAGTAGTAGTAGTAGCAGTAGCTACAGTAGCATGAGAAGTAGTTGGGGTAGCAGTAGTAGTAGAAGTTCTAGTACTAGTAGTAGTAGTAGTAGCAGCAGTAGTGCCAGTAGCAGTTGTACTAGTAGTAGTTCTAGTTGTGGGAGAAGTAGTAGTAGCATGAGTAGAAGTAGCTGGAGTAGTAGTAATAGTAGTAGTAGTAGTAGTCGTAATACTAGTGGTAGTAGCAAGAGTAGTAGGAGTAGTATTAGTAGCCGGAGTAGTGGCAACAATAGTACTATTTGTAGTAGTTGTTGTAGTAGTAAGAATAGCAGTAGTAGTAGTTGTTGTAGCAATTGTTGTTGTAGTAGGAATAGATGTTGTTGTTGTTGTCGTAGTAGCCATAGTAGGAATAGCTGTTGTTGTTGTAGTAGTAGTAGCCATAGTAGGAATAGCAGTAGTAGTAGCAGTTGCAGTATTAGTCATATTAGTTGTAGTAGTTGTTGTTGTTGTTGTACTAGGAATAACAGTAGTTGTATGAGTTGAAGTAATAGTAGAAGTGATAGTAGTGGTACTAGTAGTAGTTACAATTATTGCAACAGTAGTACTAGTAGTATTGGTAGTAGGGGAAGTAGAAGTAGTACTAGTTACAGTAGTAGGTGTAGTAGCAATAGTAATAGCAGCATAAGCAGAAGCAGCAGTAGTAGTAGTTGTACTAGTAGTATTCTTTGTTATACTAGTTGTAGTAGTTGTGTTGTACTACTATTACTACTGCAACTACTATCCCACTGCTCCTGCTATTGCAACTATTGCTGCTGCTCCTATTCCTTCTACTACTACTGTTTCCGCTACTACTACTACAACTACAACTGCTACTGCAGCTACTACTACAACTACTACTATCGCTACTACTTTTCCTACTGCTACTACTACTTCCACTACTATTACTACAGTTGCTACTACTGCTATTACCACCACCACTACTACTACTGCTATTGCTGCTACTACTCCTCCTACTACTACTACTATTGCTGATTCTACTACTATTACTACTTCTACTGCTACTGCTACAACTGATATTGTTGCTACCGGTACTGGTACTACTGCTACTATGCTACAACGGCAACTTCTACTACTACTACAACTGCTACAACATTGTTGCTGCTTCAACTACAATAACAACTGCTACTACCACAGCTACTTTTGTTAGTACTGCTACTGCTACTACTACTACTACTACCACTACTACTACTACAGCTACTACTATTGCTACTGCTCCTACTACTCCTACTACTACAACTACTACGACTACACTTTCATAACTACTACTAGTAGTTGCTCTAGTATTACTGCCTCTTATGCAACTTCTACTGCTACTGCTACAAATGTTGTGGCCACAACTGCTACAACTACTACCACAACTTCTGATACTATTACTGCTACTACTATAATTGCTACTACTACTATTCTACTACAACTACCACTACTATTATTACTTTCACTGCTACTATGACAACTACTGGTACCACCACTCCTAATACTATTGCTAATACTGCTATGAGTACCGCAACTACTAGTACTACTACCGCTACTATTGCGACTCCACCTCCTCCTACACCTACTACTACTACTGCTATAACTACTACTACTATTGCTACTTGTACTGTTACCAATGGCACTACTATTAAGTATCACTATTGCTACTCCTACTGCTACGACTACCACTACTTGTGCTACTACTACTACAACTACTACAACAAATGTTGCAACTACTACTACTACTACTACTACTGATAATACAACCAATACTGTGGCTATTACTATTGCTATTACTACTTCTGCTAATACTACCACTTCAACTACTACTACACTACTGCTACTACTACTACTACTCTCACTCCTACTACTACTACCACTACGACTACTATTGCTAGTACTACTACTACTCAGAATACTTCTACTGCTACTCCAACTACTACTACTAGTACTACTACTACAACTACTACTACTATTGCTATAACTATTACAACTACCACTACTCCTAAAGCTATAACTAATACTACTATTACTCCTATTACTACTACTACTATTGCAACTGCTACTACTGCCATAGCTACTACTATTACAAGAACTATTATTTCTATTGCTACAACTACGGCTCGTAATACTACAGCTATGACTGCTACAAATCCTAATGCTACTACTACTATTGCTACTGCTACAACAACAACTTGTACTACTGCTACAACTACTACTATTGCGACAACTACAACTTCCACTACTGCTGCTGTTGCTACTATTACTACTACTCCTTCTCTTACTACTTCTGCTACTACAACTACAACTAATACTAGTACCACTACAACTACTATAACTACTACTATTACTACAAATAGAACTACGACTACTGTTACTACAACAACAAGTACTACCTATACTATTACTACTACTACTCCAACTCCTTCTCCTAATCTTGCTACCACAACAACTACTACTACTTCTCCTACTACAGCAACAACTACTACACCTACTCCTACTACTACGACGACTACTACTACTAGTCCCACTACTACTACTACTTCTGCCGCGACTAGTACAACAACTACTACTACTACGACTGTTGCTACTAGTACTGCTATGACTGCTGCTACAGCTGCTACTGCTGCTGCTGCTACTCCAGCAACTACTACAATTACTACTACTGCTACTTCTTCTACTACTACTATTACTGCTAGTACTACTGCTACTACCACTACTCCTACTACTACTACTACTTCTACTACTACTATTACAACTGTTGCTATTGCTATTAATGCCACTGCCACTGCTGCTATTCTTATTACTACTTCTACTGCTGCTGCTGCTACGACTACTACAAGAACTACTACTACAACCACCACTACTACTTCTATCACTCCTACTACTAGTACAACTCCTACTACTACTACTACACATAATACTGCTACTACTGCTATGGCTCCTGCTACTATGTCAAAAGCTACTACTATTTCTCCTGCAACTACTACATCTGTGGCTACTACTACTGCTACTACTACTATTGCTAATACTTCTACTACTACTACTATTACTTCCAATACTTCTACCGCTCTCACTCCTACTACTACTACTATTTCTACACTCCCCCTGCTACTACTATTCCTCTTACTGCTACTACAACTGCTACTACTACTAGTACTATTGCTTCTGCTACTATGATTGCCACAACAACTACTGCCACAACTATTACCACTAGTACTGCTACTACTACTACTAATACTACTATTATTACTTCTACTATTACTGCCACTACTACTATTTCTACTGTTAAAACCACTTCTATTACCGCTCCTACTGCTACTATTACTACAACTACTACTACTGCTACTACTACTGCAGCTCCAACTACTGCTACTACTACTAATTCTGCTGCTATTATTGCAATAACTACTGCTACTACTATTGCTAATAGTACTACTAATACTATTGCTACTACACTACTATTGCTACTATTACTGCTACTGGTACTACTACTACTACTACTAGTAATAGTGCTACTACTTCTCCTACAATTGCTAATACTATGACCACTAGTCTTACTACAACAACAACAACTACTATTGCTACAACTGCTGCTACTCCTACCACTACTCCTACTACCACTACTACTAATACTTCAACAACGACTGCTACTACTACCACTACGACCACTTCTACTACAACTGCTACTACTCTTCTCTACTACTACTACTACTAATACTGCTACTGCTACTACTACTATGGCTACTTCTACTACTATTACTACTACCACTACTACAACAACTACTACTACTATATTACTGCTATTACTAGTACTACTACCACTACTAAGACTATTCCTATAACTACTCATACTGCTGCTGCTACAATACTCAAACTTCTCCTCCTCTAACTACTACTACTACTGCTCCTAGTACTATGACTACTACCACTACTACTATTGTAGCTACTACTCCAACTGCTACTCCTACAATAACAACAACAACAACTATTACTACTACGATTGCTGATGCTGCTATTATGGCTACTAGAACTGCTACTACTGCTACTACTATGACAACTACTACTACTGCTACTATAACTACTACTACTCCAATTGTTATTACTATTCCAGCTACTACTATTACTACTTCTACTACTTCTGCTACTACTCTTAGTCCTACTACTAGCACTACTGCTCCTATTGCTACTACTACTCATAATAATACTACTACTGCTGCTACTACAACAACAACTACTACTACTATTCCGACTGCTACTTCTGCTACTAGTACTACTGCTACAACAACAACTATTGCTATGCTTGCCGCTACTACTACTTCTACATCTTCTACTACTACAATTACTACCAATACTACTATTACTCGCACTCCTACTATTGCTACTTCTACTATTACTCCACTTTCTGCTACTACACCTACTACTATTGCTACTACCATTGCTACTGCTACTACCACTACTAATACTACTATTACTACAAGTACTACTACTACTACGGCTATAGCAAGTGCTGCTATTGCTACTACTACTGCTACTACAACTACTTCCACAACTACTGCTACTACTTCTCCAGCGAATGCTGCTACTACTACTACCACTGCTGTAACTACTACTACTACTGCACAACTACAGCTACTCTTGCCACTATGACACTACTACTACTTCTCCTCCTACTACTATTACTACTACTACTACCACGATAACTACTACTGCTGCTGCAACAAATACTACTACGACACTACTATTGCTACTACTACCCCTAGTACTACTACTCTTGCTACTACTAGTACTACTGCTACTTCTACTACTGCTACAACTACCCCTTCTACTACCAGTAATCCAACTACTACTGCTAACTACTGCTACTAGTATTACTATCACCACCACTACTGCTGCTACTGTTGCTGCTGCTTCTGCTACAACTACTAATTGTCCAACTACTACTAATACTTTCACTACTTTTGCTAGTTCCAATGCTGCTACTACTACTACTCTGAATACTAAGGATACTACTACTACTTCTACTACTGTTGCTACGGCTACTACCGCTTTTACTACTACTGCTGCTTCTGTTGCTACTAATACTACTACTAGTAGTAGTACTACTGCTACTGCCACTGCTACTACTACTACTTCTACAACAACTACTATTACTACTACTACTGCTGCTACCGCTATAACAACTACCTCCCTTACTACTACTAGAACTACTTCTAATACTTCTACTACTTCTACTAACGCTACTACTACTTCTACTACAATTGCTGCTACCATTGCTACTACTGCTCCTACTACTGCTACTATAGCTACTACTGCCACTACTTTTGCAACTCTAAGAACCCCTACTACTACTCAAACAACTAGTGCTACGACTGCTACTTCTACTCTACTACAATGATTGCAATTGCTACTACTACCACTCTTTCTACTATCAATACTACTTCCACTACTGCTAGTACTTCTGCTACAACTACTGCTACTATTGCTACTACTGCTACTGCTACTACTACTTTGTTACTACTACTACTACTACTACTACTACAACTACAATAGCTACTACTACTATTCCTACTAATAATAATAATACTAATACTACTACTATGACTACTACTACCACCACTAAGTACTATGACTATTGCTTCTACTACTATAATTACTGCTACTTCTACTAATGATACTCCTACTACTACTCCTGCTACTGTTACTACTACTACAACTTCTACTACTACTACTTCTACAACTACCACTACTACGACCACAACTACAAGTGCAATCATTACTACTAGAGCTACTAGTATAACACCTACTAGGGCTGGTCCTGATTCTACTCCTATTATCGCTACAAGTACTACAACTACTCCCACTACCACTGCTACTACTACGATTGCTGCTACGCCTAACACTATTGCTACTGCTACTACTCATTCTACTGTCATCGCTACTACTACTACTACTACTTCTTCTACTACTACTATTGCTCCAACTCCTACTTCAACAAGTAGTACTACTATTACTACTACAGCTACTGCTATGACTACTACTACTATTCCAAGGACTACAACTACTCCTTTTACTAATACAACTACTACGACTACTACTACTACGATTACTACTACTACTACTACTACTACTACTTGCTATTAGTATTGCTGCCACTTCTGCAGCTACTACTATTACTACTGCTGCTATGGCTCCATGTGCTACTGCCACAAGTGCTACTCCTACGACCATAATAGTTACTACTACTATAGCTGCTACTACTATGACTACTACTACCACCACCATTACTACTGCTACTCTCACTCCTACTACAACTACTACGACTACTACTCCTTCTACTACCTCTAATCCTTATAGTACTACTAATACTAATACTACTACTGCTATTGCTACTACTAATGCTACTGCTATAACTACTACTACTATTGCAATTGGTAGTGCTACTACTACTACAGCTACTAATGCTACTGTCACTACTGCTACTCCTACTACAATGACTGCCATTGCTACTACAATTAGTGCTACTACTAACACAAACACTGCAATAGCTGCTGCAACTACTACTACTATTACCACTGCTACTACTACTCTCACTCATACTACCACTACAACTACGGCTAGTCCTACTACTACTACTACTCATAATACTTCTAATACTTCTCCTATTGCTGCTACTACTGCTACTATGACTATTGCTTTTGCTTCTGTTGCTACAATTACTACTACTGTTAATACTACCACCACTACTACTACTACTAACACAACTACTACCATTGTCACTCCTACTACTACTACTACTACTGTTGCAGCAACTCATAATACTACTACTGTTGCTCCTACTACTGCAATAACTACTACTACTGCTACAACTACTACAATTATTAATATTGCTGTTATAACTATTACTACTACCACTACTCCTACTGCTACAACTATTGCTACAGCTAGTCCTATTACTACTACTACTATTAGTAGTGCGACTCCTACAACTACTACTACTTCAACAACTACTGCTACTACAGCTACTACTCTGCAACAACGACTACAACAACTACTACTCCTATAGCCCATACTACTACTGCCACAACTGTTGTGAATGTTGATGCTACTGCTACTATTATTACTACTACAATCACTACTACTTCTACTGCCACTACAACTACTATTGCGACTACTAGTATTGCTTCTACTACCACTACTACTACTACGACTACTTCTGCTCCTACTCAAATTGCTACTACTTCTCCTAACCCTACTACTGCTTCTGCTAGTCCTACTACAACTATTATTACTTCTACCAGTACAACTACTACTAATACTACTACTACTACTAGTACTACTATAGTTGCTACTACTACTACTGCTACTCCTAATACTACTGCTGCTACTACTATGTCTGCTTCTACTACAACTTCTACTACTATAGTTGCTGCAACTGCTACTACTCCCGCTGCTACTGTTGTGACGGCTACTACTACTACTACTACTACTACTACTACTACTACTACTACTACTACTACTACTACTACGACTCCTACTACTACTTCTATCGCTACTATTACAACTAGTAGTACTATTATTGTAGCTACTGCTACTATTACTGCGGCCGCTACTACTACTACCGCTATTACTACTACTATACTTGTTGCTGCTGCTGTTGCTACTACTGCTACAACAACTACTATTACTACTATAATGACCCCTTTGACTACTACTTATACTACTGCTGCCATTTCTACTTTCACTTCTACTACACATAATACTACTACTATTACTACTACTTCTATTGCTCCTACTACATGTCCTACTTCTCCTACTATTGCTATAATTGCAACAACTACTGCTACCCGTAGTAATAGCAATAGTCATAGTTTTAGTAGTAGTAGTAGAAGTAGCAACAATAGTAGTGGTAGAAATAGTAGTAGTAGTAGTAGTAATATTAGTAGAAGTAGTATCGATAGAAGTAGCAGTGATAGTAGTAGCAATTCTAGTAGTAGTGGTAGTAGCAACTACTATAGTAATAGTAGTAGCAGTAGTAATAATAGTAGTAGTAGCAACAATAGTGGTAATAGTAGTAGTAATTGTAGTAGTAGCAGTAACAGCTATAGTGGCAGTAGTAGCAGCAGAAGCAATTGTAGAAGTAGTAGCAGTAATAGTAGTTGTAGTAGTAGCAGAAGTACTTGTAGTAGTTAGTAGTAGTAGTAGCTGCAGCAGCAACAGTACTAGTAGAAGAAGTAGCAGCTGTAGTAGTAATAGTAGTAGCAGTTGCAATAGTACTAGTAGTTGTAGTACTAGTAGTAGTTATTATTGTTGTGGTTGCAATAATAGAACCGGTAGTACAAGTAGGAGTAGTAGTAGTAACAATAGCAGTAGTATTAGCGATAGTAGTAGTAGTAGCCATAGTGGTACTGGTAGTAGTAGTGGTGGTAGCAATAGTAGTGTTAGTAGCAATAGTAGTAGTAGCAGTAATAGCTAAAGTAGTAGTAGAAGGAGCAGTAGCACTCATAGTCATAGTAGTAGCAGTAGCAACAATCCTAGTAGTCCTAGTAGAAGAGAAGTAGTAGTAGTATTAGCTGTAGAAGTACTAATAATAGTAGTTGTTGTCGTTATTATTATTGTTATTGTAGTAGTAGTAGTATTAATACTAGCACTAGTAAAAATAATAGTTGTAGTAATTATCATTGTACTATTAATAATAGTAGTAGTTGTGGTGGGCGTATTAGGAGTAGTAGTAACAGCAGTAGTAGTAATTGTAGTAGTAGTAGTGGTAGTGGTAGCAGTTGTAGTGGAAGTACTAGTAGTGGTAGCAATAGTGGTGGTAGTAGTAGTAGTAGTAGTAGTTGAAGTAGTAGTAGTAGTAGTAGTGGGGTTAGTAGTGGGAGTAGTAGTAGTTGTAGCTGGTGTTGTAGTAGCTATTATAATTGAAGTAGTAGTTTTAGTATTATTAGGGGTAGTAATAGTAGCAGTAGCCGTAATAATAGTCACAACAGTTTTGTTAGCTATAGTACTAATAGTATTAGTAATATGAGACGTAGTTGTAGTAGCGGTAGTAGTAGCAGTAGAAGTAGTAGTACTAGTAATAGTAGAAGGAGCAGTAGTAGCAGTAGTAGAAGCAACATCAATAACAATAGTTTAGCTCGAAGTAGAAGTTGTAGCAGCAGCAATAGTAGTAGGAGTAGTAGCTATAGTAGTAATACTAGGAGTAGTAGTAGTAGTAGGACTAGCACTAATAGTTGTTATTGTAGGAAAATTTATAGTAGTAGTAGTTGTTGTAATAGTAGAGGTAATCGTAGTAGCAATTGAAGCAGTGGTAGTAGCAGAAGTAGTAATAGTATCAGTAGCAGCAGTAGTAGCAGTAGTAGCAGTAGCAACAATGGTAGTTGTGAAAGTAGTAGCAGTAGTAGCAGAAGCAGCTATAGCAGTGGTAATAGTAGTAGTTGTGTTGGTAATAGTAATACTAGCAGTAGTAGCAGTAGTAGTAGTAGTTTGAGTCATAGTAATAGTATTAGCAGTAGTAGTAGCAATAGTAGTAGGAGTAGTAGCAGTAGTAACAGTAATTATTGTGGTAGTATTAGTAGTAGTAGTAGTAGCAACAACAACAACAACTGTAGTAAGAGTTGTTGTAGTAGTACTATTACTAGCAGCAGCAGAAGTAGTACAAGTAGTAGTAGCAGTAACAGTAGCAGATGTAGTAGCAGAATAGTAGTAGTTATAGTAGCAGCAGCAGTGGCTATAGCAGTAGCAAAAGTGGTAGTAGTGGTAGTAGTAGCAATAGTCGTATCAGTAGTATCAAAAGATATAGTTATAGTAGTAGCAGTAATAGTAGTAGAAGTCGTAGTAGAAGTCGTAGTAGTAGTAGTAGTAGCAATAGTAGTTGTAGTAATAGTAGTATTATTTGTAGGAGCAGCAGTAGCAGCAGCGATTATAGTAATAGTACTAGTAGCAGAAACAGCAGTAGTAGTGGTAGTGTAGTGGTTATAGTAGTAGTACGAGTTGAAGTTCTTATAGTAGCAGTAGAAGCAGTAGTTGTAGGAATAGTAATAGTTGTAGTAGTAGTCTTTGTAGTAGTAGTATGAGTAGTAGTAATAGTCCTAGTAGTAGTAGTAGTAGTAGTAGCAATAATAGCAGTACTAGTAGTAGTAGCAGAAATAGGAGTAGTAGCAGTGGTTCTGGCAGTTGCGGCTATAGTAGTAGTAGCCATGGTAGTAGTATTAGAAGAAGTTGCAGTAGTAGTAGTAGTAGAAGTAGTAGTACAAATAGTAGTTGTTCAAGCAGTATTAGCGGTAGTAGTAGTAGCAACAACAGCTGTGGCAGTAACAACAATAGTAGTAGTAGTAGTAGTAAAAGTAATAGTAGTAGCAATAGTAGTAGCAATAATGGTAGCAGCAGCAGTAGTAGTAATAGTAGTAGCAGTAGTAGTGGAAGTAGCAATAGTAACTATTGTTGCCATATTGGTAGCTGTAGTGGCCATAGTAGTAGTCGTTGTAGCAGAAGTAGTAGTTGTGGTAGTAGTAATAGTAGAAGTAGCAGCAATCATAGTAGTTGTAGGAAAAGTAGTAGCGTTAATAGTAGTAGCAGTAGTTGTAATAGTCGTAGCAATGGTAGTAGTAGCAACAGTAGTAATAGTAGCAAGAAAAGTAGTAGTACTAGCAGCAGCAGCAGCAGCAGCAGTAGTAGTAGTTGTTGTTGTAGCAGTAGTAGCAGTACTAGTAGTAGTAGTAGCCATAGTAGCATCAGTTGTAGTAGTAGTAGTAGTTGCGGCAATGGCAACAGTAGTAGTAGTGTAGTAGTCGTAGTAGTAGCAGCTGTAGCAGCAGTAGTAGTAGGAGTAGTAGCAGTTATACTAGCAATAGTTGTAGCAGTAGTAGTAGTCATTCTAGCAGTAGTATCAATAATAGTAACAATAGTGGTAGTAGTAACAGCAGTAGTAGCAGAAGCTGTAATAGAAGGAGCAGAAGTAGTAGTAGTGGTAGTAGCAAAAGCAGTAGTAGTATCAGTAGTTGTAGTAGTAGTTAGGGTAGTAGTAGTAACAACAATAGTTGCAGTAGTAGCATTAGTAGTAGAAGTAGTAGTAGTAGTGGAAGTTGCAGAAATAACCATGATAGCTGCATTAATAGTAGTAGAAGTAGTAGCAGTTGCAGCTATAGTAGAAGTAGTAGTAGTACTTGTTATAGTAGCCATAGTAGCAATAGTAGTAGTTGTTGTAGAATTTACAATAATAGTAGTAGTGGTAGTGGTATCCATAGCGGATGTAGTAGTAGTTGTAGAAGTAGTACTAGTAGTAGAAGTAGTAGTGGTAATAGTAGCAGTAGTAGTACTATTAGTAGTAGTAGTTGTAGTTGTAGTAATAGTTGTAGTAGTAGTAGTAGTAGTAGTAGTTGTTGTTGTTATAGTCGTAGTGGTAGTAATAGTTGCAGTTGTAGAAGTAGCAGTGGTAATAGATGTAGTAGTAGCAGTTGTAGTAGTAGGAGTTGTAGTAGTAGTATGACAATTAGTAGTAGTTGTTATTGTCGGAGAAGTAGTAGTAGGAGTAGCAGAAGTAGCAGTAGTAGTAATAGTAGTAGTAGTAGTAGTATTAGTAGTAGTAGTAGTCGTAGTAGTAGTCGTAGTAGTAGTAGTAATAGTAGTAGTAGAAGTAGTAGTAGTAGTAATAGCAATAATAGTAGTAGCAGTAGTAGTAATAGTAGTAGTAATAATAGTAGTTGTTGTTGTAATAGTAGTAGAAGTTGTAGTAAGAGTAGTATTAGCACTCGTAGTAGTAGTAGTAGTGATAGTAGCAGCAGTATTAGTAGTTGTTGTTGTAGTAGTAGTAGTAGTGCTAGTTGAAGTAGCAGTAGCAGTTGAAGCAGTAGTTGTAGTAAAAGTAGTTGAAGTAGCTGCAACAGTAGAAGCAGTAGTTGTAATAAAAGTAGCAGTAGCAGCAATAGTTGGAGTAGTAGTAGTAATAATAATATTAGTATTAGCAGTAGCAGTAGTAGTATTCATACTAGTAGTAGTAGTGGTAGTAGTCAAAGTAGTAGCAATAGTAGCTGCAGTAGTGGCAGTAGTAGTAGTAGTAGCAAAAGTAGTTGTGGTAGTAGTAGTAGTAGTTATGTTAGAAACAATAGCTGAAGCTATAGCAGTAGTGGTAGCAAGCGTAGTCGTAGTAGTAGTAATAGTAGTAGTAATAGTAGTAGCAGTAGTAGTAGAAGTAGTAATAGTTGTAGTAGTAGTAGTAGTAGTAATAGTAATAGTAGTAATAGTATTAGTAGTAATTGTTATAGCAGTAGCAGTAGCAGTAGTAGTAGTAGTCGTAGTAATGGTAGTAGATGTAGGAGTAGCAGCAGTAGTAATAGTAATTATAGTAGCTGTAGCAGTACTAATTGCGAGAGTGACAGAAGTAGTAGTTATAGCAGTTGTAGTTGCAATAGCTATAGTAGGAGTAGCAATAATAGTAGTAGTGATGCCAGTATTAGTTATAGCAGTAGTAGCAGTATTAGCTGTAGTAGTAGTCTTAGTCGTACCAACAACCATAGTAGCAGTAGTAGTAGCAGTAATAGTTTATAATAGTAGTAGTTGTAGCAGTAGCAGTAGCAATAGTAGTAAAAGTAGTAGTAGCAGTGATAGTAGTATCATAAGTAGCTTTAGTAGTAGCAGTAGAAGTAGTTGCAATAGCAGTAGTAGTTGTGGTAGTAGTAATAGGAGGAATGGGAACAATTGTAGTTGTACTAGTAGTATTAGTAGTAGTAGTAGTAGTAGTCGTACTAGTAGTAGTAGTAGTCATAGTGGTAGAAGAACCAGTAGAAGTAGCAGTAGTAGTAGCTGTGAAAGCTGTAGTAGCAACGGTAGTAGTAGCAGGTGTCGCAGTTGTAGCTATTACGGTATTAGTAGTAGTAGTAACAATTGCAGGGCTAGGCCAGTAGTAATAGTAGCAGTAGTAAGAATTATAGCTGTAGAAGTAATTACAGCAGTAGAAGAAGCAGTAGTCATAGTAGCATGAGTGGTTGTAGTAATAGCAGTAGTAGTAGTAGTATTAGCAGAAGTAGTAGTAGAAGTAGTAATAGAAGTAGTCGTAGACAGAGTAGCAGTAGTAGGTGTAGTAGTAATAGCATTAGTAGTTGAAGCAGCTATAGTAGCAATATTAGTAGTTGTATGAGCAGTGGTAGTTCTACCAGTAGCAGTAGCAGTAGAAGTAGTAGTAGTTGTAGCGATAATAGAAGTAGTTGAAGTAGTAGTCATAGTAGAAGAGGTAGCAGTAGTAGTAGAAGCTGCAGTGGTTGTAGCAGTAGTTGTAGTAGTAATGGCAGTAGCAACTACTGTAGTAGCAGTAGAAGCAATAGTAGTAGTAGTAGTAGTAGCTATAGTAGAAGTAGTAGTGGCTATAGGAGTAGCCGTAGCTATTATTGTAGTAATAGTAGTAGCAGCAGTTAGTAGTAGTCGTAGAAGTATCCGTAGTAATAGTAGTAGTTGTTGTAATAGTTAGTAGTAGAAGTAGTGGTTAGTAGTAGTAGTGGTGTACCAGTAGTAGTAGTAATATTAGTACCTGTTGCAGTAGTAGTAGCAGCAGCAGCAGTAGCAGTAGTAGAAGTAGTAGTAGCAGTAGCTGTGGCAGTAGCATAAGTAGAAGTAGCAGTAGTAGTAGTAATAGTAGTAGTATTACTAGTAAGGTAGTCGTAGCCACAGTAGTAGTAGTAGTAGTATTAGTAGAAGTAGCAGTAGTTGTTGTAGGAGTCGTAGAAGTTCCAGTAGCACTCATAGCCATAGTGGTAGTCGTAGTAGCAGTCGTAGCCGTAGTGCCAGTAGTGATAGTAGTAGCACCATCATCAGGAGTAGCAGTAGCAAAAGTAGTAGTAGCAATATTAGAAGTAGTAGTAGTAATAGTAGTAGTTGTAGTCGAAGTAGTAGTAGTAGTAGTAGTAATTGTAGTATGACTAGAAGCAGTTGTAGTACTAGTGCTAGTAGAAGTAATAGTATATTAGCCGCAATAGCAACAGTAATACTACAAGAAGTAGTAGTAGTAGTTATAGTAGAAGTAGTAGTGGTAGTAGTGGTAGTAGTAATAGTGGGGGTGCCAGTTGCAGCAATAGTAGTAGAAGTTGTACTGGTAGTAGTAGTAGCAGTAGTAGCAACAGCAGCAGCAGCCGGAGTAGTAGTATAAGTAGTACTAGTAGTAACTGAAGTAGTAGTAGTATATTAGCAGCAACAGTAGTTGTAGAAGTAGTAGTAGCAGATGTAGTGGTAATGTGAGAAGTAGTAGTAATAGTTGTAGAAGTAGTTGCAGTAGAAGCAGTTGTAGTAGTAGTAGAAGTATTAGTAGCAATACTAGTTGTAGCAGAAGTAGCAGTAGCAGTAGTAGTAGCAATAGTTGTTATAGTTGTGGTCTTAGCAGTAGTAGTAGTAGTCATGGTAGGAGTAGTTGCGTAGTAATGGTTGTAGCAGAAGTAACAACAATAGTAACAATAGTAGTAGTTGTAGTAGTAGTAGCAGCCGTAGTGGTAATAGAATTAGTAGTGCGAAAGCAATAGCCGAAGTGGCTATAGTCACAGTAGTAGCAATAGTAGTAGTAGTAGTTATACTAGTTGTTGTAGTAGTAGTTATAGTAGAAGAAGTAGTACTTGTTGTAATAGTAGTAATAATAGTAGTAGGAGGAGGAGGAGGAGGAGGAGTGGTATTTGTAGTAGCGATAAAAGTAGTAGCAACAGTAGTAGCAGTAGTTGTAGTTGTAGTAGTAGTAGGAGGCGGAGGAGGAGGAGTAGTAGTTGCTATTGAAGTAGTAGCTGGAGTAGTATAGTAGTAGTAGTAGTAGTAGTAGTAGTAGTAGTAGTAGTGGTAGTCGTAGTAGTAGTAGTAGTGGTATTAGTAGTCATAGTAGTAGTTGTCGTTGTTGTTATTATTGTTGTAGTAATGGTAGCAAGCATAGTAGTAGCTATTGTTGTAGAAGAAGTAGTAGCCTTAGCAGTAGTAGTTGCAGAAGTAGTAGAATTAGGGGAAATAGTAGTAATAGCTGTAGTAGTAGAAGTAGTAGTAGTAATGACAGCAGTAGTAGAAGGAGTAGTAGTAGTAAGAGTATTAGTAGTATTAGTACTAACAAAAGTAGTAGTTGCAGTAGCAGTCATAGTAGCAGTAGTTGTAGCGGTAGCAATTATAGTAGTAGTAGCAGTAGTAGTAGTCGTAGTAGCAGCAGCAGTAGTTGTTGTTGTTATAGTAGTAGGAGTAGTAGTAGTAGTAGCTTCCGTAGTAGCAGTAGAAGTAGTAATAGTAGTTGCAGTAGCAATAGTAGTGGTACTAGTGGCATTAGTAGTAGTATTACTATTAGTAGCATCCATAGTAGCAATAGTAGTAGTTGTCATACTAGTAGAGGAAGTTGAAGAAGCAGTAGTAGTAGCTATAGTTGTAGAAGAAGTAGCACTAGCTGTAGTAGTAGTAGTGGCAACAGCAGTAGCAGTAGTTGTTATACTAGCAATAGTGCTAGCAGTAGTAGTACTAGTTGCTATAGTAGTAGTGGCAGCAATAGTAGCAGTAGTCGTAGCAGTAGCAATAGCACTTGTAGTAGTAGAAGCAGTAGCAACATTAGCACTAGTAGTACTAGCAGCAGCAGTAGTAGCAGTTCAAGGACTAGCAGTAGCAGGAGTAGCAGCAGCAGCAGTAGATGTAGTAATTGTAGTGGTTGTAGTAGTGGTAGCAGTAGCAGCAACAGCACCAGCAGCAGCAGTAGTAGTAGCTACAGTAGCAAGAGAAGTAGTTGGAGTAGCAGCAGCAGCAGCAGTAGTAGTAGTGGTGCCAACAGAAATAGTACTAGTAGTTCTAGTTGTGCGAGAAGTAGTAGTACTAGAAGTAGTAGTAGTAGAAGAAGAAGTAGTTGTAGAAGTAGTACTATTACTAGCAGTAGTAGTAATAGTAGTAGTAGTAGTGGTAGTATTTAGAGAATTAGTAGTAGTAGAAGTAGCACTAGTAGTAATAGTAGTAGTAGTAATATTACTAGCAGTAGTTGCAGTAGTAGCAGTGGCAGTAGTGGCAGCAGTAGTTGTAGCAGTAGCCGTAGTAGCAGTAGTAGCAGTAGGAGCTATAGTAGTAGTAGCAGTAGCAGTAGTACGAGTAAAAAATAGTAGTAGGTGGTATCAGTAGCATTAGTAGTAGTATTAGTAGGAGTGGTAGTAGTAGTAACAGTAGTATGAGTAGTAGTAGAAATAGTTGTAGTAGAAGTAGAAGTAGTACTAGTAATAGTGCAGCAGTAGTCGTAGTAGTGGTAGTCACAGTAGGAGGGTTGTAGTAGTTGTTGTAGAAGATGTAGTAGGAGCATTAGTAGCAGCTTTAGTAGTAGTTGCAGTAGTAGTAGTAAGAGAAGAAATAGTAGTGACAGTAGTACTAGGAGTGGTAGTAGTAGTAATAATACTAGTAGTTGTGGTAGTTGTTGTTGCTGCGGTAGTAGAAGTTGTAGTTGTAGTTGTTGTAGTTGAAGTAATAGTAGTTATAGTAGTGGTAATAGTAGTAGTAACAATTGTTGCAGTAGCAGTAGCAGTAGTAGTAGTAGAAGAAGAAGTAGAAGTAGCAATAGTTATAGTAGTAGGTGTAGTAGTACTAGTAGTAGTCCTTGTTGTACTAGTTGTAGTAGTTGTGTTGTAAAACTACTACTAGTACTACTACTGCAACTACTACTCCTATTGCTTCTGCTACTACTACTATTGCTGCGGCTACTATTGCTCTACTACTACTGTTATTGCTACTACTGCTACAACTGCTACATCTACTACTACTACTGCTACAACTACTATCGCTACTACTTTTCCTACCGCTGCTACTACTCCTACTACTACTATTGCTACAGTCGCTACTACTGCTACTACCACTATTATTACGATTACTACTACTGCTACTGCTGCAACTACTACTGCTACTACTACTACTCCTCCTACTGCTGCTACTACTATTTCTACTGCTTCTACTGATACTACTGGAACTCCAAATACTGTTTCTACTGATACTAGTACTACAGCTACTTCTGTTACTACTGCTACTACTGCAACTTCTACTATTACTACAAGTGCAACTACATTGTTGCAGCTTCAACTACAACAACAACTGCTACTACCATAGCCACTTATGTTACTACTGTTACTGCTACTACTACTTCCACTACAAGTACTACTAACTACTGCTGCTACTATGACTGCTACTGCTACTACTACTATTGCTAACTCTCCTACTACTCCTACTACTACAACTACTACTACTGCACTTTCACAACTACTACAACTACTTGCTACTAGTACTATTGCCACTTCTGCAACAACTATTGCTACTGCTACAGATGCTACTGCCACAACTGCTACTCCTACTATCACCTTCTACTACTGTTACTGCTCCTCCTACTACAACTGCTACTACAACTGCCACTACTACTATTACTCATTCCTACTATGACAACTACTACTATTACTGCTTCTGCTATCACCACCCCTAATACTATTGCTAATACTCCTACGAGTACCACTAGTACTATTACTACTCCCACTACTATTGCGACTCCTCATCCTCCTACTCCTCCTACTACTACTGCTATAACTACTACTACTATTGCTATTGACACTGCGACCAATAGTTTTACTACTAATTCTATTGTCACTACTGCAACTCCTACTACTACGACTGCTACTGCTACTACTACCACTACTTGTGCTACTACTACTACAACTACTACAACAAATGCTGCAACTACTACTACTACTCCTCCTCCTACTGCTACTACTACTCATAATACTGCTAATACTATTGCTATTACTACTGCTACTACTACTACTATGACTATTGCTACTGCAGCTTCTACTATTGCTATTACAACTTCTGCTTATACTACCACTACAACTACTACGAAACTACTACTACTACTACAACTACCTCTACTACTACCATTCTCACTCCTACTACTACTACCACTATGACTACTCCTCTTGCTACTACTACTCATACTACAACTACAGCTGCTCTAACTACCACTACTAGTACTACTACTACAACTACTACTACTATTCCTATACTGTTGCTACAACTATTACCACTACCACTACTACTGCTATAACTAATGTTACTACCACTCCTATTACTACAGCTACTATTGCTGCAGCTACTACTAGTACTGTGACCCCTACTGCTACTACTACTGCAACTGCTACTACTGCCATAGCTACTACCACTGCAAGAACTACTATTTCTATTACTACTACTATAGCTCGTACTACTATGGCTACAACTACTGCAAAGTCTAAAGCTACTACTACTATTGCTACTGCGACAACAACGACAACAACAATTACTACTATTGTGACAACTACAACTGCTACTAATACTGCTTCTACTACTACTACAATTGCTACTATTACTACTACTTCTCTTACTACTTCTGCTACTACAACTACTACAATTGCTACTATTACTACTACTTCTCTTACTACTTCTGCTACTACAACTACAACTAATACTACTACTACTACAACTACTATAACTACTACTACTACAGATAGAACTGCGACGACTATTACCACAACAACAAGTACTACCTATACTATTACTACTCCTACTCCAACTCCTTCTCCTACTCCTACTACCACAACTAATACTACCACTTCTCCAATTACAACTACTACTATACCTACTCCTCCTCCTCCTCCTACTACTACTATGACTGCTGCTACTACTACGACTGCTGCTACTACTACTCCAACAGCTATTACAATTGCTACTGCTGCTACTTCTACTACTATTATTGCAACTGCTACGGCTAATACTACTACTATTACTTCTAGTGCTACTGCTACTACCACTTTTACTACTACTACTACTATTACCATCACCACCACCACCATGACTACTACTACTACCGCTACTGCTGCTACCACTACTACAATTGTTGCTACTGCTACTACTGCAGTTGCTGCTGCTATTAATGCCACAACCACTACTGCTATTCTCACTACTACTTTTTCTACTACTGCGATTGCTGCTGCTGCGACTACTACAACTACTACTACTATTGCAGCCGCTACTACAACTACTACTACAACCACCAGTACTACTACTATCACTCCTGCTACTCCTACTACTACTACTACACAGAATACTACTACTACTACTGTGGCTCCTACTACTACGTCAACAACTACTACTATTCCTCCTACAACTACTGCTTCTATGGCTACTACTACTGCCACTACAACTACTATTACTACTAATACTACTACCACTCTCACTCCTACTACAGCAACTATTACTACCACTCCTACAGCTACTACTATTCCTCTTACTGCTACTACAACTGCTACTACTACTTCTACTATTGCCACAGCTACTATTATTGCCACAAAAACTATTGCCACAACTATTACCACTAGTACTGCTACTGCTACTATTACTACTGCTAGTTTTACAACCACTTCTACTACTGCTCCTACAGCTACTATCACTTCAACAACTACTACTGTCACTACTACTATAGCTTCAACTACTACTACTACTACTACTTCTGCTGTTATTATTGCAACAAGTACTACTATTACTATTGCTAATAGTACTACTAGTACTACTGCTACTACACTACTACTGCTACTATTACTGCTACTATTAATAGTGCTACTACTTCTCTTACAACTGCTACTACTATGACCACTAGTACTACTACAACAACAACTACTACTATTGCTACAGCTTCTACTACTCTTATTGCTACTCCTACTACTACTGCTATTACTACTACTACTAATACTACAACAACAACAACTACTACTACTACGACCACTTCTAAAACTACTACTTCTGTTGCTGCTACTACTACAACTGCTACTGTTACTGCTATTAATACTACTAGTACTACGGCTACTTCTACTACTATTACTACTACTACTACTACAACAACAACAACTACTACTACTACTATACTACTACTACAACCAGTACTACTACCACTAGTAAGACTATTCCTACAACTACTCATATTGCTGCTGCTACTAGTACTCCAACTTCTCCTCCTCCCACAACTATTGCTACTACTACTTGTACTACTACTACTACTCCTACTGCTACTCCTACAACAACAACAACTACTACTACTACTAATGCTACTGATGTTACTGCTGTGGCTACTACAACTGCTACTACTACTGCTATAACTACTACTACTCATATTACTATTACCGCAATTGTTACTACTATTACTGCTACTACTGTTACAACTTCTACTACTTCTGCTACTACTTCTACTACTACCACTACTGCTACTAGTCTCACGCCTACTACTAATACTACTGCTGCTATTGCTACTACTGCCCATAATAATACTACTACTGCGACTACTAAAGCTGCTACTACTATAACTATTATTACTACTACTACTAATATTCCTACTGCTACTTATACTACTAATACTACTACAACTGCAACAATTACAACTACTGCTACACTCGTCACGACTGTTACTTCTACTTCAACTATAACTACTATTACTACCAATACTACTATTACTCTCACTCTACTACTCATACTAATACTATTACTCCTCTTTCTACTACTACACCTGCTACTATTACTACTACTATTGTTGCTGCTACTACCACTACTACTGCTACTGTTACTAAAAGTACTGCTACTGCTATGACTACAGCAAGTACTGCTATTGCTACTACAATTGCTACTGTAACTACTTCTACCACTACGGCTACTACTTCTCCTATG
The DNA here is from genome assembly GCA_005019695.1 of Trichopus zeylanicus subsp. travancoricus. Classification (NCBI taxonomy): domain Eukaryota; kingdom Viridiplantae; phylum Streptophyta; class Magnoliopsida; order Dioscoreales; family Dioscoreaceae; genus Trichopus; species Trichopus zeylanicus. Next base: position 45,133 of record RXID01014839.1, on the reverse strand, counting down.
AATGCTACTACAACTGCTACTACCACTACTACTACTATTGCTGCTACAACTGCACAATGATTGCTACTACTACTGCTACTACTACAATTACTACAACTACTACTACTACCATGACAACTACTACAGCTGTTGCTGCTGCAAATGCTTCTATTAACACTACTACTACGACACTACCACCGCTACTACTAACCCTACTACTGCTACTCTTGCTAATACGGCTACTGCTGCTACTTCTACTACTGCTACACTTACAACTAATCCTTCTACTTCTTTTACAACAACTACTACTATGACTACTTCTACTACTACAACAACAACTACCACTACAACAACGGCTGCTGCTACTCCTACTACTACTACTACTACTACTACCATCACCACTATGACTACTACTATGACTACTGCAACTACCATTGCTACTACTGCCACTACTACTACAAATGCTACTACTAATACAGCTACTACTACAACCACTACTACTACGACTCCTGCTACTACTATAGCTACTGCTACTACTAATGCTACCACTGCTACTACTATTGCTGCTGCTACTGCTACAACTACTACTACTATACTATGACTTCTACTAGTACTAGTACAACTACTACAACTACTGCCACTACTACTACTACAATTACAACTACTACTGCTTTTTCTACTACTCCTTGAACTACTCCTACTACTGCTGCTACAACTACTCCAACTTCACCTCCTACAACTACTTCTACTACAACTATAGCTACTATTCATACTCCTACTCATACAACAACAACAACTACTACTATTGTCGCAACTACTACTACGACTACTACTCATACTACTACTACTACTACTAAAACTCCTAATGCTACTACTACAACTACTTCTACTACTGCAACTACTACAATTACTATAGCTACTAGGACTGCCACAATAACTATTGCCGCAACTATTACCACTAGTACTGCTACTACTACTAATACTGCGACTACTACTGCTACTATTACTGCTACTGCTACAACCACTTCTACTACTACTACTACTGCTACTACTACTACTACAGCAACTGCTATTAATACTACTTCAACTACTACTACTATTACAACTTATGTTGCTATTACCACAACTACTACTGCTACTACTACTGTAACACAACTACAATTGCCACAACCACTACTACTTTTACTACTACTACTGTTACTACTACTGCTAACACAACTACTATTGCCACAACGACTACTACTTTTACTACTACTGCTGCTCCTAGTACTACTACAGCTACTACTATTACAGCTGCTACTCCAACTACTGCTGCCAATTACTACTATTGCTACTACTAGGACTACTACTACTACTACCACTACTCCTGCTGTCGCTACTGCTGCTTCAGCTACAACTACTACTTGCCCAACTACTACTACTTTCGCTACTTTTGCTACTACTACTGCTATAATAGCTATTGCTACTATTACTACTACTCTTAACACTAAGGATACTACTACTACTACTACTTCGACTACTAATACAACAACTAACTCTATAACAACTACTACTGCAACTATGGCTACCACTACTTCTACTACTACTGCTACTATTGCTACTAATACTACTATTAGTAGTAGTAGTACTCTACTACTGGTACTGCTACTACTACTACAACAACAACAACAACAACTACTGCTACCACCGCTGCTCTCGCTATAATAGCTACCACCCTTAGTACTACTAATACAACTTCAACTACTTCTACTACCACTACTACTACTACTTCTACTGCTATTGTTACTACTACTGCTACTACTACTGCTGCTACTGCCACTTCTTCTGCAACTCTAAGAACCATTACTACTTAAACAACTAGTACTACGACCGCTACTTCTACTCTACTACAACGATTGCAATTGCTATGACTACCACTCTCTCTACTACTAATACTACTTCCACCACTACTAGTACTTCTACTACAATTACTGTTGCTACTACTACTACTGTTGCTGCTACTACTACTACTACTACTAGTACTTCGTTACTCCTACTACAACAACTATTACTACAAATCATCCTACAACAACAATAGCTACTACTATTATTACTACTATTACTACTACTACTACAACAAGTACTAGTACTACTATGACTACTACTGCTAATACTACTACTTCTACTAATACTACTTCTACTACTACTCCTACTATTGTTACTACTACTACAACTTCTACCACTACTACTACTACCGCTACAACAACCACTACTACAACCACAACTACAATTGCTACTACTATTGCGATTGGTACAACACCTACTTGGACTGCTACTGATTCTAATCCTATTATTGCTACTACTCCTACCACAACAACAAGAACAATAACTACAACCACTGCTACTACTACAATTGTTGCTACTCCTAATACTATTGCTACTACTACTGCTCCTTCTAGTTTCGCTGCTACTACTAGTACTGCTAATACTCCAACTCCTACTTCAACTAGTAGTACTTCTATTACAACTACTACTAGTGCTACAATTACAACTACTCCTTCTACAACTACGACTGCTACTACTACTACTACTACTACAACTAGCTACTACTACTATTGCCACTTCTGCAGTTACTACTGCTACTACCACCGATACTGCTCAAAATGTTGCGGCCACAACTGCTAGTCCTACTACCATAATTGCTACTACAACTATAGCTGCTGCTACTATGACTACTACTACTACCACTACTACTACTACTCTCACTCCTACTGTAGCTACTATGACTAGTACTCCTTCTGCAACCACTACCCCTAATACTATTATTAATACTACTACTACTACTTCTACTACTACTACTACTACTACTACTGTTACAGCTGATACTAGTACTTCTATTGCTACTACTAATGCTACTGCAATAACTACTACTACTATTGCTATTGGTAATACTACTACTGCGATAGCTACTAATGCTATAGTCACTACTGCTACTCTACTACTATGGCAACCATTGCTACTTCAACTAGTGCTACTACTAATACAACTACTACAACAACTACTGCAACTACTACTACTACTACTACCATAACTACTACTACTATTACCACAGCTACTACTACTCTCACTCATACTACCACTACTACTACTGCTAGTCCTACTGCTACTACTACTCATAATACTATTAATACTGCTGGTATTACAACCACTACTATGACTATTGCTCCTGCTGCTGCTACTGCTATTACTACTAATGTTAATACTACCACTACTACTATAAGTACTACTACTACTACAAAAACAACTACGCCTACTATCACTACTACTCCTCCTAATCCTACTACTACTTCTACTGCTACAGCTCGTCCTACTACAACTACTATTACTTCTACCACTACTACTACTACTACTATAGCAACAACAACAACAACTACGACTGCTACAACAATAACAACTACTACTACTACTACACCTACAGCAACAACAATTGCCACTACTACCACTATTATTACTACAACTACAATTGCTACAGCTAATACTACTACTACTCTATCGCTACTCCTACTTTGACTACAACTGCTACTACTACTACTACTAGTATTACTACAACTTCGGTTGCTACTACTACTCCTATTGCTACTCCTACTTTGACTACAACTATGACTACTACTACTATTACTACTGCTACTGCTGCTACTACTACTACTACAGCAACTACCATTACAGCGACAATAATTACTACTACTACCACTTCCACTGCTTCGACTACTACTACTGCAACTACTCTTTCCACTACAACTACTACTACAACTGCTACTACTACTGCTACTACTACTGCTACTACTACGACTACTAGTACAACTAATCCTAGTACTCCTATAACTACTACTACTGCTACTACTCCTACTACTACTAGTATAACTACTACTACTACTACCTTAATTATTACAACTGCTACTACTACTGCTACTGCTCCTAGTACTATAGCTACTACAGTTACTACTACTACTCCTCATACTACTATGACTACTACTCCTACAATAATTGCTACTACTACTACTACTACTGGAACTATTTCCACTACAACTGCGACTTCTGCTCCCGTAACTATTATAGCTACTGTGACTACTGCTGCTATTACAAGTACTACTGTTATACCACTACTACTTCTGCTAGTACTACTACCACTCGAACTACTTGTTCTACTACTGCTATTGCAACTACTACTGCCACTAGCATTGCTACAACTTCTGCTACTACTACTAGTACTATTACTACTACTATTGCTACTATTACAACTACTACTATTACTATAACTACTACTATTTTTCTTTCTACTACTATTATAGCAACTACTACTACTATTACTAGTGCTACTATTACTACTATTGCTACGACTAATGCTACTACTGTTGCTACTACTTTTGCTCCTGCTACTAATGCAGCTGCCACTATGGCTTCTCCTACAACTACTAATGCTACTATTATAACTGCTAATGCTACTACTCCTACTACTACTACTACTACTATGACTATAACTCCTAATACTATTAGTACTTCCACCATGAATACAACAACAACTACTACTACTAGTGGTAGCAGTAATAGCTGTCGAAGTAGTAGCAGTAGTTGTAGTATTAGTAGTAGTGGTAGTAGTAGTATTAGTTGGAGTAGCAGAAGTCATAGTTTTTGTTGGAGTAGTAGTAGATATTATTATATTAGTAGTAGCAATAGTAGTAATAGTAGCAGTAGTAGTGGTTGTGGTAGTAGTAGAGGAGTAGCAGAAGTAGAAGTAGAAGTAGTAGTAATAGTAGTAGAAGCAGTAGCAGTAACAGTAGTAGTAGTAGTAGTAGTAGTAGTAGTATATTGAGGGAATCGAAAGAGTGTCAAAGTAGATCAATATAGTGGGCCTAGCACCAAACCTTCCCAAAAGCTTAAGCTTATGGTATATGGGCCTTTTTCACTGTATATATTGGACCCTATCTGTCCAATATCTGATGTGGGACTAATTGATTACACCTGACATTATAACAATCTCCCCCTTCATGTGTGATTTGACCACATTAATTTGAACACTCTTAATCAAGAATTCTTTTACTCGACTAGTTCCACTGTATGTCTCATACCAATGGGTTTTTGTCTCATTCTTTTGATTTTTTAAGAGAAAATAACATGTGACTCAATTTAGCCACACCATGATAATTTCAGTCTTAAGGGTTTTCATAGCTTCGAACCTAAAGCTCTAATACCATTTATTGGAGGAATCAGAAGAGTGTCAAAGCAGATCAATATAGTGGGTTGGACACCAAACCATCCCAAAAGCTTAAGCTCATGGTATATGAGCCTTTTTCACTATTTATATTGGGCCCTATCTATCCAGTATCCGATGTGGGACTAATTCACAACATCTGACATTATAACAACAGTAGAAGTAGTTGTAGTAGTAGTAGTAGTAGGAGTAGTAGAGGTAGTTTTTGTTATTGTTTTAGTAGTGGTAGTTGTCATTGTCATTGTTGTTGTCGTCATTGTTGTGGTAGTAGTAGTAGTTGTTGTAGTTATAGAAGTAGCGACAGAAGCAACAATAGTAGCAGCAGTAGTAGTAGTAGTAGCAGCAGCTGTAGTAGTATTAGGAGTAGTGGTGGTAGTAGTAGTAGAAGTAGTAGTAGTAGTAGTAGTAGTAGTAGTAGTAGTAAGGTCGTATTGGTGGTGGTGCGCCGTGAGTATCGTACTAGTAGTAGCAGCAGCAGCAGTAGTAGTAAGTAGGAGGTAGTAGTAGCATGGAGTAGTGGTATTAGTAGTAAGAATGGTGGGTAATTTGTGGGTCTGGTCTTCGAGTTAGTCGTACGTGCCTTGTAGTGAGGCGTACTTGGAGTAGGCGTAGTAGTTGTGGTAGTTGTCGTAGTAGTTGTAGTAGTAGTCTAGTAGTTCGTCGCTAGTAGTACGTGCTAGGTAGTATAGTAGTAGTTGTAGTAGTGGCAGTAGTAGTAGTTATTGTAGTTGTAGCTGCAGTATTAAGTGTTGTTGTTGTAGTAGTAGTAGTAGTAGTAGCAGCAGCAATAGTAGTTTGAGTAGCAACAACAACTATAGTTGCAGTAGCAATAGTAGTAGGCACTTAAGTTGCAGTAGTAGTATTAGTAGCAACAACAAGAGCAATAGCTACAGCAGCTGTAGTAGTAGCAGTAGTAGTAGTAGCAGCAGCAGTAGTAGTAGATGCTGTTGCAACAACCGCAACAATAGTAGTAGCAGTAGCAATACTTGTTGTGTTAGTAGTAGTAGTCATAGTAGTAGCAATAGTAGGAGGAGATTTAGTAGTAGTTGTTGTAGTTGTAGTTGTAGTTTTAGTTGTAGTAGAAGTATTAGTACAAGTAGTAGTTGTTGTTGTTGTAGTAGTAGTATTAGTCGTACTTGTAGTTGGAGTAGTAGTAGAAGTACCAGTAGTAGTAGTCATAGTCGTAGTAATGGTGGTAGTAGTGGTGGTGGTGGTGGTGGTTGTTGTAGTTGGAGTGTTAGGAGTAGCAGTAGTAGTAGTATTAGTGGTAGTTCTAGTTGGAGTGTTTGGAGTAGTACTAGTAGTAGTGGTGGTAGCAACAATAATAGCTATAGTAGTTATAGTAGTAGTAGTACTAGCAGCAGTAGTTGTTGTTATAGTAGTAGTTGTTCCAGTAGGAGTAGTAGCAACAGTAGTAGTAGGAGTAGTAGTTTGGGTTGTAATATTAGAAGTAATAGTAGTTGTATTAGTGGTAGTCATAGTTGTAGTAGTAGTTGGATAAGAATTAGTAGTAGTAGTAGGAGGAGGTGGAGTAGTAGTAGTAGTAGCATTAGCAGTAGTAGTTGTTGTTGGGGTAGTAGTAACAGTAGCAATAGTAACAGTCGCAATAGTAGTAGTAATAGTAGTTGTAGTAGTAGCAATAGTAGTTATAGTAGTAGGAGTAGTAGTAGTATTAGTAGTAGTAGTAGTAGCAGTAGTGGTAGTAGTACTAGTAGTGATGATAATAATATTAATAGTAGTATTAGTATTATTGCTAGTAGCAGTTGTGGTACTAACAATAATAACACTAGCAGCAGTAGTAATAGTTATAGTAGTAGTAGTAGCAGGAGTAGCTGGAGTACTAGCAGTAGTTGTAGTAGTAGAAGTAGTAGTTGTTGTAGTAGTAGTAGTAGTAGTAGTAGTAGTAGTAGTAGTAGTAGTAGTAGTAGTAGTAGTAGTAGTAGTTGTTATTGTTGTTGTTGTTGTTGTTGTTGTAGTAATAGTTATAGTAGTAGTTATTGTCGTAGTAGTAGTTGTAGGTGTAGGAGTAGCAACAGAAGCAATAGCAGCAGCAATAGGAATAAGAGTAGTAGCAGCAACAGCAATAGTAGTTTTAGCAGACGTAGTTATAGTAGTAGTAGCAGAAACAACAACAGCAATAGTAGCAGCAGCCGTAGTTTTAGTAGTGTTAGTAGTATTAGCAGTAGCAGTAGCTACAACAGCAGTAGTAATAGTAGTACTAGGAGTAGTGGTAGTTGTCATAGTTGTAGTAGCAATAGGAGTAGTAGTAGTAGCAGCAATAGTAGTAGGCGGAGTAGTAGCTGCAACCATAATAGTAGTAGTAGCAGCAACAACAATAGCAATAGCAGCAGCAGCAATAGTATTAGTGGTAGTAGCAATAGCAGTAGCACCAATAGTAGTAGTAGTAGTAGTTACAGGAGTAGTAGATGTAGTAGTAGTAGCAGAAGCAGTGCTTGCAGCAGTAGTAGTAGTAGCTGCAGCAGCTGTGCTGTAGAAGTAGTAGCAGTAGTAGTAATAGTAGTTATACTACTAGTAGTATTCGTAGTAGTTGTAGTAGTAGGAGTAGAATTAGTAGTTGTTGTTGTAGTAGTAGTAGTAGTAGTTGTTGTTGTTGTAGTAGTGTTAGTCATACTTGTAGTAGGAGTTGTAGTAGAAGTATTAGCAGTACCAGTCGCAGTCGTAGTAATAATAGTAGTAGTGGTGGTGGTAGTAGTTGCAATAGTAGTAGTTGTAGTAATAGTAGTTTGGGAACTAGTAGTAGTAGTAATAGTAGTTGTATTAGTAGTAGTCATAGTTGTAATAGTAGTTGGAAAAGGAGTAGTAGTAGTAGCAGGAGGAAGAGGAGGATGAGGAGTAGCAGTAGCAGTATCAATAGTTGTAGTAGTAGGAGTAGTCCTAGTAGTAGTAGTAGTATTAGTAGTACTAGCAGCAGTAGTAGTAATAGCAGAAGTAGTCGTAGTAGTAGTACTAGTGGTAGTAGTAATTGTATAAGTAGTAGTAGTTGTTGTTGTAGTTGTAGTAGTTGTAGTAATAATAATATTAGTGTTAGTATTCGTAGTACTGGTTGTAGCAATTTTAGTAGAAGCAACAACAGTAGTAGCAATAGCATTTGTAGTAGAATAGAAGTAGTAGTTTTACTAGTAGTTATAGGAGTAGTAGTAGCAGTAGTAGTAGGACTAGTAGTAGTAGTTTTTGTCATAGTAGTAGGTGTATAGTAGTTGTGGTAGTTTGTAGTAGTATTAGTAGTAGGAATAGGCGTCGTAGTAATTTAAGTAGCAATAGTAGTAATAGCAACAACAATAATAGTGGTAGTAGTAGTTTTGGTAGAAGTAGTAGTAGTAGTAGGAGGAGTAGTAGTATTAGTACTAGTAGAAGTAGTAGGAGTAGTAGTTGTATAGTAGTAGGAGTAGTAGTTGTATTTGTAGTAGTAGTTGTTGTAGTTGTGATAGAAGTAACAATAGTTGTAGTAGGAGAATTAGTAGTGGTAGTAGTAGTAGTAGGAGTAGTAGTAGGAGTGTTAGGTGTAGTAGTAAAAATAGTAGTAGCTAGAGATGTAGTAGAAGTTGTTGTAGTAGTAGCAGCAGCATCAAAAGAAATAGTAGTAGTAGTAGCAATAGTAGTAGTAGCCGCCGTAGTAGTGGTAGTAGTAGTAGTAGTAGCTACAGCAGCAGCAGTAGTAGTAGTAATACTAGTCATAGTAGTTGTTGTAGTACTGAAAGTAGTAATGGTAGCCGTAGTAGTAGTTGTTTGAGAAGAAGAAGAAGTAGTAGTACTCACAGCAATAGCAACAGCAACAGTAGCAGTAGCAGCAGGAGGATTAGTAGTGGCGGTGGTGGTGGTGGTGGTAGTATTAGTAGCAATAGTAGTAGTAGTAATAGTAGTAGCAGTAGCTGTAGCAGTAACAGTAGTAGTAGCAGCAACAGCAGCAGGAGTAGTAGTAGTAGTAGTAGTAGTAGTCAAAGTAGTAGTCGTAGCAGTAGGAGTTGTATTATTAGTAGGTGTTGCAGAAGAAGTAGTGGGAGTAGTATTAGTAGTAGTAGTAGTAGCAGAGGTAGTAGTAGTAGCAGTTATAGTGGTAGTCAAAGTAGTAGAAATAAATAGTAGTAGTAGTAATAGTAGTAGTCGAAGTAGTAGTTGCCGTAGGAGTAGTTCTACGAGTTGCAGTATTAGTAGTATTAGCATTAGTAGTTGTAATAGTAGTAGTTGTCGGAGGAGTAGTATTACTAGTAGTAGTTGTTGTTGTTGTTGTAGTAGTTGTTATTGTTATTATTGTTGTCATTATTTTTCTTGTTGCAGTAGTAGTACTAGCAGTAGTAGTAACAATAGTAGTAGTGGTGGTAGTAGTAGTTATAGGAGTAGTAATAACAGTAGTAGTAGGAGTAGTAGTAGTTGTTGTTGTAGTAGTAGTTGTAGTAGTAGTTGTGGTAGTTGTAGTAGTATTAGTAGGAGGAATAGGAGTAGTAGTATTAGTAGTAATAGTAGTAGCAATTGTAGTAGTAGCAACAACAGCAATAGTAGTACAAGTAGTAGTAGTTTTAGTAGTAGTAGTAGGAGTAGTAGGAGTAGTAGTATTAGTACTAGTAGGAGTAGTAGTTGTATTAGTAGTAGTAGTTGTTGTAGTTGTGGTAGCAGGTCATAATAGTTGTAGTAGGAGCATTAGTAGTGGTAGTCGTAGTCGTATGATTAGTCGTAGGAGTGGTTTAGGATTACTAGTAAAAGTAGTAGTAGTAGAGATGTCGTACTGATGGTTGTCGTAGTCGTAGCAGCAGCCAATCCACAACAATATAATAGTCGAGCAGCAACCGTATTTATTCTTGAGTAGTAGGTATTAGTAGCCTGCTCTGCCGTCACAGTATAGTAGTAGTAGTAATACTAGTCATAGTAGTTGTTGTAGTATTGAAAGTAGTAATGGTAGCCGTAGTAGTAGTTGTTTGAGAAGAAGAAGAAGTAGTAGTACTCACAACAATAGCAACAGCAACAGTAGCAGTAGCAGCAGGAGGATTAGTAGTGGTGTTGGTGGTGGTAGTAGTAGTATTAGTAGCAATAGTAGTAGTAGTAGTAGCAACAGCAGTAGTAGTAGTAGTAGCAGCAACAACAGCAGTAGGAGTAGTAGTAGTAGTAGTAGTAGTCGTAGTCGTAGTCGAAGTAGTCGTCATAGCAGTAGGAGTTGCATTGTTAGTAGGTGTTGCAGTAGAAGTAGTGGGAGTAGTAGTAGTAGTAGCAGCAGTAGCAGAGGTAGTAGTAGTAGGAGTTATGGTAGTAGTCGAAGTAGTAGAAATAGATCGTAATAGTAGTAATAGTAGTAGTCGGAGCAGTAGTTGCCGTAGGAGTAGTTCTACGAGTTGCAGTATTGGTAGTATTAGCATTAGTAGTAGTAACAGCAGTAGTTGTCGGAGGAATAGTATTACTAATAGTAGTTGTTGTTGTTGTTGTTGTTGTAGTAGTAGTAGCTATTGTAGTAGTTGTTATTCTTATTATTGTTGTCATTATTTTTCTTGTTGCACTAGTAGTACTAGCAGTAGTAGTAACAGTAGTAGTAGTAATAGTAGTAGTAGATGGGGTTGTAGTGGCAATAGTAGTAGTTGTAGTAGTAGTTGTAGTAGTAGTTGTAGTAGTAGTTGTAGTAGTAGTTGTTGTTATTGTTGGTTTTGTTGTTGTTGTTGTTGTAGTAGCACTTGTCGCAACAGTAGTAGTGTTAGCAGCAGCAGAAGTAGTAGTAATAGATGTAGTAGCAGCAGCAATAGTAGAAGTAGTTGTGGTACTAGTTGCAGAAGTAGTAGTAGTAGTTGTGGTAGTAGTAGTAGCAGTATTCACATTAGTAATAGAAGTTGTAGTAGCGGAAGTAGCAGTAGCACAAGTAGTAATAGCAATTGTAGTATTGTTAGTAGTAGTAGTAATAGTAGTAATAGGAGTAGCAGTTATAATAAGAGTAGTAGAAGCAGTTGCAACAACAGCAACAGCATTAGTGGTCGTAGTAGTAGTAGAGGCCACTGCAGGAGTAGTAGTAGCATTAGTGGTCATAGTAGCTGTTGTTGTAGCAGTAATAATTTTTGTTGTAGGACTGGTAGCATCTGCATAGTAGTAGCTGTAGCAATGGGTAGTAGTAGCTGTAGTAGGCTAGAAGTAGTAGTTGAAGAGTAGCAGTAGTAGTGATTTTAGTAGTAGTCGTTCTTGGAGTAGTAGCCATAGTACTAACAGTAGTAGCAGTAGTAGTAGTAGTTGTTGTTGTAGCAGAAGCAATAGTAGCAATAGTAGTAGTAGTTGTTGTAGTAGTAGTAGTAGCCGTAGTTGTAGTTGTAGTTGTTGTGCTAGTAGTGCTAGTAGTAGCAGCAGTTGTAATTGTAATAGTAGTTGTCACTGTACTATAAGTAGTAGTAGTAGTTGGTGTCGTTGTAGTAGTATTCGTCACTGTGGAAACTAGTATTAGTTGCAGCACTAGTAGTAGTTGTTGTACAAGTAATGTTATTAGCAGCAGTAGTAGCAATACTAGAAGTAGCAGCAGCAGTAGCAGTAGCAGTAATAATAGTAGTAGTAGTAGCATCAATAGTAATAGTTGTAGTTGCAGTAGTAGCGGTAGTAGTAATAGTAACAATAGTAGTTGCAATAGTTGTGGTAGATGTAGCAGTAGTCGTAGTAGCAGAAGTAGCAATAGTGCTTGCACGAGTAATAGTACTAGTAGTAGTATTACAATTACTGGTAGCAGTAATAGCAGTAGTAGTTGTAGTAGTAGCAATAGTAATTGTAGCAATAATGGTAATAGTAGTAGTATTAGTAGTAGTTATTGTTGTTGTAGCTGTAATAATAGTAGTAGTTGTAGTAGTTGTAGCAACTATAGCAACAGTAATAATAACGGTAGTCATAGTGGTGGTTGTAACAGTAGTAGTAGTAGTAGGAGTAGTAGGAGAAGTAGTACTCGGACTAGTAGAAGTAGTAGTCATAGTAGCAGTTGCAGCAATAGTAGAAGAAGTAGGCATAGTAGTAGTAGTAGAAGAAGAAGAAGAAGTTGCTATAGTAGTACAAGTAGCAGTTGCAAATAGAACCAGTAGTTGTTGTAGCGGTACTATAGTAGTAGTATTAGTATTAGTATTACGACTACTGGTACTTGTACAACTACTACTGTTTCTACTATTACTACTGCGACTACGGCAACTACAAGTGCCTCTTCTACAACAACAATAACAACAACAACTACTACTACAACAACTACTACAACTCCTTCTAGTACTGCTACCAATACTACTTGTACTACTACAACTACAACTTTTACTACAACTACTACTACTATTACTCCTTTTGCTACTACTACTACTACTATTACTACTGCTACTAAAACTACTCCTGCTACCACTGCAACTACTACTGCTGCTGCTACTACTACTACTGCAACTGCTACTATAACTATTACTACTGCTAATACCACTACAACCGTTACTACTACGGCCATTATTACTATACCAACTAATGCTACTATTGTTACTAATACTACTATCATTGCTACTACTACTGCTGCTGCTGCTACTACTACGGCAACAACTACCACTACTACTACTATTACAACTACAACAACTGCTACTGCTACTACTACTATGTCTACTACTACTTCTACAACTACCACAACTTCTCCTCCTACTAGTACTACTTCTACTACTACTACTACTACTACTACTACTACTACTACTACTACTACTACTACTACTACTCCTGCGACTACCACTACTACTAGTGCTACTACTCCTGTGACTACCACTTCTACAACAAGAATAACTACTACTACTGCTGCTACTACTACTGCTACTCCGACTATTCCTACTACTATTACTGCTACTGTTGCTACTACTACTACTACTACTAATTCTACCTCTTCGACTACTACTAATACTACTACTACAACTACTACTATTACTACTAGTACTCCTAATACTCCTACTAAAACTACTACTATTACTACTATTGTTGCTACCACCCCAACTACTACTACTATTACTATTACTACTACTACTAATGTTGTTGTCGTTACTACGATTGTTACTACTACAACAACAATGACTACTACTACTACAACCACTACTGTAGCTACAATTGCTACTGTTGCTGCTGCTACTACTCCTACTACTATTGGTACTGCTATTACTATTACTACTACAGTGATTACTACTTCTACGACGATGACTACTACTACTACTACTTCCGGTACTACTACTACTACGCTACTGCTGCTGCTTCTACTCCTTCTTCTTCTTCTTCTACTACTACTACAACAACAACAACAACAAATAATACTACTAGTACTATTGCTACTATAGCTGCTATGCCTACAACTGCTATTACTATTACAAATACTGCTAGTACTACTACTACTACTACCACTTCTACCACCAAAACTATAATTACTACTACTTCTACTTCTATTATTACTACTACTAGTACCCCTAATACTTCTATTTCAATGGCTACTATTGCTGCTACTACTATTACAACTCCTACTACTACTATTAACACTACTACCACTACTACAACTACTACAACTAGTACAACAACTTCCACTACTAGTACTATTACTATTACAACTACTACGATTACAACAACAACAACTATTGCTACTGGTACTACTACTACTACCACCACCACCTCTACTGCTATTAATATTGCTACTATTGCTACTACTATTACTACTACTACAACTACTACTACTTCTACTACAAATAATACTAGCACTACTACTTCTACTACCACAACATTAGCAACAACAACAACAAAATGACTAACTTACTACGACTACTACTACTATTGACTACAAACTACACTACTTTGCTGCCCGGCTGCTACTACTTACCACTACCACCACCACTACTACTACTACTACTTCTACTGCTGCTACAACTACTAATACTACTACTTCAACTACTACTACTGCTGCAACAACAACAACAACAACAACAACAACAACAACAACTACTACTACTACTACTACTACTACTACTACAACTAGTACTACTGCTACTACTGCAGCTACAGTTACAACCGCTACTACTATTACTTATTCTAGTATTACCACTACTACTAATACTTCTACTACTCCTACTAGAACAACTACTACTATAACAACAACTACTGTTGCTACTACTACTACTACTACAACTATTTTAGCTATTACTACTGCTACTACTCTTATTACTACTACTATATCTACTACAACTATTAGTACTAGTTGAAGTAGTAGTAGTAGTCGTAGTACAAGTATCAGTAGCAGTCGTAATAGTAGTAGAAGCAACAATAATAGTAGTAGTAGCATTGGTAGCCTTAGCAGTAGTTGCCGTAGTAGCAATAGCTATAGTAGTCATTGTTATAGTAGTAGTTGTTATAGTTGGAGTAGTAGCAGTAGTTGTAGTAGTAGTAATAGCAGAACCAGTAGTAGTAGTAGTAGTAATAGCAGCAACAGTAGTAGTACTATGAGTAGTAGTTGGAGTAGTGGTTGTAGTAGGTGTAGTAGTTGGAGTAGTTCTAGTAGCAGTAGCTATCACAATCGTAGTAGTTGAAGTAGTAGTTGTAGTAGTTGGAGTAGTAGTAGTAGTAGAAATAGTTATAGTAGCTGTAGCAGCCGCAACAACAACAATAGCAGTGGGAAAAGTAGTAGTAGCATTACAAGTAATAGTATGAGTGGTAGAAGTAGCAGTAGTAGCAGTATTAGTAGTAGAAGAAATATTAGTAGTAGTAATAGGAGGAGGAGTAGTAGTACTAGCAGAAGTAGCAGTAGGATTGGTAGTAGTAATAGTAGCAAGAGTTGGAGTAAAGGTAGTAGTAGAGGCAGTAATAGTAGTTGTTGTAGTTATACTAGTAGTTGTAGTAGAAGTAGGAGAAGTAGTTGTAGTAGGAGGAGTAGGATTAGTAGTTGTATTACTAGGAGAAGTAGTAGGAGAAGGAGCAGTGGTAGAAGTAGTTGTAGTAATAGTAGTAGAGCTGCTGTGGCAGCAGCAGCAACAGTAGTAGTACTAGTAGTAGTAATAGTAATAGGACTAGTAGTTGTAGTAGTAGTAATAGTTGCAATTGTAGTAGTAGCAGTAGCGGTAGTAGTTCTAGCAGCGGTAGTAGTTGTCATAGTAGTAGGATCAATAGTAGTAATAGAAGTTGAAGTAGGAGTAATACAAGCATTAGTAGCAGTAGCAATAGGGTAAAAGTTGTAGTAGCAGTAGCTGTTGTAGTTGTGGTAGTAATAATAGTAGTAGCAGTAGTAGTAGCAGTAGTAGGAGAGTTAAGTGTTGTAGTAGTTGTTGGCATAGTAGTAGTAGTTGAACTAGTAGGAGTAGATTAGTAGTAGTAATTCTACTGCCGCTACTACTACTACTACTACAACAACTAATGCTATCGCTACTGCTACAACAACTACTACAACTGCAACTATCACTACTACTGCTAATGCTACTACTACTACTACTACTACTACTACCACTACTACTACTACCACTACCACTACTACTACTACTACTTCTTCTTCTTTTCTACTACAACTACTACTATTTCTGTGACTACTTCTACTACTACTACTACTACTACAACAACAACTACTATTTCTACTACTACTGCTACTACGACTACTTCTACTACCGCTACTACTAATATTTCTACTACTACTGCTACAACTGTTGCAGCTAATTCTAGTACACTACTACAACAACTGCTACTACTTGCATTGCTACTACTCCAACAACTATTACAATTACTACTACTATCACCACACCTACTACTATGACTATGGCTACGACAACTATGCCAAATACTACTACTACTATTAAGGCTACTACTATTACTTCGACGACTACAACTACTACTACTACGCCTAATACTGCTACTGCTACTACTACTATTATTACTACTCCTACTACTAATACTACTACTACTACTACAACCACTCCTATGGCTACTATTACTACAACTCCGACTACTACTACTATTGTTATTACTACTACTACTACTACTACTGCTATCACGTCTACTACTCCTCCAACTACAACAACCACTACCACTGTTGCTACTTCTACTACTACTCCTACTGCTACTACTACTAATTCAACTCCTACTCCTGTTGCTACATCTAATTCTACTTCTACTGCAATAACTACTACTACTACTACTACTACTACTACTATTCTTTAAACTACTGCTACTGCTACTACTACTACTATTAATACTACTATTGCTACTAGTACAACTACTACTACTCCTATTACAACAACTACAACTGCTACTACTGCTACAACAACTACTACTACTCCAACAACTACTTTTATTTCTACTCTTACTGCGACTACTGCTATTACTTTTGTTGCTACTCATACTGCCACTACCACTACTGCTACTGCTATTAATACTCCAAGTACTACTACTAATACTGCTACTGTTCCTACTACTACTTCCGCTCCTACACCTACTCCTCCTACTACTACTTCTACTTCTACTATTACTACTACTATTGCTAATAGTAATACTACCACTATCACTACTACTCCTACTACTACTACAACAATGACTACTACTGCTACTATTACTACAACTAATACTACTAGTACTACTACTTCAACTGCTATTACTACTACAAATACTAGTACAACTCCTGGTACTATTACTAGTTCTACACCAAGTACAACGACGACAACAACTTCTGCTACTAGTACTTCTACTACTACTATTGCTACTACTACTACTACAACCACCACTACTACTACCACTACAACTACATCTACTGCCACTACTACAACAACAACAACTACAACTATGACTGCAACTACTAGTACGAGCACGACTACTACTACTACTACTACTACTACTACTACTTCAACTACCACTATAGCTAATACTTCTACTAGTTCTACTACTGCTAGTACAACTACTACTACTACAATTTCCACTTATACTCCTACTACAACTTTTGCTGCTGCTACTACTGCTATTGCTAATACTGCTCTCACTACTACTACTACGACTACTACTCTTACTTCTACTACTACTACTACTACCTCCTACTGTTACTGCAAATACTGTTACCACTACTACTCCTATCGCTACTACTACCACTCCTATTACTTCTTCTACCACTAGTACTACTATTACTGCTGCTGCTACTACTACTACAACAACTACTATTACTACTACTACTATTACTGCTACTACTACTATGCCTATTATTACTACTGCTGATGCTACTGCTACTGTCGCTATTTCCCCTTGTATTACAAATGCTATGACTAGTACTTCTGTAATCAATACTATGTCTACTACTACTACTACTACTACAACTTCTACTACTATTACTACTGCGCCTCCTTGTGCTCCTACTGCAACTTTTACTACTACTATTGTTGCTACTAGTACTCCTACTACTACTGCTACTCCAACTACTAATTTTACAATTACTACTCCTACTACTAGTACTACTCCAACTACTACTTCTACAGTTACTACTACTTCGACTATTGCTACTACTAATTCTACTACTAGTACTGCTACTAGTACTACAACTACTATACCTCTACTTTTGCAACTACTGCTACTACAGATATGAGTAATACTCCTACCACTGCTACTACTACTACTTTCGCTACTACTAATATTTCTACGACTACAACTACTACTACTACTACTACTATGACTACTACTACCACTACTACTACTCCTACTACTACTACAACTATGACTTCTACTACTGCTACTGATAGTCCCACTACTACCACTACTACTCCTACTACTACTACTACCACTACTACTACTACTACTACTACTAGAACTATGACTTCCACTACCACTACTATTACTGCTCCTACTACTACTAATACTATTACTACTCCTGCTACTACTACTCGTACTACTACTCCGACGACTACTCCTTCACCTACATGTATTCCTACTACTACTCCTTCACCTACATGTATTCCTACTGTTACTCCCACTACTACCACAACAACAACTATTACAACTACTACTTCAACCACTATGACTACTAGTAATGCTACTAGTAGTACTACTACCACTACTACTATGGCTATTGCTACTTTTACTACTGCTACTACAACTACAACTGTTGTTGTTATAGCTATTGCGACTATTACTACTCATACTAGTACTACTACTGCTCCTGTTGCTACTTTTATTACTGCTACTACTGCTACTACTATAGTGATTGCTGCTACTACTACTAATACAGCTACTATGACTATAACTATTACTACTACTGTGACTGCCACTACTACTACTGCAACTGCTGCTACTCTAGGTACTTCTACTGCAACTACTACTACTAATACTATTGCAACTAGTACTACTACAGCTGCTGCTTCTATTGCTATTGTTGCTACTAATACATCTACTCCTACTACTTCCCCTACTACTGCTACTACTTATGTGACTACTTCTACTTTGATTGCTACTAGTAGTACTACTACTACTTCAGCTACTACTATTACCACTATTGCTACTACTACAACAACCACAACAACTACTACTACAACTGCTACTACTACTACTCTTACAAATGCTATTGCTACTACTATTTCAATTGCTAATGCTACTACTACTACTTCTACTACTACTACTATTGCTACTACTACTATTATAACTGCTACTGCTACTATTACTATTACTACCACTACTACTTCCATTGCTACTGCTACTACTACTGCTGCTACTGCTACTATTGCAACTATTACATCTACTATTACTACTACTAGTGCTACCTCTACTACTCTAGCTACTACTACTGTGACTACTACTACCTATACTGCTATTCCTACCACTACTACTACTCCTCCTCCTCCTCCTCCTGCTATTGCTACTGTTGTTGTTGTTGCTGCTACTACCACTACTACTACTACTACCACTACAACTCTTACTATTGCTACTACTACTACTTCTGTCACTACAACTGTTGCAACTCCAACTAATGCTGCAGTTGCTAATACTACTGTTGCTATTAGTAGTATTACTACAAATATTATTACAATAACTACCATGACTTTTACAACTATTACTACTACTACTACTACTATTATTTATTCTACAACTACATCTAGATAGCTACTACTGCTATTTCTATTACTACTGCTACAATTATTATTGCTACTATTGCTACTACTAGTGTTGCTCCTCCTCCTCCTCCTCCTCCTCCTACTACTACTACTACTACTTCTACTACTCTAGTAGTGGTAGTAGTAGCAGTCATAGTAGCCTAGTAGAAGTAGCAGCCGTAGTAGAAATAGTAGTAGTACTAGTAGCAGTAGCTATTATTGTACCAGAAGAAATTATCACAATAGTTATAGTAGCCATTGCAATAGTAATATCGATTGTGGCAGTAGTAGTAGTCGAACAAGTAGTAGTTTTAGTGATTGTAGTTATAGTATCACTATTAGTAGTAGTAGTAGAAGTAGAAGTAGTCATAGCAGTGGTAGTAGTAGCAGTAGCAATAGTAGCAGTAGTGGTAGTAGTAGCAATAGAAGTAGGAGCAGCAGCAATAATAGTAGAAGTAGTAGTAGTAGCAGTAGAAGTAGTGGTAGTAGTAATAATAATAGTAATAGTATTAGAAGTAGTAGCATTAATAGTATTAGTAGCAGTAATCATAGTATTAGCATATTAGCTATAGTAGTAGCTATCATAGCAGTAGTAGTAGCAGCAGCAGTAGTAGTAGCAACAGTAGAAATGGAAGTAGTAATAGTAGTAGTAATAGTAGTAGCATATGTAGAATTAGAAGCAACAATAGTAGTAGTTGTCGTGGTGGTAATAGTATCAGAAATAGCAGTAGTAGCAAAAGTAGTAGCTATCAATTTGATAGTAGTAGCAGTAGTAGCACAAGAAATAGTAGTAGTTGTTGTAGCAGTAGTAGTAATAGTTGTAGAAACAACTTAAGTAGTAGTGGTAGTGGTAGTAGTAGTAGTAGTACTATTACGAGTGGTAGTAGCAGCAGCAGCAGCAGTAGTTGTAGTAGTAGTGGAAGGAGTTGTAGCAGTAGTAGTAATAGTAGTAGTAGTAGTAGTTGTAGCAGTAGTAGTGGTAGTACTAGCATTGGTAGCAATACTAGTAGCAGTTATAATAGTAGTAGTAGTGGCATTAGTTCCAGTTGTAGATGTAATTGCAGCAGTAATTATTATAGTACTAGTTGTGGCAATAGTAGTAGTAGTAAAAGTTGTAGTACTAGTAGTAGTTATAGTAGTAGTAGTAGTAGCAGTAGTTGTAGTTGCAGTAATATTAGTAGCATTGTTAGTAATAGAAGCTATAGTAGTAGTAGCAGCAGCAGCAGCAGTAATAGCAGTAGCAGTAATAGCAGTAGCAGTAGTTGTAGTGGTTATAGTAGTAGTATTAGCAGTAGTAGCAGTAGATGTACTAGCTCTAGTAGTAGTAGCAATAGTAGTAATGGTAGTAGTCATAGTTACAGTGGTAGTTGTTGTATCAGAAGTAGTAGTAGTACTAGCAGTAGTCTTGGTTGTGGTAGTAGTAGCAGTTGTGGTAGTAGTAGTAGTCTTGGTGGCAGTAGTTGTAGTATTAGTAGTAGTAATAGTTGTAGTAGCAGCAGCAGTAGTACTAGTTCTAGTAGTAGTAGTAATAGTAGTAATAGTAGTTGTAGTAGTAGCAGTAGGTGTAGTGGTAGTAATAGTAGTAGAAGTTAGAGTGGTAAAAATAGTAGTGGTAGTTTTAGAAGTTGTTGTAGTCATAGCAGTAGTGGTAGTAGCAGTGGCAGTAGTAGTTGAAAGAGTAGTTGTAGTTGCAGTAGCAGTAGTAGTAGTTGTTGTAATTGTCATAGTAGTAGTGGCGGTAGTAGTTGTAGTTGTTGTAGTTGTACCAATATTAACTACATTAGTAATAGTAGTAATAGTGGTAGCAATAGTAGAAGCAGGAGTAGTAGTAGTGGTGGTGGTAGTTGTAGTGGTAGAAGTAGTTGTAGTAGTTGT
Organism: Trichopus zeylanicus subsp. travancoricus; assembly: GCA_005019695.1. NCBI lineage: Eukaryota > Viridiplantae > Streptophyta > Magnoliopsida > Dioscoreales > Dioscoreaceae > Trichopus > Trichopus zeylanicus. The sequence goes on along the minus strand of RXID01014839.1, from coordinate 23,977 downwards.
AGTAGTTGTAATAGTAGGAGTGGTAGTTGTTGTAGTAGTAGTAGTAGCAATAGATGTATTAGTAATTATAGTACAAGTTGTAGTAGCAGTTGTAGTAGTAGTGGCAGTAGTAGTAGCAATAGTAGCACTAGTATAAGTAGTAGTAGTAGCCACAGTAGTACTAATGGTACTAAGAGTAGTAGTAGTAGGAGCAGCTGTTGTAGTGGTAGTTGTAGTAGCAGTTGTCGTAATAGTACTAGGAGTAGTTGTAGCAGAAGTAGTCATAGTAGTAGTAGTTGTTGTAGCAGTAGTAGTACTTGTGGTTGTTCTTATTGTCATAGTAGTAGTTGTTCTAGTTGCAGTTGTAGAAGTAGTAGTAGTGGCAGCAGTAGTATTAGTAGTCGTAGTAGCAGCCGTAGCCGCAGTAGTAGTAGTAGTTGTAGCTACAATTATAGTAGTAGTAATAGTAGCAGTAGTAGTAGCCACAGTAGTAGAAGTAGTAGTAGTAGTATTAGTTCCAGTAGCAATTGTGCTAGCAACAGTAACAACAGCGACAGTAGTAGCAGTAGTAGCAACAGCAATAGTGGCAGCAGCAACTGTAGTGGTCGTAGTAGTATTAGTAATAGTAGTAGTAGTAGCAGCCATAGTAGTTGTAGTAGCAGTAGCAATAGTAGTAGTAGTAGTTGTTGTTGTTGTTGTTATTGTTGTTATTGTAGTAGTATCAGTAGCAATAGTCATAGTAGAAATAGTAGAATTTGTAGGAGTAGTAGTAGTAGTTGTGGTAGCTGCAGTAGCAGTAGTAGTTTCAGTAGTAGCTGTAGTAGCAGTGGTAACAGTAGCGAAAGTAGATGTAGAAGTTGCAGTAGTCATAGATGTAGTGGTAGTAGTTATAGTAGCAATAATCGTTATGGCAGTAGTAGAGACAATAGTACTTGTAGTAGTAGCAGTTCTTGAAGTAGCAGTAGTAGTAGTAGCAGTTTCAGAGGTGGTAGCTTTAACAGTAGGAACAAGAGTAGTAGTGTTGGAAAAAGTAATAGTAGTAGTTGTAGTAGTAGGAGTAGTAGTAGTTGTTGTGGTAGTTGTAGTAGTATATGTATTTGTAGTAGTAGCAGTAGTAGTATTAGTAGGTGCAATACAAGAAGTAGTAGACACAGTAGTAGAGTAGCGACAGTAGCAGGAGTAGTAGCAATAGTATTAATTGTAGTAGTAGTAGTAGCCATAGTACTAATGGTACTAATAGTACTAGTAGTAGTAGCAGCAGCAATAGTAGTGGTATTAGTAGTAGCATTTGTCATGGTAGTACTACTAGTAGTAGTGGCAGTTGTAGCAGTAATACTAGTAGTAGTAATAGTAGTAGTAGTATTAATAGTTGTAGTTATTGTAGTAGTAGTAGTAGTAGTAGCAGCCATAGCAGCCGTAGCAGTAGTAGCACTAGTAGTAGTTGTTGTAGTAGTTGTTGTTGTTATTGTTGTTGTTGTCATAGTAATAGTAGTATTTGTAGTAGTGGTAGTAGTAGTCATAGCAGCCGTAGCCACAGTAGTAGTAGTTGTTGTAGCAGCAGTTGTAGTAGTAGTAATAGTAGTAGTAGTAGCAGCAGTAGGAGAAGTAGTAGTAGCAGTAGTAGTAGCAGTTATTATTGTGGTAGTGCTAGCTGTTGTAGTAGATGCGATAGTAGTACTAGTGGCAATAGTAGTAGTAGTACTAGTAGCAACAGCAGCTGCAGTAGCAACAGCAGTAGCAGTAGTAGCAGTAGCAATATTGGCAACAGTAGCGATAGTGGTCGTAGTAGTATTAGTAATTGTAGTAGTAGTAGTACTGGATGTAGCAGGTGCCACAGTAGTTATAGTAGCAGTAGCATGAGGAGTAGTAGTAGTACTAGTAGTAGTAGTAGCGGTAGTAGTAGTAGATGTTGTAGTAGTAGTAGTAGCAAGAGAAGAAGCAGCAGTAGCAGTACCAGCAATAGTAGTGGTACTAGTTGTAGTTGTAGCAGTCGCATCAATAATAGTAGAAGTATTAGTTGTAGTAGTAGCAGTAGCAGTAGTAGTAGCATTAGTAGTAGTAGTATTAGTAGTAGTAGTACTAGTAGAAGCAATAGGAGAACTTGTTGTAGTTGCAATAGTACCAATTGGAGTAGTAGTAATACTAGCAGAACAAGCAGCAGAAGTAGTAGCAGTAGTTGTGGTAGTAATTGTAGTAGTTGTAGCAGTAGTAGCAGCAGTATTAGTAGGAGCAGTAGTAGAGGTAGTAGTAGTTGTTGTAGTAGCAGTAGTAGTGATAGTAGCAGTAGTGGCAATAGTAACAGTAGTAGCACAAGTAGCAGTAGCAGTAGTAGTAGTTGCAGTGGTAGCATGAAAAGTAGTAGCAGTATTAGTAGTAGTAGTAGTAAAAGTAGAAGTAATAGTAGTAGTAGTAGTAGCGGTGGTAGTAGTAGTAGTAGAAGTAGCAGAAGTAGCAGCAGCAACAGTATTGGTAGTAGCAGAAGACAAACTAGTAGTATCAGTATAAGTAATATCAGAAGTAGCAGAGTAGTAGTAGCAATAGTAGCAGCAGTTGTAGAAGTAGTTGTAGTTGTTGTTGTAGTAGTCAAAGTTGTATAAGTAGTGGTAGAGCAATAGTATTCGTGGGAGTGGTAGCGGTAGTAGGAGTTGTTGTAGTAGTAGTAGTAGTCGTAGAAGCAACAGTATTTGGTGTAGTAGTAGTAGCAGTAGTAGTACTATAAGTATTAGGAGTAGTAGGAGTAGTAGTACTAGTAGTAGTTGTTGTTCTAGTTTTGGTAGTAGTAGTAATCATTTTCGTTGTAGTAGTAGTAGTAGCTGTAGTAGCAGTAGTATTAGTAGTAGCTACAGCAGTAGTAGTAGTAGTAGTAGTAGTAGCAATAGTAGTAGTAATAGTAATAATAGTAGTTGTAGCAAAAGTTGCAGATGTAGCATAAGGTGTAGTATAAGTGGTAGCAGCAGTAGTAGTACTAGTACTAATATTGGTAATAGTACTAGTAGTAGCTGCACCAAGGGCTGCAGCAGCAACAGTAATAGTAGTAGTTGTTGTGATAGTAGCAGTATTAGTAGCATCATTAGTAGAAATAGTAGAAGTAGTAGTAGTAGTAGCAGCAGTAGTTGCAGAAGTAGTACTAGGAGTAGCAGTATTTGTGGTAGTGGTATCCATAATAGTAGTAGTGGTGGTGGTAGTGGTAGTAGTGGTAACACTAATAGTTGTGGTATTAGTAGAAATATTAGTTTTAGTAACAGTAGTAGTAGGCGGAGGAGTAGTAGCAGTAGTAATAATAGTAGTAGGAGTAGTAGTGGTAGTTATAGTGGTAGCATTAGTAGTTGTAGCTGTAGCAGTAGGAGTAGTGGCCACAGTAGCAATAGTTGGAGCAGTAGTGAATAGCAGCAACAGTAGTTGTCAATAGTAGCAGTAATTGCAGTAGTAGTACTAATAGTAGTAGTAGTTGTTGCAGTAGACGTAGTGGCAGTAGTAGTAGTAGTAGTAGGCAAAGTAGTAGAAGTATTAGTACTAGTGGAAGTAGTAGGAGAAATTGTAGTAGTAGTAGAGTGGTAGTAGTGGTGGTAGTAGTAGTAGTGGTAGTAAGATTAGCAGTAGAAGTAGAGGTAGTAATAGTAGCAGTAGTTGTGGAAATAGTAGTAGTAGTAGTAGTTTTAGTTGTAGTAGTAGTAGAAGTAGCGGTGGTAGCAATAGTAGTTGTAGCTGCAGTAGAAGTAGTACTAGTAGTTGTAAAATTATTAGTAGTCGTAGTAGTAGCAGTTGCGACAGCAGCAGTGGTAGTAGTAGCCAAGCTAGTAGCGATAGTAATAGTAGCTATAGTAGTAGTAATAGTAGAAGCAATAGTAGTAGTATTCGTAGTCGCTGTAGTAGTAGTAGTAGTAGTAGTAGTAGTAGAAGTGGTAGTGGTAGCAGAAGCAGCAAGAGTAGTAGTAGTAGTAGTAGAAGTGGTGGTAGTAGTAGTAGAAGTAGCAGAAATTGTAGTTGTAGCAACAGTTGTAGTTGTATTTATAGTTGTAGTTGTTGTAGTGGCAGTAGCAACTGTAGTAGCTGTAGTACTATCAGTAGCAATAGTAGTTAAAGTGGTAGAAGTAGTAGTAATATTTGTGGCGGTAGGAGAACTTGTAGCAATAATAGAAGCTAAAGGAGCAGTAGAAATGATAGTATAGTCGTGGTGGTAATAGTAGTAGTAGCAGCAGTAGTAGCAGTTGCTGTAGTTGTAGTCAGCAGAAGCAATAGTAGTAGTAGTGATAGTAGTTGTAGAGGAGGTAGTAGTAGTAGTAGTAATGGTTGTAGTAGTAGTGGTTGTATTGTAGTGGTAGTTGTAGTTGTAGTAGTAGTATTGGTAGCTGGAGCAGTAGTAGTCATAGTAGTATACTAGTGGTAGTAGTAGCTATAGTAGTGGAAGTGGAAGTAGCAGAAGTTGCAATAGTAGTACTAGTAGTAGAAGTAGTAGCAGTAGTAGTAGAAATAGTAGTAGTTACAGAACTAGTAGTAGTAGTAGATGTTGTAGGATAAGTAGTAGTACTAGCAGTAGTAGTAGTAGTAGTTGGAGTAGTTGAAGCACTAATAGTAGTAGTAGAAGTAGTCGTAGAACAAGTTGTAGTAGGGGTAGAAGTAGTGGCAGTAGTAGTTGTGCTAGAAGTAGTACTAGTAACTTTAGTAGTTGCCGTAGTAGCAGTCATATGAGTAGTAGTTGTAGCAGTAGTAGCAGTAGCAGTAGTAATAGCAGTAGTAGTAGCAGTAGTAGTAGTAGTAGTAATAGTTGTATTAGTAGCAGCAGCAGCTGTAGCAGTTGTAAGAGTAGTACTAGTAGTGTTATTAGCATAAGTATTAGTAATAGTAGTAATAGTAGTGGTGGTAGTAATAGTAGTTTTAGTAGTAGTAGTACTAGTACTAGTACTAGTACTACTAACAGTAGTAGTTGTAGTAGTAGTAGTAGTAGTAGTCATAATAGTAATAGTAGTAGCACTAGTAGTAGTAGTAGTAGTAATAGTAGGAGTAGCAGTAGTAGTAGTAGTAGTAGTAGTATTCACTGTAGTAGTATTCGTAGTAGTAGTTGTAGGAGGAGGAGGAGGAGGAGGAGGAGTAGTTGGAGTAGCCGTAGTTGTAGCCATAATAGCAGTAGTATTCATAGTAATAGAAGTTGTAGTAGTCGGAGTTGTAGTAGTAGTAGTAGCAGTAGTAGTTGTGGTTGTAGCAGTAGTAGTAGCAGTAATCGTAGTAGTGGTAGTAGTAGTAATTGTATTAATAGTAGTCATCGTAGTAGGAGGAGGAGTAGTAGCAGCAGTAATAGTAATAGTAGTATTACTAGTAGTAGTAGTAGCTGTATTACTAGTAATAGTAGTAGCATTAGTTGCAATAGTAGTAGTTGTTGTTATAGCGGTAGTAGTAGGAGCAGCAGCAGCAGTAGAAGTAGTTGTAGTAGTAGAGTAGCAACAGTAGCAGTAGTAGTAGTCACTGTAGTAATAGTAGGACCAGTAGTAGTAGTGGTGGTAGTGCCAGTAGTAACAACAGTATTAACGAAAGTTGTGGTAATCGTAAAAGTAGTTTCAGTAGGAGTAGTAGTCATTATAGTAGTAGTAGTTGCAGTTGTAGTAGTTGTAGTAGCAATAGTAGCTGTAGCAGTTGTAGTAGCAGTAGAAGTAGTAACACTAGTTGTAGTTGTAGAAGTGGTAGCAGTGGTTGTAGGAATAGCAATAGTTATCATCATTGTTGCAGCAACAGCAATTGTAGTAGTTGTGGTAGTAGTTGCAGTAGTAATACAAATAGTAGTTGTAGTAGTAGGAATTGCAGTAGTAATAGCAATATTTGTAGTAGTAGTAATCATACTCTCAGTAGTAGTAGCTGTTGTTGTAGTAGTAGTCGTAGTAGTGGTAATAGCAGTACTAGCAGTAGTTGTAGTAGTAGGAGTAAAACCAGTGGAAGTCGTAGTGGAAGTAGTAGTAGCAGCAGAAGTAGTAGGAGTATTAGTGGTAGCAGTTGTGGTTGTAGTTGTAGCTGTAGTAGGAGTAGTAGTAGTACTAGTAGTAGCAACGGTAGTAATGGTAGCAGTTGTTGTAGGAGAAGAAGTTGTTGTAGTAGTAGTAGATGTAGTAGTTTTAGTATTAGTAGGTGTAGTAGTAGCAACAGAAGCATTAGTAGTTATAGTACTAGCCGTAATAGTAATATCTGCTGTAGAAATAGTAGTAGTAGTAATAGTAGTACGAGTAGGAGCAGTAGTCATACTAGGAGTTGGAGTAGCAGGTCTGGTAGTCATAGTAGTAGGAGCAATAGTAGTACTAGTAGTTGGACTAGTAGAAGTAGTAATAGTAGTGGAAGTAGTAGTAATAACAGTAGTAGCATGAGTATCAGTAGTGGTAGTAGTGGTTGTTGTAGTACTAGTAGTTGGAGTAGTAGTAGGAGTAGTAGTAGCAGCAGCAGTAGTTGTAGTGACAGTAGTAGTAGTTGTAGGAGTACTACTAGTAGTAGTGTTAGCTGTAACAATAGGTGTTGTAGTAGCAATAGTAGGAGTAGTTGAAGCAATGTTAGTAGTAGTTGTAGCGATAGAGGTCAAAGTTGTAGCAGCTACAATACTTTTATGTGTAGCTGTAGTCGAACAAGTAGGAGTAGTAGAAGTTCTATTAGTAGTGGTAGCAGTAGTTGTAGCAGAGGTAGGAGTAGTAGTAGTAGCTGTAGTGGAAGTGCTACCTATAGTAATAGTAGTAGTAGCAATAGCAGTAGTCACAGTTGTAGTTGCGGTAGCAATAGTTGCAGCATTTGCAATAGTAGCGCTAGCTATTGTGGCAATAGCAGTAGTAGTATTGGTAGCAGTAGTTGTAGCAGTAGCAAGAGTAATCATAGTAGTAGTAGTAGTAGTAACAGAAGTCATTGTAGATGTAGTAGTAGCAGTAGGAGTAGTAGCAAAAGTCGTTGTAGTTGTAGTAGTAACAGTAGGAGCAGCTGTTGTAGTAGTTGCAGTAGTAACAGTAGAAGTAGTAGTAGCAGTTATAGTAGTAGGAGTTGGGGAAGTAGTAGCAGTAGCAGCAATAGTAGTAGCATTAGTAGTAGTGGTAGTAGCCGCAAAAGTAGTTGTAGTAGTTGTAGCAGTAGTCATAGTAGTAGCAGTAGTGGTAATGGTAATAGTAGGAGAAGTCATAGCAGTCGTGGTTGTGGAAGTCGCAGTAGCAGTAGTAGCCCATAGTAGTAGAAGTAGTTGAAGTAGTAGTAGGAATAGTAGTAGAAGTAGTAGTAGCAGTAGTTGTATTAGGAGTAGGAGTAGTAGCGTTAGTTAGTTAGTAGTATTTCGTAGTAGTAGCCAATAGCAATAATAGTAGAGTAGTATAGTAGTTAAAGTTGTAGTAGTACTAGTAGTAGTTATTCGTAGTCGTAATAGTGTGCCAGGCAATCGTTAGAATCATTGTACTTGTTTGTAGCATTGTTCGCACGGTAGCAGTAGCCGAAAAAGCTTTGTAGTAGTAGTATAACTAGTCGTGGAGTTGTAGCAGTAGGAGTAGATAGTAGTAGTAGTCGTAGGAGTAGTAGTAGTAGTTCGAAAGAAGTGGTAGTGACAGTAGCAACAAACAAGAATAGTAGTAGTAGAAGCAGTGTAGTTGTACCACGTAATAGAAGTAGTTAGCAAACAGTAGTAGTAGATGGAGAAACAATTAGTAGAAGAAGTAAATATAATAGTAGTAGCAGTAAGTTTGTAGTCGTCTAGTGTGGTGGTACTAGTGGTAGTAGCACTAGCAGCAGCAGCAGCAACAATAATTGTAGTAACAGCAGTAGTCGTAGTAGTAGTATTAATATTAGTATTTGTAGTAGTAACAGTAGTAGCAGTACTAGCAATAGTAATAGCAGTAGCAGCAGCAATTGTACCAGAAGTAGTAGTTGTCGGAAAATTAGTAGGAGTCACATTTTTAGTTGTAGTAGTAGTAGTAGTAGTAATAGTAGTATTAGTAGTAGCAGTATTAGTAATAGGAAGATTAGTAGATGTAGTAGTAATATTAGTAGCAGAAGTAGCCATTATAGCAGTTATAGCAGTGGTAGTAGTAGTAGCAAAAGTAGACATAATTGCAGCAGAAGAGGTAGATGTCGTACCAATAGTAGAACTAATAGTAGTAGAAGTAGTAGTAGTAGTAATAGCAGTAGAAGTAGCTTTAGTAGTAGTTATTTTAGTAGTAGTAGTAGTAAGATTAGTAGATCTAGTAGTAATATTAGTAGCAGTAGTAGCCATCATAGCAGTCATAGTAGTGGTAGCAGTAGTAGCAAAAGTGGCCATAATTGCAGCAGAAGTGGTAGATGTCGTACCAATAGTTCAAGTAATAGCAGTAGAAGTAGAAGTAGTAGTAGTAATAGCAGTAGAAGTAGCAGTAGTAGTAGGTGTTGTAGTAATAGTTGTAGTTGTAATACTAGTTGTAAAAGTAGTAGTAATAGCAGCTGTAGTATTAGATGGAATCACAGTAGTTATAGTAGAAGAAGTAGTAACTATAGTAATAGAAGTAGCCAAAGTAGTAGTAGTAGCAGTAGTAGTAGTTGTTGTAGCAATAGTAATAGTGGTGGCCGCAGCAACAGAAGTAGTAGTAGTAATAGTAGTAGTAGTAGTAGTACTAATTATTGTAGCAATCGTTGGAGTAATAGTAGTAGCAGAAGTAGAAGTAGTTAAAGCAGCAGTAGTAGTAATAGTAGCAGCAGTTGTAGTAGTAGTAGAAATAATACTTAGAGTAGTAGTACCAGTTGTAACAATAGTAGCAGTACTAGTAGTAGTAGTAGGAGTGGTAGTCATAGCAGTAGTAGTAGCAGTTGGAGTAGTGGCAGTAATTGTAGTCGGAGTAGTTGCAGTTGTAGTAATAGCTATATTAATAAAAGCAGTATTAGCAGTATTAGTAGTATTCACAGAAGCAGTAGTGGTACCAGTAGCAGTAATAGTAGTAGCAATCGTAGAAGTAGTAGTAGCAATAATTGTAGTAGGAGAAGTAGTAGAAATAGTAGTAGTAATATGATAAGTAGTTGCTAGTGCAATAGTAGTAGTAGTAACAGTAGTAGCAGTAGTAGTAGTAGTAGTAGAAATAGTAGTAGAATTAGTAGTATTAGTAGTTGCAATAGTGGTAGTAGTAGTAGTAGTAGTAGATGAAGCAGTACCAGTAATAATAGTAGAAGTTGCAGTAGGTGTAGCAGTAGTTGTAGTCGTAGTAGCCGCAAAAGTAGTGGTATTATCTGTAGTAGTAGTAGCAGTTGTAGCAGAAGTAGTAGGCATAGTAGTAGTAGTGGTGGTGGTAGTAGTAGTAGTAGTAGTAGTAGTAGTAGTAGTAGTAGTAGTAGTAGTAGTAGTAGTAGTAGTGGGAGTAGGAGTAGTAGTTCTAGTAGTATTAGTTGGGGTAGTGGTAGAAGTAGTAGTAGTAGTAGTATTAGTTGTAGGCGAAGTAGTAGCAAAAATAATAGTTGTACTAATAGTGGTAGTATTGATTGAAGTAGAGGTAGTAGCTGTAGTACTAGTGGTAGTAGCAATAGTAGCTGTAGTAGTAGTCGTAGTAGCAATAGTAGCAGCAGTAGTAGTAGTATTAGTAATTTTAGTAGTTGGGGTAGTAGTAGTAGTGCTGGTAGTAGCAGCAGTAGTAGTAGTGTTAGTAGTAGCAGGAGAACTTGTTGTAGTAGCAGTTGTTGTAGCTGTTGTAGTAACTGCAGTACTTGTCTAAGTAGCAGTTGTTATAGTAGTAGTAGCAATAGCAGTATGAGTAGTAATAGTAGTAGGAGAAGTAGTATTAGTCGCAGTTGCAGCAGCAGTAGCAGTAGAAGTTGTAGTAGTATTAGTAGTAGTATTAGTAGCAGTATTAGTAGCAGTAGTAGCTGCAACAGAAGTAGTACAAGTAGTAGCAGTAGCAGCTGCAGTGGTAGTACTAGTACAAGCAGTAGCAGTAGCAGGAGTTGTAGTAATAGTAGTAGGAGCAGCAGCAGCTGAAGAAGAAGGTGTAGTCGTAGCAATAGCAAAAATAGTATTAGTATTAGTTGCAGTAACAGTAGTAGTAGTAGTTGTTGTTGTAGTAGTAGTAGTAGTTATAGTGGTGGGAGTTATAATAGTAGTTGCAGTAGTAACAGTAGCTATTGTTGTAGTTGCAGCAGCTGCGGTAGTAGTAGTGGTCCTAGCAGTAGTAGTAGCAGTTATAGTGGTGCTAGTAGTAGCAGTTGTAGTCATAGAAGTCTAAGAGGTAGTTGTAGTTGCAGTAATAGCAATAGCAGTCATTGTAGTAGTAGTAACTGTAGTTGTTGTAGTAGCACTAGTAGCATTAGCAGTAGTAGTTGTTGTGATAGTAGTTGTAGTAGTTGCAGTAGTTATAGCAGTTGTAGCCATAGTGACAGACGTAGTAGTATTTGTAGTGGTAGCAGTAGTAGTAATAGTAACCAATATCGCAGCAGTAGTAGCAATAGTAGCCATAATCGCAGCAGCAGTAGTAGTAGAAGCAGTAGTAGTGATAGCAGTAGAAGTAGTGGTACTAGTAATAGCTATAGTAATAGTAGTAGTTGCAATACTAGTAGTAGAAGTAGTATTAATAGCAGTGGTAATATTAGTAGGAGTTGCAGTAGCTGTAGTAGCTGAAGTATTAGCAGTAGTAATAGAAGTAGCCAAAGTAGTAGTAGTAGCAATTGTATTAGTAGAATTAGTAGCCGTAGTCGTAGTAGTAATAGTAGTAGCAACAATAGTAGAAGTAGTAGTTGTTGTTATTGTTGTTGTCATACTAGTAATTATTGTAGTAGTCGTAGGAGTAATAGTAGTAGCAGTAGCAGAAGTAGTAGTAGTAGTAGCTGCTATAGCTATTGTAGTAGTTGCAATAGTAGCAGTAGTTGTGGTAATACTTGCAGTTGTAGCAGTAGTAGTGGTTGGAGTAGTATAAGTAGTTGTAGAAATAGTAGTAGTTGTAGTGGTCGTGGTAGTAGTAGTAGTAGCCATAGTAGAAGTAGAAGTAATTGTCATAGTAGTAGTGGTGCTAGTAGTAGTAGCAGTTGTAGTAATATCAGTAGTAATAATAGTAGTATTAGCAGTATTAGTAGTATTAGAAGATGTAGCAGTGGTACCAGTAACCATAATAGTAGAAGCAGTAGTAGTAGCAGTAATTTTAGCGGTTGTACGAGAAGTAGTAGCAATAGTTGTAGTAATTTGATAAGCTGTAGTAGTAGTAGTAACAGTAGTAGTCGAAAAAGTAGTAGGAGTTGCAGTAGTAGTAGTAGCAGCAGCAGCATCAGCAGCAGCAGTAGTATTAGTAGTAGAAGTAGCAGTAGTAGTTGTAGCAATAGTAGTAGCAATAGTTGTAGTAGTAGAAAGATTAGTAGATGTAGTAGTAATAGTATTAGCAGTAGTAGCCATTGAAGCAGTGGTAGCAGTGGTAGTAGTTGCAGCCATAATAGTCATAATTGTAGCATTCGTAGTAGCTATCATAGCAGAAAAAGTAGTAATAATAGTAGAAGAAGAAGTAGTAGTAGTAACAGTAGTTGTAGTAATAGTAGTAGTTGTAATACTAGAAGTAGAAGTAGTTGTAATAGCAGTAGTAGTAATAGTAGGAGTAGCTGTAGTAGTTGTAGAACTAATAGAAGTAGTCGAAGTAGTAGTACTATTAGTAGCTGTAGTAGTTGTACCAATAGTAGTAGCAGCAGTAGTTGCAATAGTAATAATAATTATTGTAGTAGTCGTAGTAGTGATAGTTGTAGCAGCAGTTCAAGTAGTTATTGCAATAACAACTCTTACAGTTTCAGTAGTAGTGGTATTAGTAGTATTAGTAGTAATACTTGCATAGCAGTAGTAGTATTAGTAGGAGTGGCTGCAGTAGTTGTAGAAGTAATAGAAGTAGCCGAAGTAGCAGTAGTATTAGCAGCAGTAGTAGTTGTACCAATAGTAGTAGCAGCAGTAGTTGTACCAATAGTAATAATAATTATTGTAGTAGTCGTAGCAGTAATAGTTGTAGCAGTAGTTCAAGTAGTTATTGTAGTAACAACTCTTGCAATAACAGTAGTAGTCGTATTAGTAGTACTAGTAGTAAAACTTGCAATAGTAGCATTTCAAGTAGTAGTAGTTGTAGTAGTTGTTGTAGCAGTAGTAGCAGTAATAGTAGTAGGAGCAGTAGTAGCGGTAGTGGTAGTGGTTGTAGTAGTAGTAGCGATACTAAAAGTAGTAGTAATTGTAGTAGTAGAAGTTGTAGTGGTGGAAGTAGCAGTAGTAGTAATAGTAGTAGTAATAAAAGTAATATTAGCAATATTAGTAATATTTGGAGAAGTAGTAATTGTACTAGTAGCCGTAATAGTAGTAACAGTTGCAGTAGTAGAACTAGATGCAGTTGTAGTAGGAGAAGTGGTAGTAGCAGTTGTAGTAAAATGATAAGTAGTAGTAGTAGTAGAAGTAGTAGTAATAGTAGCAATTGCAATAGTAGTAGTAGTAGTAGAAGTAGCAGAAGTAAAATTAGTAGTTGTAGAATAAATAGTATTAGTATCCGGAGTAGTGGTAGTAGCAGCAACAGTAGTAGTAGAAGTAGTAGTAGTAGTAGTAGTAGTAGTAGTAGTAGTTGTAGTAGTAGTAGTAGTAGTAGTAGTAGTAGTAGTAGTAGAAGTAGCAATAGTAGTAGCAGTAGTTGTACTTGTGTAGCAGCAGTAGTAGAAGTAGTAGCGATAGTAGTAATAGTAATAAAAGCAGTAGTAGGAGTAGTAGTAGCAGTAGTAGTAGCAACAATAGCAGTATTTGTGGAAGTAGTAGCCACTATAGTAGTAGCAGTAAAAGTTGCAATAGTATTATGGTTGTAGTAGCAGAAGTGGTAGCAGTAGTAGTAGCCATAGTAGTAGTAGCAGTACTAGTAGTACTGGTAGTAGTAGTAGTTGTTGTAGTAGTCGCAGTAGTAGTAGCCATAGTAGTAGTAGTAGTAGTAGTAGTAGTTGTAGTAGTAGTAGTAGTAGTAGTAGTAGTCGTAGCAATGGGTGTAGGAATAGTAGTAGTTTGAGTAGTATTTGTTGGAGTAGTGGTAGTTCTAGAAGCAATTGTAGCAGAAATAATAGTAGTAGTAATAGTAGTAGTAGTAGTCGTAGTGGTAGTTACAGTATTTGTAGAAGTAGTAGTAGCAGTAGTAGGAGCGGTAGTAATAGTAGTAGGAATCGCAGCAGTAGTAGAAGCAGTGGTAGTTGTAGTAATAGTAGCTGTTGTAGCCGCAGTAGTAGTAGTAGTGGTAGTAGTAGTAGAAGTAGTCGTAGTAGTAGCAATAGTAGCAGTAGTAGCAGCTGTAATAGTATTAGTTGTAGTAGCAGTAGTAGCAGCAGTAGCAGTAGCATTAGTACTTTTAGTAGTTAGGGTAGTAGTTGTAGTACTGGTAGTAGCTGTTGTAGTAGTAGTAGTAGTAACAGCAGTAGTAGTAGCTGGAGAGCGTGTAGTAGTAGCAGTCGCAATAGTAATAGTAGGATTAGTTGTTGTAGTAGCAGTAGTAGATGCCATTGTGGTAACCGTAGTACTTGTAGAAGTAGTGGTTGTTGTAGTAGTAGTAGCAATAGTAGAAGTAGCAGAAGTAAAAGTAGTAGTTGTAGAATAAGTAGTATTAGTATCCGGAGTAGTGGTAGTAGCAGCAGCAGTAGTAGCAGAAGTAGTAGTAGTAGTAGTAGTATTACTACTGCTACCACTACTACTACTACTACTACTACAGCTACTGGTAAATATGCTACTCCTACTCCTACTCCTACTACTACTACGACTACTCCTACAAGTACTACTACGACTACCACAACTCCAGCTACTACTCCTACTACCCATACTACTACTCTGACTATAGCAACTACTGCTGCTAGAACAACTGCTACTGCCATTATTACTGCTAGAACTACTATTACTACTACTACTATTACTACTATCATTATTATAGCTACTACTACTCCTTTTACTAATACTACTACTATTACGGCTACTACTGCTACTACTACTTCTACTGGTACTAACACTACGACTTCCACTTCTTGTACAACTACTACGATGGCTACTCCTATTTCTACTACTAGTATTTGTACTGTTGTTGCTACTGCTGCTGGTACTACTACTTCTACTACTACTACTGTTGCTACTAATGCCGTTCCTACTACTAGTCATACTACTTTTGCAATACCTATAATTAGTACTAATACTACTATCGCTACTACTACTGCTACTACAACTAGTACAATAACTACTACTTCTGCTACTACAACTACTACTACAACAACAACAACTACTACTACTTCTACTACCACTACTTCAATGGCTATTGCTAATACTGCCACTACCACTTTTGCTACTACTACTACTACTAATGCTACTGATGCTGCTACTCCAACTACTACAATAATAACTACTACTACTACGATGACTACACTACAACAACAACAACAACTACTACTTCTACTACTCACACTACTACTTTCACTACTAGTACTACTACTACTACTACTTCTACTCTACTACTAATATTACTACTACAACTAATGCTACTTCGACTATTACTACTTGCAACAACTATTGCAACTTCTACTCTGACTCCTACCACTACTACCACAACTACTACAAGTCCAACTACTACTACTACTAAAGCTACTACTACTTCTCTTACCACTACGAGTACTACTACCACTTCTACTACTACTACTACCACCACTACACCTGCTACTACTACTACTACTACTACTACTACTACTAGTACTACTCCTACTACTACTACAACTACTACTAATACAATTGCTACAACTACTTCTAAAACAAATACTGCTTCTAAAACTACTACTACTACAACTACTACTTCTACTCCTCCTACTACTACTATTTCTATTACTACAATTGCTACTCTACTCCTCTTCCTATTACTGCTACTACTACAACTTCCCTAATGCCTACTGCTACTACAAGTACTACTACTGGTACTGCTCCGACTTCTATTAATACTACTACTACTATTGTTGTTGCTGTTGCGGCTACTACCACTACAACCACTACTAATACTATTATTGTCACTGCTACAGCTACTACTGTTACTACTCCTACTACTTCACCTACTACAAATACTACTACTGTTTCTACTACTATGACTACTACCACCACTACTACTACTACTACAACTACTACTACCGTTGCTGCTACTGTTGCTACGGCTGCTGCTACTACTACTATTGTTGCTAATCTTTCTAAAACTACTACCACTACTTCTAGTACGACTGTTACGACTACTACAACTGGTGCTGCTACTAGTACTATACTAATATTACTACTACTTCTGCTACTGTTGTTGCTGTTGCTCCTACTCTTGTTGTCGTTGCTGCTACTACTACAAGTAGCACTACTTCACCTACTACAACTATTGTTGCCAGTACTGCTACTACACAACTAATGGCACAACATCTACTACTACCACTACTAGTACTACCGGTATTACATTTGCTGCTACTACCACCGCTTATTCTAGTCCAACTTTAGCTATTGCTATTACACTACTACTACCATTATTGTTATCACTACTACTGCTACTATTGCTACTACTATTACAGGTGCTACTATAGCTACTGCTACTGCTATTACAACTACTATTAGTACGACTACTACTATTACTACTACTTCTATTACTGCTACTACTACTACAACTACTCCTACTCATACTACTACTATGACTACTACAACTACTACTACTACTACTACTGCTACTTCTAGGACTTCTGCTACTACTACTGCTGTGTCTGCTGCTGCTACTACTACTACTACTACTATGATTGCTACTCCTCCTCCTCCTACTACTATTGCTATTGCTGGTACTAATACTACTACTACGACGACGACGACTATTCCTGCTAATGCTGCTACTATTACTTCTACCATTGCAATTACTACTATTATTATTACAATGACTACATCTTCTATTATTGCTGCTGCTACTACTTCTACTAGTACAACTACGAATGTTGTTGCCACTATGATAGCTACTACGACTACAATTGCTGCTGCTACTACTACTACTACTGCTACAACTTTGAATACTACACCGACTACTACATCTTCTACACCTATACCTACTACTACTCCTACTCCTCCTCCTCCTCCTCCTCCAACTACTACTACTACGACAACTACTACAGTTACTACTACTACTACTACTACTACTACAACTACTACCACCGCTACATCTACTATATCTACTACTAATAGTACTCCGACTATCCCTATTGCTACCACTACAACTCCTACTAGTATCACTACTACTGCTACTGCTACTACTACTGCAACTACTACTACTACTATTGCTACTACTACTACTGTTACTTCTACTACTCATGTTCTTACTACTACTGCTTCTATTATTACTACTACTACTACTGCAACTACTACTCCTACTACTACTATTACTGCTACTACCACTCCTACTACTACTATTACTGCTACTACCACTACTGCTGCTATTACTACTATTACAGCTACTACCACTACTGCTGCTATTACTACTATTACAGCTACTAATATTGCTTCTACTACTACTATAAGCACTACTGCTACTACTTCTACTATTACTGCTAGTACTTCTACTACTGCTACAATATTTCTTCTTCTGCTGCAAATAATACTACTACTACTAATACTTTTCCCGCTTCTATTACTATTGCTACTACTTCAGTTACTACAACTGCAGCTACTGCTGCTACCACTATTACTGCTACTTCTAGTAGTAATACTACTATTGGTACTACTACAACTACTAGTACTAGGGCTACTACTTCTAGTACTATTACTGCTACACTACTACTACTACTTTTGCGACTACTGCTTTGATTGCTACTACTACTACTTTGGCTACTACGGCTACCACTACTACCACTGCTGTCACTGCTATGACAACTTTTGTTGCTACCACAAGTACTACTATTACAACAACTACTACCACTACTACTACTTCTACCGCTGCTATTACTACTACTGCTAATATAAATACTAAGACTATTACCACCAGTACTACTACTACTACTACTATGGCCGCTACTGCAACTACAACAACTACTACAACTACTTCTACTGCTGCTGCTGCTGCTACTACTAGTATGACTACTCCACTACAATCGCTGCTGCCTACTATTACTATTACCATGACTACTACTACTACCATAACAGTTGTTGCAGCAACTGCTACTACTACTACCACTATTACTTTTTTTACAACTACTACTACTATTGCTTCAACTAATACTCCTGCTACTACTACTATTACTACTACTACTACTACAGCTACCACTACAACTATTGCTACTACTATTGCCACTACTGCTGCTGCTACTACTACTACTACTATTGCTACTGCTGCTACTACTACTACTTCTCTTACAACAACGATAACTTCTACTACTACTACTGCTACTATTGTTGCTACTACTACAATTACTACTGCTGCTGCTGCTGTGGTTGTTGTTGTTGTTGCTGCTACTATCAAAGTTGCCACTACTACGATTGCCGCACCTACAACTTTTCCAACTACTACTACTACAACTTCTACTACTACTACTGCTGCTATGACTACTTCTGCTTTCACTACTATTGCTTCTACAACCATTACTACTGCACCTAATACTATTGCTACTACTACAACTATGACTGCTACTACTACAACTATTGATACTACTCTTATTACTGCTACAACTACTGTTACTGTGACTACGACAAATGCTACTACACGTACTACTGTTGCTGCTACTACAACTATTCCAGCTACTACCACTCCTACTGCTACTACTGTTACTACTACAACTACTACTACTACTTCTTCTACTACTGCTACAAATACTACAACTACTGCTACTACTACTCCAACTATTGCTGCTGCTACTACTACTACTATTACTTTTACACTACTACGACTGCTGCTACTACTGCTACTACTACTTTTAATAACTACGACTACTACTTTTTCTACTACTACTACTACTTCTACTACTACTAATATTCTTATTGCTACTGCTACTACTACTACTACTGCTGCTACTCCTATAGCTACTTCTACTACAACTACTATGGCTACTACTACTACTACAACAACAACTATTACTACAACAACAACTACTACTACAACTACAAATACTACTAGCACTAGTACTACTCCTCCTCCTCCAAATACTAGTACTACTATTACTGCTACTACTACTACTACCACTACTACTACTACTATTACTACTACTCTTACTCCAACTACAGCTCATACAACTGTTCCTACAACAACAACTACTACTACAGCTGCTGCTGCTGCAACTACTACTACAATTGTTACTGCTCAGACTACTACTCCCATTCTTGCTCCTAATACTACTACAATGACTACTGCCACTACTTCTGCTGTTGCTGCTACTACGACTGCAACAACAACGACTACTACTACTACTAGTTCTACTACAACTCCTCGTGCTACTACTACTGCTATGACTACTACTACTGCTACTACAACTACTACTACTTTTGCTACAACTACTTCTAGTATTGCTACTCCTGCAACTACAACTACCATGACAACTACTACCTCTACAACTGGTACTATAGCTGGTACTACTACTACTACTACCACCACTACTACAACAACTACAACTACGAGAACTACTACTACTCCTGCTACTGCTACAACTATCGCTATTACTACTTCTACTACTGCTACGCCTGCTATAACTACTACTATAACTACTACTTCTCCCACTCCATCTACTATAACAACTTCTTCTACTGCTACTACATTACTACCATAACTATTACTACAACTACTACTGCTACTACTCCTCCACCTCCTCCTCCTACCACTACTATTACCACTACTCCTACTACCACTCTTATTACTACTACTACTGTGATTACTACAATTACTATTATTGCTTCTACTACTACTACTAATACTTATGTTGCTAATCCTAGTACTCCAACAACTACTACTACTACTACTACTACTACCACTACTACTACTACTTCCACTACTTCCACTACTACTACTACTACTTCTACAACCACTATGGCTACTACTTGTGCTACTACTACTGCTACAACTACTACAACAACTACAACAACAACTACTACTACTCACCCAACTGCTTGTACGACCATTACTGCTACTACTACTTTCGCAACAACTACTGCTACTATTGCTGCTGCTACGACTACTTCTGGTACTACTACTACTATAATTCCTAATACAATTTCGGCTAATACTACTACTACAACAACTACTACTACTACTACATCAACAATAACAACTACTGCTACAATTGCCGTTGGAACTACTACTACAGCAACTACTACTAATACTACTGTTGATACAACTACTACTACCACTCCTACTCCTGCTTCTAATACTATTACTACAACAACAACTACTACTACTCCTACAACTGCTGCTGCTGCTGCTACTACTACTACTACTACTAATACTACTACTCCTCCTACTACTACTACAACTGCAACTACTACTACTACTACTCCTGCTTGTACTACCACTCCTCGTGCTACTATCACTACTATGACTACTACTACCTGTACTACTGCTACTAATACTACTACTACAACAACTACATCTACTGCTACTGCTATTACTACTATTACTACTACTGCAGCTTCTTCTACTAATACTACTACTACTACTTCCTCTACTACTACAACTACTGCTACTACAACTACTACTCTTCCCCACACTACTACTACTAGTTCTGCTACTACTACTATTACCACCTCTACTGCTACAACAAGTTCTCCTCCAATTGCTACTACTATTGCTACAACTTCTGCTACTACCACTACTACTACTACTTCTACAGCTACTACTACTACTACCACTACTGCTACAGTTATTACAACTACTGCTACTACTACTGCTACAACTACCACTACTACAGTTGCTACAGCAACTATTGCTACAGCAACTATTGCTACTATTGCTAGAAGTACTACTCCACCTACTATTACTACTACAATTGCTACTACGATTACTTCTACTACTACTACTAATGCTTCTACTACTACTGCAACTGGCACAACTACTATTACCTATACTAGTACTACTACTAGACTACCACTACCACATTTGCTTCTACTACAATAACAATAACTACTACTAGTACTTCTACTACTACTACTTCTGCTGTGACTACTGCTACTGCTCGGACTAATACTAATACTACTACTAGTACTGCTACTGTTGCTACACCTACTGCTGTTGCTAGTACTGCTACTGTGACTGTTGCTGCTACTGCTACTACTATTACAACTATTACTACTACTACTACTTCTACTATACTGCTTCTACTCCTACTACTTCTCCTCCTCCTCCTCCTCCTCCTCCTCATACTACTACTACTACTGCAACAATAACAACTACTACTCCTACTACTACTACTACTACCACTACCAGTACTACTACTACTGCTACAACTCCCCTTCCTAATACTACTAATACAATAATGACTACTACTACTACTGCTAATAACAATAATAATAATATAAATATTTATTCTACAACTATTACTGCTGCTACTACTATTACTATTACTACAACTACTATTGCTATTGCTGCTGCTACTACAACCACTACAACTTAACCTACAACTACTACTCTGGCTACTACTTCTACTGAAATGACTACTGCTATTGTTTCTACTACTACCACTTCTTGTATCATTAGGACAACTGTTGCTAATACTACTAATGCTACTACAACTGCTACTACTAGAAACTACAACGATTACAACTACTAGCACTACTACTACATCTACCTTTGCTACTGCTACTACTATTGCTACTGCTGCTGCTACTGCTACTACTCCTACTACTACTAAGGCTACAGCAGCTACTATGGCTACTATTGCTACTACTGCTACTTATACTGCTGCTAACATTACTACTACTACCACTACTGCTACTGCTACTACTATTACTACTACTATCGCAACTACTTTGGCTAGTGTCACTGCTACTACTACTACTACTACAAATGCTATTACTAACACTCCTATGACTATTATTACCACGGTTATTAACAGTACTACCACTACTACTGCTGCTGTTGCCCTTGCTACTACTACTACAACAAGAACAACAACTTCTTCTACTACTGCTTTAACGACTTCCACTACCACTTCTAGTTCTACTACTAGTACTATTACTACTACTCCTCCTACTACTACTACCACTTCTCCACTACTACTAAACCTACCACTACTACTACTACGACTACTACAAGTACTACTCCTGTTCCTACTACTACTGCTAATACTACTACTATGACTACTACAATTACTATTATTGCTACTACTACTTCTACTAATACTTCTGCTGCTACTCCTAGTACTCTATACTACTACTACTACTACTACTACTACTACTACTACTACTACTACTACTACTACTACTTCTTCCACTACTACTACTACAACTATGTGTGCTACTTCTAGTACTACTTCTACAACTACTACGACTACTACTTCTGCTACTATTGCTGCTACTGCTACTACTACAACTACAAATACAACCACAATAACAACTACTACTACTACCCGACTACTTGTATGACTATTACTGCTACTACTACTACTACTATTGCTACTACTATGGCTACTTCTACTACTACTATTATTACTACAATTCCTACTACAATTTTGACCAATACTACTACTACAACATCAACAACAACTACTGCTACTGCTATAGTTGCTGCTGGAACTACTACTAATACTACTATCGCTACAATTACTACCACTACTCCAGCTTGTACTACTACTACTACTACTAGTACTGCAACTGGAACAAATACTATTACCTATACTAGTACTACTACTAGTACTACCACTACCACGTTTGCTTTTTCTACCACCACCACTACTACTACTACTAGTACTTCTATTACTACTTTTATTGTGACTACTGCAACTGCTCAGACTATTACTACTACTACTTCTAGTACTGCTACTATTGCTACAGTTACAGCTACTGCTACTATTGCTGCTACTGCTACTACAACTGCTACTACAACTGCTACTATCACAACTATTACTACTAATACTATTGCTACTATATTCCTGCTACACCTACAACTTCTCCTCCTCCTCCTCCACCTCCTCCTCCAAATACAACTACTACTAGTCCTGCTACTACTACTACTACCACTACCACTACTACTACTACTACCACTACTATTACTTTTGCGACTACTATTGTTGTTGCCCTTGTTGCTACTTCTACAACAACAACAACTACTACTACTACTTCTACAACTTCTACTATTACTACTACTCCTACTACTACTACTACTACTATTTCTACGAATACTACTACTAAAACTACCACTACTACTGCTACAGCTACTACAACTACTACTACTACTCCTACTACTATTACTAATAATGTTACTACAGTGACTACTATAATTACTATTATTGCTACTACTACTTCTACTAATACTTCTGCTGCTACTCCTAGTACTCCAACTACTACTACTACTACTACCACTACTACTACTACTTCCACTACTACTGCTACTGCTACTGCTGCTGCTGCTCCTACTACTACTACTACTTGTGCAACTTCAACTACAACTTCTACAACTACTACGGCTAATACTTCTGCTTCTACTACTACTACTACTACTACTACTACTACTACTACTACTACTACCACTACTACTTGTGCAACTTCTACTACAACTTCTACAACTACTACGGCTAATACTTCTGCTTCTACTACAACAACAATAACAACAACAACTACTACTACTACTACTAGTAACCCAACTACTGTACAACTATTACTATGACTACTACTTTTGTAACAACTAGTACTGCTACTGCTGCAACTATCACTACTTCTCCGCTAACTATTACTTCTACTACTATAACAATTCCTACTACAATTTCGGCTAATACTACTACTACTACAACTACTACTATTACATCAACAACAACAACTACCACTACTATAGTTGCTACCTAAACTATTACTACAACTACTACTACTAATACTACTATTGCTACAACTACTACTACAACTCCTACTCCTGCTTCTACTACTACTACTACTACTACTACTACTACTACTACTACTACTACTACTACTCCTACAACTGCTACTACTGCTGCTGCTACTGCTACTACTACTACTACTACTAATACTACTACTACTCCTACTACTACTACAACAACAACAACTACTACTGATACTAATACTTATGCTACTACTACTCCTGCTACTATCACTACTATGACTACTAATACCTATACTACTGCTACTAATACTACTATTACAACTACTACATCTACCTGTACTACTGTAGCTTCTAATACTACTAGCACTTCTGCTACTACTTCCTCTTCTACTACCACTACTGCTACCACAACTACTACTCTTCCTCACACTACTGCAACTACTATTGCTACTACTACTACTACTGCCACCACCACCACCTCTACTACTGCTAC
Organism: Trichopus zeylanicus subsp. travancoricus; assembly: GCA_005019695.1. NCBI lineage: Eukaryota > Viridiplantae > Streptophyta > Magnoliopsida > Dioscoreales > Dioscoreaceae > Trichopus > Trichopus zeylanicus. Next base: position 565 of record RXID01014839.1, on the reverse strand, counting down.
TACTTTTCCTCCTACTTCTACTACTACTGCTACAACTTCTGCTACTGCTACTTCTACTAATGCTACTACTACTACTACTACTTCTACTACTACCACTACCACTACTGCTACAGTTACGACTGCTGCTGCTACTACTATTGATACAACAACTACTACTACAGTTGCTACTATAGCTATTGCTACTGCTACTAGAACTACTACTCCACCTACTATTACTACTACAACTGCTACTACTATTACTTCTGCTACTACTACTAATGCTTCTACTACTACTGCGATTGGCACAACTAATATTACCGATACTAGTACTACTACTAGTACTACGACTACCATGTTTGCTTCTACTACCACTACTAGTAGTACTTCTACTACTACTACTACTTCTGCTGTGACTACTGCTACTGCTCGGACTATCACTACTACTGTTTCTACTACTACAGTTGGTAATGCTGCTGCTACTACTACTGCAACTGTTACTATTGCAATAATTACTACTACTGCTGCTACTATACTGCTACTACACCTACAACTTCTACTCCTCCTACAAGTACTACTACTACTACTC
>RXID01014838.1:82076-89627 GCA_005019695.1 Trichopus zeylanicus subsp. travancoricus | reverse complement strand
GCTACTGTTTCTGCTACTCATACTACTATAACTACTACTACCACGACTTATACTATTATGACTAATCCTCGTACTTCTACAATAACTCCTTCTACTACTACCCTACAACTACCACTACTCCTACTACTACTGCTACAATTACTACTACAATTACTACTACTACTGCTTCTATTATTACAACTATGACTACTAGTAATACTCCTACCGCTACTACTACTCGTACAACTACTACTATTACAAGTACCACTATAGCTACTTCGACTACTACTACACTACTACTACTATTGCTACTACTATTACTACTACTATTACTACTACAACAATAAGTACTACCACAACTACTACTTCTACTACAACTGCAACTACTATGACTACTACTACTACTACTACTACTACTGCTACTATAGTATGACAACAACAACGACTACTAGCACTGCTACTACTCCAACAAATACTGCTATTACTACTACAAATACTACTACAACTACAACTACTTCTACTATGATAACTCCTTTTTCTACTACTACTACTACTCCGACTACTATTACTGCTCCTACAATAGCTACTACTCCTACTGCTGCCACTAATACTACAACTACTAATAATGATACTTACTACTACTACCACTTCTACTATTGCCCCTACTACTAATACAAAAAATACCATTGCTACGACTACTGCTGCTACTGCCACTACTCAAACAACTACTACTACTCCAACTCCTACTCCTACTGCTACTCCAACTACTACTTCTATGGATACAACTACTTCTTCAACAACTACTACTATTGCTACTACTACTACTACTATTACAGATACTATTGCTACTGCTGCTACTACTATTACCACTATTGCTACTAGTACTAGTACTACAACTCTTATTAACAGAACTACTACTACTACTATAACTACAACAACAAGAACAACAACTACTACTACTCCAAACACTCCTATGATTCTATGACAACTACTCAAACAACTACCACAGCTACTACACTCCTACTACTACTACTACTACTATTACGACTACTGCTACTACTTCTACGAATATAACTACTACTGCTACTACTCCTTCTACTACTATTGTTGCTATTATTATAGATGCTATTGCTATTGCTACTACTACTATTACTACTATCGCTACTGGTACTAGTACTACAACTCTTATTAACCGAACTACCACTATAGCTACAACAACAACTACTACTACTACTACGATTTGTAACACTCCTATGATTTCTACGACTACTACTCAAACAACTACCACAGCTACTACACTCCTACTTCTACTACTACTACTACTCCCACTGCCACTACTACTACTATTACGACTACTGCAACTACTACTTGTCATACTAATACTACCACTCCAAACACTCCTACTACTACTACTATTGCAACAATCGTTGCTGCTACTACTACTACAACTACAACTACTACTATTACTTCTACTACTGCTACTATTGCTACTACTGCTACTAATATGAATACTATTACTACTGCTACTACTACAGCTACTGCTGTTACTACTACTGTTGCTGCAACTGCTACTACTACTACTACTATTACTACAACTACTATTCCTACTCCCACTCCTACTACTTCTACTATTATTACTATCTCCTAATATTACTACTATGGCGACTATGACTCCTACTGCAACTCCTATTACCACCACTTCAAATACTACTCCTTATACAACTACTACTAGTCCTATTAGCACTACAACAACTACTACTACTACGATTTATATTACTACCACTACTACTACAACTACTTTGGCTGCTACTACTACTACTGCCATTGCTATAACTATAAATACTACAACTACTACTACAACTGTCGCTACTACTACTACTACTAGTACTACTACTGCCACTACTACCACTCGAATTAATACTACTACTGCTGCTGCTACTACTCCACTTGCAACTACTACTACTACTACTACCACTACTACTCCACTTATAACTCCTACTTCTTCTGCAACTCCTACTACTACTACTACGAGCCCTACGCCAAAATACTACTACTACTACTACTACTACAAAAATAACAACAACACAACTACTACTACTAATACTACTCCTATAACTAATAGTACGATCACTATTCCTACTGCTACTTCTATGACTCCTACTATTACTACAACAGCTACAACTACGGGCATTAATACTGGTACTACTACTACTACTATTACTACTTATACTACTACTATTACTACTGGCATTAATACTACTACTGCTATAACTACTACTACTACTACAACTGCTATAACTACTACTACTACTACTACTACAGCAGCTACTCCTATTACTACCACATTTACTACTACTACTACAGCAGCTACTCCTATTACTACCACATTTACTACTACTACTACCACTAGTACTACTACCACCACCACTACTACTACTACTGTTGCTACTACTACTACAGCTACAACTACTACCTCTACGACTACTAAAACTACTACTACTACTACTACTTCTCCTATTACTGCTACTAGTTCGGCTACTATTACTACTAGAACTATTACTGCCATTATTACTACTACTACTGCTACTATTACTCCCATGGTTACTACTACTACTTCCCCTATTACGGCAACTAGTTCTGCTACTACTACTGCTATTCCTACTACTACTACTGCTACTACTACTACCTCTACTACTACTACCTCTACTACTACTACTACTACTAATTCTCCTACTACTAGTTTTGCTACTACTACTACTACCACTACTCCTACTACTACTACTACTATGATTACTTCTACTACAACTTTTGCTGGTACTACTATGATTCCTACTACTACTACAATTACTACAACTAATACCTCTACTACTACTACTACCGCTATTACTACCACTACTACTACTAATCCCATCACCACTACTACTACTACTACGACTACTCCTACTATTATTACTACTACAATAACTATTTCTACTACTACTAATATTACTGCAACTTCTACTTCTTCTACAACTGTAACTACTACTAGTACTACTACTGTTGCTGCTACTTTTACTACAACAACCACTTCTACTTTTGCTACTACTACAACAATGACTACTGCTGCTGCTACTGCTACTATCACTACTAGTATTAGAACTAGTCCTTTTACTACTAGTACTACTTCTACCACTGCTACTACTATTACTAGTACTCCTACTACTTATATTACCTCTACTACTACTGCTGCTGCTACAATTAGTACACTACTACTACAACTACTACTACTTGCACTACTACAACTCCAACAACTACTACTATTACTCTTACTAATTCTACTACTACTGCTGCTACTACTACTACTATGATAACTACTCCAACCATGACTACTACTACTACTACAACCACTACTGCTGCTGCTGCTACTGCTACTATTAGTCCTATTATTACTACGACTACTACTACCACTACTATTGCTACTACTACTACCACTACTACTACTACTATTACTACTACTACTACTACTACTACTACTTCAGATCTGGCTTCTACTTTTACTACTACATCTAAAATAATAACTACTATTACTACTAATACAACACCTACTAGTACCACTACTTATACTGCAAGAAATACAGCCATTACGGCTGATATTACTACTGCAACTACTACTACTACTACAATAATTACACCTGTTACTCTTACTCCTACTACTAATCCTACTGCAACTATTATTACTATCATTACTACTATTGCTGCTGCTACTCTTGTTGTTGCTACTACTAATATAGCTACTACTACTACTACTGAGACTGCTACTATGACTACTACTACTGCAACAACTATTGTAACTACTACTACTGCTAATACTTCTACTGCTACATCTGCTACTATAACTACTACTACTACTACAACAACAACTATTATTACTACTACTACTATTTCTACTACTGCTACTACTAATACTAATACTACTATTACTACTACTACTACAAGTATTTCTATTATTGCTACTACTACTACTTCAACTACAGCCACTACTACTTCTACTACTACAACTACTACTGCTACTACTATTACTACTACTACTACTATTAGTACAACTACTACTATGACTACTTCTACTATTGCTACCACTACAACTACTTCTACTACAATATGTACTACTACTTCTACTTCTCTTGTTAATGCTATTACTTATGCTACGATTATCACTACTACTACTACTACTACTATTGTTAGTACTACTACTACAACTATAACGACTACAGCAACAACAACAACTACTACTAATTTTGCTGCTACTACTAAATTGATTATGACTACTGCTACTTCTATTGTTACTACTACAACTGCTACTACTGCTACTACTGCTACTAATACAACCTCTACTACTACTACTACTACTACGACTACGACTACACTACTACTACACTACTACTACAACTACTACTATTGCTACTACTACTACTCCTATTACTACTACTATTGCTGCTGCTACTACTACTACTACTACTACTACTACTACTACTACTACTACTACTATTCCACAGCTACTACTATTGCTGCTACTACTTCTTCTACTTCTAGTATTAGCAATAGCAACAGTAATAATAGTCATAGTAGTAGTAGTAGTAGCTGTAGGAGTAGTAGTAGTTGTAGGAGTAGTAGTGGCATCAGTAGTAGTAATAGTGGTAGTAGGTGGAGTAGTAGTTCTAATAGTGGTAGCAGTAGTGGTCGTAGTAGTAGAAGTACTATTAGTAGTAGTAATAGTAATAGTTGTAGGAGTAGTAGTAATTCTGGTAATATTAGTTATACTAGTGGTGTAGTAGTAGGAGGAGTAGTAGTAGTGGTAGTAGTTATAGTAGTAGTAGTACCTGGAGTAGTTATAGCCGTCATAGTACTAGTATGAGTACCAGTGGTAGTAGTAGCCATAGTACTAGTCATAATAGTTGTAGTAGCAGTATTAGTAGTAGTAGTAGAAGTTACACTACGAGTAGCACTAGTAGCAGCAAGTGCAAAAGTTATAGTAGTAGTGATAGTATTAGCATTATTAGTAGTTGTTGAAGTTATAGTAGTACTAGTAGTTGTTGTATTAGCTGTGGTAGCATTAGTTATTGTAGAAGTATTAGTTGTAGTAGTTCTAGTAGCATTAGTAGTAGTAGTAAAAGTAGTAGTAGCAGTAGTATTCATTGTAGTACTAGTAGTTGTAGTACTAGAAATTATTATAGTAGTAGTAGTAGTAGTAGTAGTAGTAGTAGTAGTAGTAGTAGTAGTAGTAGTAGTAGTAGTAGTAGTAATAGTAGTAGTAGTTGTTGTTGTTGTTGTAGTAGTAGTAGTAATAGGATTAGGAAAAGTAGTAGTAGTTATAGTAGTATTTATTGTAGTAGCAAGAGTAGTAGTAATAGTAGTAATTGTAGTAGTATTAGCAACAGTAGTAGTAGCAATAGTAGTAATAGTAGTCATAATAGTAGTTGCAGTAGTAGTAGTAGTAGCAAGACTAGTAATAGTAGTCATAGTAGTGGTAGGAGTAGTAGTAAGAGTAGTGGTAGAAGTAGTAGGAGTAGCAGTAGAAGTAGTAGAAGTAGCAGCAGTAAAAGTTATAGTAGTAAGAGTAGTAGTAGTACGATTAGTAGAACAAGAAGTAGTAGGGTTGTAGAAATAGTAGCAGTAATAGTAAAAGTAGTAGTAGTATTAGTAGTATTAGAAGTAGTATCAATAGTAGTAATAATAGAGGTCATACTAGTAATAATAATAATTTTAGGAGTAGAAGGAATAGCTGTAGTAATAGAAAGAATAGCTGTAGTAATAGTAGTAGTTTCAATAGTTGTAGAAATAGTAGAAGCAGTAGTAGTATTAGTAGTGTTAGTAGTAGTAGTTGTAGAAGTAGTTGTAGGAGTAGTAGTAGGTATTGTTGCAGGAGCAGCTGTAGTAGTAGTTGTAGTAGTAGTTGTTATTGTTGTAGTAGCAGCAGGAGTAGTAGTAGTAGCAGCAACAATAGTAGTTGCTCTAGGAATATCACAGAAGTAGTTGCAATAGAAGTAGTAGTAGTCGCAGCACCTGTAGGTGTAGTAGCACTTGTAGTAGCGGCAATCATTGTAGAACTAGTAGTGTTATAGTACTAGTAGTAGTCGTTGTAGTAGTAGTAGTAAGAGCAGCATAGTAGCAGTAGCAGTAGTTGTTGTAGCTGTAGTTGTAGTAGTAGTAGTAGCCGTAGCAACAACAGCAATAGTAGTTGTAGTCGTAGTAGTAGTAGCAATAGCATTAGTAGTAGTAGTAGCTATTTTAGTAGCAGAATCAATAATAGTTGTAGTAGTAGTAGCAGTAGCCGGAGTCGTAGTAGTTGTAATTGTAGCAGTAGTAGTAATAGTAGTAGTTGCAGTAGTTGTAATTGTAGCAGTAGTAGTAGTAGTAGTAATAGTAGGAGTAGTAGTAGCAATACAGTGGTAGTAGTATTAGTGGTTGTAGTAGTAGTTGGATTAGTTGGTAGTAGTGAACTGTAGTAGTAGTAGTTGTTGCAGAGTAGAAGTACAAGAGTAGTAGCAAATAGTAGTTGTTGCAGTAGTAGCAGTAGTAGCAGTAGTAGTTATAGATGTTCTAGCAGTAGTAGTAGCAGCAGCAAAATGAGTTGAAATATTAGTAGTTAAGGTAGTAGTAGTTATTGTAGTAGTTGTTGTAGTACTAGTAGCGATAGCTACAATAGTAGTAGCAGTAGTAGTACTAATAGCCATAGTTGTAGTAGAAGTACTTGTAGCTATTGTAGTAGCGGTAGCAGTGGTAGTAGTATCAACTATAGTAGTTGTACCAAAAGTAGTAGTAGCAGCAGTCGTAGTAGTACGAGAAGTAGCAGTAGTTGTTGTTGTGGGAAAAGTAGTAGTAGTTGTTGTTGTTGTTGTAATAGTTGTAATTGTAGTAGTAGTTATAGAAATAGTAGCAGAATTAGGAGTAGCAGTAGTAGTAGTAGTAGTGTTAGTAGCAAAAGCTCTAGTACTAATAGTAATTGTAGTGGAAGTAGTAGCAGTAGTACCATTTGTAGCAGCAGAAGTAGTTGTAGCAAATGTAGTAGTGGAAGTAGTAATGGAAGTAGTAGCAGTATAGTTGCAGTAGTAGTACTAGCAGCAGTAGAAGTAGTAGGAGAAGTAGAAATAGTAGTAGTAGTAGTGGTTATAGTAGCAAAAGCAGCAGGAGTAGTTATTATAGTAGAAGTAGTAGTAGGAGTTATTATAGTAGTTGTAGCAATAGTAGCAGTAGTAGTATTAATTGCATCAGTAGCAATAGCGATAGCAGCAATAGTAGTAGTTTTAGCAGTACTAGTTGTACTAGTAGTAATAGTAGTAGCAGTACTAGCAAAAGTAGTAGTAAAATAAGCAGTGGCAACAACAGTAGTAGTTACAATAGTAATTATCATAGTAGTAGCAGCAGTAGTAGTAGTAATGGCAGTAGTAGTAGTCCTAGTAGTACTAGTAGTACTAGTAGTAATAGAAGTAGTAGTAGTGGTTGTAGCAAAGCTATAGTGGTGCAGTAGTAGTAGTAGTAGTAGAAGAATAAGTAGTAGTAGTAGAATTAGTAGTAGTGGTAGAAGAAGTAGTAGTA
>RXID01014838.1:47076-77076 GCA_005019695.1 Trichopus zeylanicus subsp. travancoricus | reverse complement strand
GTAGTGGTAATAGAAGTAGTAGTAGTAGGAGTAGTAGTACACGTGGCAACCAAAGTAGTAGTAGTGGTAGAAGTAATAATAGAAGTAGTGGTAGGAGGAGTAATAGTATTAGTAGCAGTAGTGGTTGTAGTAGCAGCAGTAGTAATAGCCACAACAGAAATAGCTTTACTGGTCGAAATAGTAGCTGTTGGAGCGGTAGTTGCATTAGTAGTTATAGTAGCAGTACTAGCTACAGTAGTAGTTATTATTATAGAATTAATAGTTGTAGTAGTAGTTGTGCTACTACTACTAGTAGTAGTAATAGGAATAGTAGTAGCTATTGTAGTAGCAGTGGTAGTAGTTGTAGTAGTAGCAGTAGTAGTAATATTATTGTAATAGTAGTAGTAGTCGTAGGAGTAGTAGTTTATGTAGTAGTCATAGTAGGAGGGGGAGGAGTAGAAATAGCAGAAGGAGTAGTTGTAGTAGCAGTAACAAGAGTAGTAGTAAGAGAAACAATAGTTGTAGGAGTAGCAGTTGTAGTAGTAGTAGTTGTTGTAGCAGTAATAGTTGTAGTTTTAGTAGTAGTAGTAGTAGGAAGAGTAGTATCAGTTGTAGTAGTCATAGTAGTTGTAATTTTAGTAGTAGCAGTAGTTATGGTAATAGTTATTGTAGCTATCATAGTAGTAGTCGCAGTAGTATTAGTAACTATAGTAGTAGCTATAGTAGGAGTAGTAGTAGCAACAGTCATAGTAGTACGAGAAGTGGTAGTAGTTGTTATTATGCAAAAAGTTATAGTAGTAGTAGTTGTAGTAGTAGTTGTAATTGTAGTAGTAGCAGTCATAGTTGTAGTAGTAGTTGTAGCTGTAGTAGCATAATTAGGTGTAGTAGTTGCAGTATTAGCAGAAATTGTATTAGTAGTCGTAGTAGTAGTCCTAGAAGTAGTTGTAGGAGTAGTAGTAGTTATTGTTGTAGGAGCAGGTGTAGTAGTAGTAGTTGGAGTTATTGTCGTAGTAGTAGTTGTTATTGTAGGAGCAGCAGTTGTAGTAGCAGTAGCATCAACAGCAGTAGTTGTTCTAGGAATATCATAGCAGTAGTAGTAGTCGCAGCACCAGTAGGTGTTGTAGCACTTGTTGTAGCAACAATCGTGGTAGAACTAGTAGTGTTGTAGTACTAGTAATAGTCATTATAGTAGGAGTAGCAGCAGCAGCAATAGTAGCAGTAGTAGTTGTTGTTGTAGCTATAGTTGTAGTAGTACTAGAAGTTGTAATAGTACTAGTAGCCATAGCAACAACAACAATAGTAGTAGTAGTAGTTGTAGTAGCAATAGCATTAGTAGTAGTAATAGCTATTGTAGTAGCAGAATCAATAATAGCTGTTGTAGTACTAATAATTATAGTAGTAGTAGTAGTAGTTATAGAAGTTCTAGCAGTAGTAGCAGTAATAGTTATAGAAGTTCTAACATTAGCAGCAGCAGCAGCAAAACGAGTTGAAATATTAGTAGTTTAGGTAGTAGTAGTTGTTGTAGTAGTTATTGTAGTAGTAGTAGCAGTAGTAGTTGTTGTAGTAGTAGCGATAGCTACAATAGTAGTAGCAATAGCAGTACTAATAGCCGTAGTTGTAGTAGAAGTAGTTGTAGCTATCGTAGTAGCAGTACCAGTAGTAGTAGTAGCAACAGAAGTAGTATTACCAAAAGTAGTAGTACCAGCAGTCGTAGTAGTACAATAAGTAGTAGTAGTTGTTATTTTGGGAAAAGTAGTAGTAGTTGTTGTAAATGTAATAGTAGTTATAAAAATAGTAGCAGAATTAGGAGTTGTAGTAGTAGTAGTAGTAGCAGTTGAAGTTGTAGCAAAAGCTCTAGTACTAATAGTAGTTGTTGTGGAAGTTATAGCAGTTGTACCATTAGTAGTAACAGAAGTAGTTGTAGCAGATGTGGTAGTGGAAGTAGTAGTGGAAGTAGTAGTGGAAGTAGTAGTGGAAGTAGTAGTAGTGTAGTTGCGGTAGTAGTACTAGTAGTAGTAGAAGTAGTAGGAGAAGTAGTAGTAGTAGTAGCAATAGTTATAGCAGCAAAAGCAACAGGAGTAGTTGCATAGTAAAAGTAGTAGTAGTAGGAGTTGTTATAGTAGTTGTAGTAGCAGTAGCAGCTGTAGTATTAATTGCGTCAGTAGCAATAGCAGTAGCAGCAGTAGTAGTAGCTTTAGCAGTACCAGTTGTACTAGTGGTAGTAGCAGTAGTAGTAGTAGCAAAAGTACTAGTAGTATAAGGAGCGGCAACAAAGGTAGTAGTAGCAATAGTAATTATTGTAGTAGTAGTAGCAGCAACAGTAGTTGTAGTAATGGCAGTAGTAGTAGTCGTAGCAGTAGTAGAAGTAGTAGTAGTGGTTGTAGCAAAGCTATAGTGGCGTAGTAGTAGTAGTAGATGTAGTAGTAGTGGAATTAGTAATAGTAGTAGTAGTAGTAGTAGTAGTAGTTGTAGTTGTAGTAGTAGTAGTAGTAGAAGTAGTAGAAGTACAGTAGTAATAGGAGTAGCAGTACGCGTGGCAAACAAAGTAGTGGTAGTAGTAGGAGGAGTAGTAATAGTACTAGTAGCAGTTGTAGTAATAGCGACAACAGTAAAAGCTTTAGTGGTAGGAATAGTAGTAGTTGGAGCACAAGTTGCATTAGTAGTAGTAGAAACTGTACTAGCAATAGTAGTTTTTATTATTGTAGAAGTAATAGTAGTAGTAGTAGTAGTAGTAGTACTTTTAATAGGAGTTGTAGTAGTAGCAGTAGTAGTAATATTAGTTGCAATAGTAGTAGTAGTTGTAGAAGTAGTAGTTTATGTTGTTGTTGTTGTTGTTGTAGTAGTAGGAGTAGAAATAGCAAACAGAGTAGTAGTAGCTGCAGCAGCAGCAAGAGTAGTAGTAAGAGAAGTAATAGTAGTAGGAGTAGCAGTTGTAGTAGTAATAGTTGTTAGTGTAGCAGGAGTAAAAGTAGTAGCAGTAATAGTTGTAGTTTGAGTAGTAGTAGTAATTGTTGTAGTATAGCAGCAGCAGCAGCTGTAGTAGTAGTTGTTGCAGTTGTCATAGTCGTAGTAGTTGTAGTTGTTGTAGCTATCGTAGTAGTAGTGCAGTTGTTGTAGCAGCAATAGTAGTAGTTGTACTAGGAGTAGTAGCAGCAGCAATCATAGTAGCATGAGAAGTAGTAGTAGTTGTTATTGTGGGAAAATTTGTAGTAGTAGTTGTTGTAATTGTAGTAGTAGTAGTCATATTTGTTGTAGTAGTTGCAGCAGTAGTAGCATAAGTAGGAGTAGTAGTAGCCGTAGTAGCAAAAATAGTGTTAGTAGTCATAGTAGTAGTCGTAATTGTTGCATCTGTAGTAGTAGTAGTAGCAGCAGTATTAGAAGTAATAGCAAAAGCTCCAGTGCTAATATTAGTTGTAGTGGAAGTAGTAGCAGTAGTACCATTAGTAGTAGCAGTGGACGTTGTAGCAGGAGTAGTAGTAGAAGTAGTAGTGGAAGTAGTACCAGTGTAGTTGTAGTTGTAGTACTAGCTGTAGTAGAAGTAGTAGGAAAAGTAGTAGTAGTAGTCATTGTAGTAGCAGAAGAAGTAGTACTAGTACTAGTATTGGTAGCACTAGTAGTAGTAGTAGGATTAGTTATTGTAGTTGTAGCCAAAGTAGCAGTAGCAGCAGCAGCAGTAGTAGTAGCTGTGGCAGTACCAGTAGTACTAGTAGTAGTAGCAGCAAGAATAGTAGCAGTAGCAGTAATAGTAGTTGTAGTAGCAGTAGTAGTTGTAGTAAAAGTAGTAGTAGTATAAGTAGTAGCAACAACAATAGTAGTAATAGTAGTATTAGTAGTAGTACTGGTAGCAACAAAGCTGTAGCGGTGTAGTAGTAGTAATAGAAGTAGTAGTCTTAGTTGTTGTAGTAGTGGTGGTAGTGGCAAAGCTGTAGCTGATGTAGTAGTAGAAGTAGAAGTGGTAGTAGTAGTAAAGTAGAAGTAGTTTGTAGTAGTATTAGTAAGATGCAGCAGCAGCAAGAGCAGGAGGGGAGGAGGAGTGTAGTAGTAGTAGTAGTAGCAGCAACAGCAGTAGCAGCAGTAGTTGTAGTAGTAGTAGTAGTAGTGGTAGTGGTAGTATTATTGGTAGTAGTAGTAGTAGTAGTAGTAGTAGTAGTAGTAGTAGTAGTAGTAGTACTAGTAGTAGTAGTAGTAGTAGTAGTAGTAGAAGAAGAAGAAGAAGAAGAAGAAGTAGCAGTACGTGTGGCAACCGATGTTGTAGTAGTAGTAGAAGTAATAATAGAAGTAGTAGTAGTAGGAGGTGTAGTAATAGTACTAGTAGCAGTAGTAGTAGTAGTAGTTGCAATAGTAGTAATAGCGACAACAATAATAGCTTTAGTGGTAGGAATAGTTGTTGTTGGTGCACAAGTTGCTTTAGTGGTAGTAGTAGCAGTACTAGCAGCAGTAGTTGTTATTATTGTAGAAGTAATAGTAGTAGTAGTAGTAGTAGTAGTAGTAGTAGTAGTAGTTGTAGTAGTAGTAGTAGTAATAGGCGTAGTAGTAGTTGTTAAAGTAGCAGCAGTAGTAGTTGTAGTAGTAACAGTAGTAGTAATATTACTTGTAATAGTAGTAGTAATCGTAGGAGTAGTAGTTTTTGAAGTAGTAGTAGGCAGAAGAGGAGGAGTAGAAATAGAAAACAAGTAGTAGTAGCAGCAGCAAGAGTACAATTAAGAGAAGTAATAGTTGTAGGAGTAGTAGTTGTAGAAGCAGTAGTTGTTATTGTAGGAGTAGAAGTAGTAGCAGTAATAGTTGTAGTTTTAGTAGTAGTAGTAGTAGTAGCAGTTGTAGTAGTCGTACCAGTAGTTGTTCTGTTAGTAGCAGTAGTTGTAGTAGTAGTTGTTGTAGCTATCATAGTAGTAGTAGGAATAGTTGTAGTTGTTCTAGGAGTTGTAGAAGTTGCAGTCATAGTAGTATGAGAAGTAGTAGTGGTTTTATTGTGCAAAACATTATGTAGAAGTAGTTGTTATAGTACTCGTAATTGTAGTAGAAGTAGTCAAATTTGTAGTTGTAGTTGTAGCAATAATAGCATAATTAGGAGTAGTAGTAGCAGTAGTAGCGTAAATAATATTAGTAATCGTAGTTGTTGTATCTGCAGCAGTAGTAGCAGTAGCAGCTGTAGAAGTAGTTGCAAAAGCTCCAGTACCAATAGTAGTTATAGTGGAAGTAGTTGCAGTAGTACTATTAGTAGTAGTAGAGGCAGTTGTAGTAGTAGTAGTAGTAGTAGAAGTGGTAGTGGAAGTAGTACCAATGTAGTTGCAGTAGTAGCACTAGCAGTAGTAGAAGTAGTAGGAGAAGTAGTAGTAGTAGTAGTTATTGTAGTAGCAGAAGCAGCAGGAGTAGTAGTACTAGTAGTAGTAGCACTAGTAGTAGTAGTAGGATTAGTTATAGTAGTTATAGCCGCAGTAGCTGTAGCAGTAGCAGCAGTAGTAGTACTAGTAGTAATGGTAGCAGGAACAATAGTAGGAGTAACAGTAATTGTAGTTGTTGTAGTAGTAGTAGTAGTAGCAAAAAGTAGTAGTAGTATAAGTAGTAGCAACAACAATAGTAGTAGTAGTCGTAGTAGTGGTAGTAGTAGCAGCGAAGCTGTAGCGGTGTAGTAGTAGTAGTAGAGGTGGTAGTCTTAGTTGCAGTAGTAGTAGTAGTAGTAGTGGTAGTAGCGAAGCTGTAGCGCTGTAGTAGCAATAGTAGAGGTAGAAGTAGTACTAGCAGAAGTAGTAGTAGTAGTAGTAGTAGTAGTAGTAGTAGTAGCGTAGTAGTAGTAGTAGTAGTAGTAGAAGTAGTAGTCGTAATAGGAGTAGCAGTACACATGGCAACCGAAGTAGTAGTAGTAGTAGAAGTAATTATAGAAGTAGCTGTAGTAGTAGTAGTAATAGTACTAGTAGCGGTAGTGGTAGTAGTAACAGTAGTAGTAATAGCTTTATTGGTCGGAATAGTAGTAGTTGCAGTGCTACTTGCATTAGTAGTAGTGGTAGCAGTACTAGCGACATTAGTTGTTATTATTGTAGACTTAATAGTAGTAGTAGTAGTAGTACTACTACTACTAGTAGTAGTAATAGGAATAGCAATAGTTGTAGTAGTAGTAGTAGTAATCTTTTTTGTAATAGTAGCAGTAGTAGTAGGAGTAGTAGTTTATGTAGTAGTAGGACGAGGAGGAGGATGAGTAGAAATAGCAAAAGGAGTAGGAGTAGTAGTAAGAGAAATAATAGTAGTAGGAGTAGCAGTTGTAGCAGTAGTTGTTGTTATTGTAGAAGGAGTAGAAGTAGTAGCAGTAGTAGTTGTAGTTTTAGTAGTAGTAGTAGTAGTAGTAGTAGTAGTAGTAGTAGTAGTTGTTGTTGTAGCAGTAGTAGTCGTAGTAGTAGTTGTTGTAGTAGTAGCAGTGGTTGTTGTAGTAGTTGTTGTAGCTATCGTAGTAGTAGTAGCAGCAGTAGTAGTAGCTATAGTAGTTGCTATAGTAGTAGTTGTACTAGGAGTAGTAGTAGCAGCAGTCATAGTAGTACGAGAAGTAGTAGTTGTTGCGATTGGGCAAAAATTTATATTAGTAGTAGTAGTTGTTGTAGTTGTAATTGTAGTAGTAGTAGTCATAGTTGTAGTAGTAGTTGTAGAAGTTGCAGCATAATTAGGAGTAGTAGTAGTAGTAGCAGAAGAAATAGTATTAGTAGTCGTAATAGTAGTAGTAGTAGCAGTAGCAGCAATAGAAGTAGTATCAAAAGCTCTGGTACTAATACTAGTTGTACTGGAAGTAGCAGCAGTAGTGCCGTTAGTAGTAGCGGAGGTTGTTGTAGCAGTAGTAATAGTAGTAGAAGTAGCAGTGCAAGTAGAACCAGTGCAGTTGCAGTAGTCGTACTAGTAGTACTAGAAGTTGTAGGAGAAGTAGTAGTACTAGTAGATATTTTAGTAACATAAGCAAAACGAGTAGTAGTACTAGGAGTAGTAGTAGGAGTAGTTATAGTAGTTGTAGCAGCAGTAGCGGTAGTAGTGTTAATAGCCACAGTAGCAGTAGTAGTAGTAGCAGTAGTAGTAGCTGTAGCAGTACTAGTAGTTCTAGTGGTAGTAGTGGCAGCAACAATAGTAGCAGTAATAGTAATAGTAGTAGTAGCAGCAGCAGCAGTAGTAGCAAGAATAGTAGTAGTATAAGTAGTAGCAACAACAGTAGTAGTAGTAGTTATCATAGTAGTAGTAGTCGTAGTAGTTGTTGTTGTTGTTGTTGTAGTAGTGGTAGTAGCGAAGATGTAACGGTGTAATAGTAGCAGTAGGAGTAGTAGTAGTAGTAGATGTAGTAGTAGTTGTATTAGTATTAGTAGTAGTAGTAGTAGAAGTATGTGTGGCAACCAATGTAGTAGCAGTAGTAGCAGTAATAATAGAAGTTGTAGACTTAGGAGGAGTTGTAATAATACTAGTAGTAGTAGCAGCAGCAACAGTAGTAGTACTAATAGCGACAGTAGTAACAGCTTTAGTGGTAGGAATAGTAGTAGTTGGAGCACTAGTTGCATTAGTAGCAGTAGTAACTGTACTAGCACCAGTAGTTGTTCTTGTTGTACGATAATAATACTAGTAGTATTAGTAGTAGTAGTACTAGTAGTAATAAGAGTAGTAATAGTTGTTGTAGTAGCAGCAGTAGTAGTTGTTGTAGTAGTAGGAGTAGGAGTAGTAGTAGTAGCAATAGTCGTTGCCATAGTAGTAGTAGTAGTAAGAGTAGAAATAGTAGAAGGAGTAGTAGTAGTAGTAGCAGCAACAGTAGTAGTAAGAGAAGTAATAGCAGTAGGAGTACCAGTTGTAGTAGTTGTAGTTGTTGTTATTATACTAGTAGTAGAAGTAGTAGTAATAATAGTTGTAGTTATACTACTAGTAGTAGTACTTATAGTAGTAGTTGTTGTAGTTATACTTCTAATAGTAGTAGTAGTTGTTGTAGTAGCAGTTTTAGTAGTCGTAGTAGTAGTAGTGGTAGTCATTGTAGTAGTCGTAGTAGTGGTAGCAGTTGTAGTCATAGTAGTAGTAGAAGGAGTAATAGTTGTCGAAGTAGTAGTAGTAGAAGCAGTAGTAGTTGTAGTAGTAGCATTTGTGGTAGTACATGTCGTAGTAGCAATACCGATCGGTGTCGGCGTGGTACGTCCCGTGGCATCGCCCGCCGTTATGGACGTCCGTCGTTTTGGAGGGGTAGTCGTAGTCGTAAACGGGGTAGTCGTGCTATTTTCCCCAGAGTCGTCCGCCACTCGTCGTGTTGTGCGTGTTGTAGTCCTAGTGCAGTCGTAGTATAGTAGTCACCGTTGTAGTAGTAGTACTAGTCGTAAGTATGGTGGTTACTAAGGTAACCTAGTATTAGTGGTAGTAATAGCAGTAATAGTAGTAGCAGTCTTAGTAGTAGTAGTAGTAGTTGTTGTTGTTGTAGTAGTAGTAGTAGTAATAGTAGTAGTAGTACTAGTACTATTACTAGTACTAGTAGTAGTAGTACTAGTACTAGTAGTAGTAGTTGTTGTTGTTGTTGTTGTTGTTGTAGTAGTAGTAGTAGTAGTAGGAGTAGTAGTAGTAGCAGTTATTGCAGCTATAGCAATAGTTGTAGGTGTAGTTGTTGTTGTAGTAGAAGTAGTCGTAGTAGTAGTAACCCTAGCAGCAACAGTAGCAGTAGTAGCATTGCTAGTAGTAGTAGCAATAGTAGAAGTTGAAGTAACGGTAGTAGTACGGTAGTAGCAGTTGTTGCACTAGTAGTAGTAGTAATAACAATAGTAGTTGTTGTCATAGCAGTAGTAGGAATCATAGTAGTGGTAGCAGTAGCTGTAGCAACATTAGAAGTGGCAGTAGTTGTAGTCCTTGTAGCAGCAGCAGTAGTAGTAGTAGTAGTAATAATAGTAGTTGTAGTGGCAGTACCAGAAGCAAAAGTAGTAGCAGTAGGAGAAGAAGCGGTAGTAGCGGTAGTAGTCGCAGTAGCAATCGTAGTAGTAGTATTAGTAGTAGTAGTAGTAGTAGTTAGATCAGTAGTAGTACCTGCAGTAGTAGAAGTAGTTGCAGTAGTTGAAGCAGCAGCAGTAGGAGTAGTAGTTGCAGTAGTAGCAGCAGTAGTAGCAGCAGTACTAGTAGTGGTAGCTGTTGCTGTAATAGTCGAAGCAGCAAAAGTATTATTAGAAGGAGTAGTAGTTAAAGCTATAGTAGTTGTAGTAGTTGTCGTAGTAGTAGTAGTAGTAGTTATGGTAGTAATAGCAGTAGTAGTAGTAGTAGTAGTAACAGAAGTAGTTGTTGAAGTAGAAGTAGGCATAGTAGTAGTAGTAGTAGTCATAATAGTAGTAGTAGTGCTAGTATTAGCAGTAGTAACAGTAGCAGTAGCAGTAGTGGTAGCAGTAGTAGTAGCAGCAGTAGTAGTAGTCGTCGTGATAGTTGCAGTAGTAGGAGTAGTAGTAGTAGTAGCTTTAGTAGCAGTTGTAGCAGTAGTAGTAGTTGAAGTTGCTGTAGCAGTAGTAATAGTAGAAGTAGTAGTACTAAAAGTAGTAGTAGTGGAAGTAGGAGCAGTAGTAGTAGTAGCAGTAGTAGTAGTTGTTGTAGCATAAGCAGCAGCAGCAGTAGTAGTAGTAGTAGTAGTAGTAGTAGCAGTAGTAGAAGCAGTAGCAGTATGGTAGCAGTAATAGTAGTAGCTATAGTAGAAGTAGTAGGAGAAGTAGAAGTAGTAGTAGTAGCAGCAGCAGTAGTAGCAGGATTAGCAACAGGAGTAGCAGCATCAACAACAGTAGTAGTAGTAGTAGTAGTAGACGTAGTAGCAGTAGTAGTAGCAGTAGTATTAGAGGGAGAAGTAGGGGTAGTAGTAGAAGTAGTTGTAGTAGTGGCAATAGTAGTAGTAGTAATAGTTGTAGTAGTAGTAATAGCGTAGTAGTAGTTGAGGTGGTAGTAGTAGAAGTAGCAGTAGTAGTAGTAGTAGTTGTAGTAGTAGTAGTAGAGGAAGCAGTAATAGTAGTAGCAGTTGAAGTAGTCGTTGTTGTTGTAGTAGCAGTGGTAGTAGTAGCCGTAGTGGTAGTAGTAGTGGACATAGTAGTAGTAGTAGCAGGAGTAGTAGTAGTTGAAGTAGTAGTAGTAGTAGTAGTAGCAGCAGTAGTGGTAATAGTCGAGGAAGCGGTAGTTGTAGAGCTAGCAGTTGTAGTAGTCGTAGATGTAGTAGAAGTAGTAGTAGTAGCAGTATCGGTAGTAATAGTAGTCATTGTGGTAGTAATAGCAGGAGTAGTTGTATTAGAAGTAGTAGTAGCAGCAGACGCTGTAGTAGTAGTAGTAGTATTTGTAGTAGTACCAGTAGCAGTATTAGTAATAGTATTTGTAGGAGTAGTAGTAGTGGAAGTAGTAGGGGTAGTGGAAATAGTATGAGTAGTGGAAGTAGTGGAAGTAAGTAGTAGTAGTAGTAGTAGTAGTAGTAGTAGTAGTAGTAGTAGTAGTAGTAGTAGTAGTAGTAGCAGCAGTAGAAGTACTAATAGTAGTACTAGAAGTCGTATTAGCAGGAACAATAGTAGTAGTAGTAGTTATAGTAGTAGTAGTAGCATTAGTAGTAATTTTTGTTGTAGTAGTACTAATAGTAGTAGTTGTTGTAGTAGTAGTAGTAGTAGTAGTAGTAGTAGTAGTAGTAGTAGTAGTAGTAGGAGTTGCGGTAGTAGTAGTAGTCATAGTTGAAAGAGCGGTAAAAGTAGGAGTGGGAGTAGAAGTAGTTGCAGTAGTAGTAGTAGTAGTGGCTGTAGTAATAGTAGTAGTGGTAGGTCTTGGAGTTGCAGCTATAGTAGGAGCAACAACAGCAATAGCAGTAGCAGCAGTATTAGTAGCATTAGATGTAGTAGTAGAAGTAGTTGTTGTAGGAGTAGTAGCAGTAGTAGCGCTAACAATTGTCGTAGAAGTTGTAGTTGTAGTTGTCGAAGTAGTAGTAGTAGGAGTAGTAGTAATAGTAGTAGAAGTAGTAGTAGTAGTAGTAGTAGTAGATGCAGTAGAAGTTGTAGTAGTAGGAGGAGGAGGAGTATCAGAAATGGCACTAGGGATAGGAGTAGGAGCAGGAGTTGGAGTAGGAGTAGTAGTAGTTGTTGTTGTCGTTGTATTGTAGTAGTAGAAGTAGTAATAGTAGTTGTAGTTGTAGTAGCAGTAATAGTAGTAGTAATAGGTGGAGTAGTAGTAGTAGTAATGGTTGTAGTAGTTGTAGAAGTACTAGCACTAGTATTAGGAGTAGTAGTTGTAGTAGTAGTAGTAGTAGCAGTAGGACTAGTTGTATTAGTAGTAGGAGTAGTAGTGGTCGTAGTAGTAGTAATTGTGGTAGTAGTAGTAGAAGTAGTAGTCGTATTTGTAGTAGTAGTAGTAGTTGTAGTAGTAGTAGTAGTAGTAGTAGTAGTTGTTGTTGTTGTTGTTGTTGTTGTTGTAGGAGTAGAAGTAATACTAGTCGTAATAGTTGTTGTTGTAGTGTAGTTGTAGTGGCAATATTAGTATTATTAGAGGCAATAGTAGTAGTAGTAGTAGTAGCAGTGGTAGTAGAAATTGTAGTATTAGTAGTTGTAGCCGTAGTCATAGTAGTAGTAGTTGTTGTAAAAGCAATAGTAGTAGTATTATTAGTAGTTATAATAGAAGTAGTGGTAGTGGTATTAGTACTAGTAGTAGTGGTAGCTATTTTAGTAGTAGTAGTAGTAGTAGCAGTACTAGTAGTATTGTCCGTAATAGTAGTAGTCGTTATGGCAGTAGTAATCAAAGTTTTAATTATTGGTTTTGTTTTCGGTTTCGGCACCTAGCGAAAGCGATGCGTTTCAGCCGTTTCGGTTTCAGTTTCATCCCTTTTTGTTTCGGCCGAATGATTTTTTTTTAGTTATTCATTATGTGTTGACAAGAGTTTGACTATATTTTATTATAATTTGACTTCAACTTAGAAATATGATAAAATTTTGAAAATTTTTAAACTTTTTTTAAATTATTGAAGAATTTATTATTAATTTTAGCATAATATTATTGTGTAAAAAAAGAAAATATCTAAGAAATAATATGAATGTGATTAAAAGTTAAAAATTAACATAAGCAAATTTAACTTATCATTGAATGGTACTTGACACATACGTAATTTATTGATTATAATGTAATACAATTAATCATCATTATCATCATCATCATAATCATCATCAATTGAGTTTGGAACATCTAGGTGTGGAATTACAAATTCAATATCTGGGCAATTCAGACGAGCATTTGTAGGCAGACAACCCAAAATAACTAACTTTGTGCGATCTCGTGGCAGCGATTTTGAAGTATAACCATACATTGAAGGTCGAAATTGAAAATGATAACCATATTCATTGACAACACATAGTAAAAGTGGTCCAATAACCCATCGAAGGTCCAATCACCCATGAACAATTCCGGCCATGCATGCATGCATACGTGAATATTATTGCGGCTCTACTGTTCACTCGGCTACTAGGCGAGTGTGCAGGCGCTATTGTATGGCCAGATAGGCATGGCCCTGACGAGGGTGCAGGCCTAGGCGCACGGACGGCAAAGGCATGGGCAAGGCGCGCTCAGGCAAAGGCGAGGGCACGACGCATGAGGTACGAGTGCGAGGCATAAGGCGAGGACACAAGCAATGGTGTGTGCATGAGCAAGGGCATGGGCGTGAGGCTAGCACGCCGACTTGGGCACGGGCACTACCGCGAGGCCGGCTTGGGCTTAGGTGAGGGTGCTAGCACGAGGAGAGGCAAGGGCGCAAGGCATGAGCTACGGGTGCCATAGTCAGGCTAGCACGAGGCCGCAGGCATGGGCGCGGGCATAAGGCCGGTGAGGGCTTGGGCTCTAGCTCGAGCGTAGGCGTGAGACCAACGAGGGCTTGGGCGCGAGAAATGGCACACACGCCAGAGGCTGGTGCGAGCACGTGGGCATGGGGGCCAGGCCGGTGAGGGCGCGGGTGCTAGGCTGGCAACCACGTTCGCCCTCACGCTCTGCAGTTGGGACAAGAGGATAGCACGAGCTCGCAGGCGTCTGGCCCAGGCCAGCAAGGGTGGGAGCGCTAGAGTAGGGATGTGAGGCCGGTAAGGGCGAGTAGGGGCACCTGCACCTCAGCCACACCCTCTTCGGTGATCCCGCACTCACGCTCGCACCCACACGCCCACCAATGCTCGAGCCCGTGCCCTCTCAACCCTGCACCCACACCCTCGCACTGGCAAGCATGAGCCCGCACCCTTGCCGGCATTGAGCATGTTCCCTCGTGCCCCCCTCTGGCTCTCGCGAGTGCACCAATGCCAGAGGCCGGCACAAGGGTGCAGGCACGATATCGGCAAGGCTCGTGAGCAAGTGTGATGCTAGCGAGGTCTTAGGCACCAAGCTAATGAGCTCACTCGCACCCACATAGTCACCATCCTTGGGCCTGCTCACTCTGCTCAATATCACCATGCATGCTCGCTTGCACCCGTGCCATCCCAAGTATTCCGCCTGCTTGGTCTGCTCGCTAGCATCGCGTGAGCTTGCTTGCGCCTACGCCATCACCGGCCTCGTGCTCACTCACTTTTCCCACCAGTGCCACGCGATCTCCCCTTGTGAGATCACTTGTGTCTATGCCAACACTGGCCACACATCCGCTCGCTCCGCTCACCGTCTGCAACACCCTAACCCTAAATCGAAACTCATAGCAGATGAAGTAATATTAGTAGTAGCAACATTAGTAGTAGTAGTAGCAGCAACAGTAGTAGCGGTTGTAGTTGTCGTCGTAATAGTAGTAGTTGAAGAAATTGTAGTATTTGTAGTTGTAATAGTAGTAGTTATAGTAGGAGCACTAGGAGTACTAGTAGTAGTATTAATATTAGTAGTTGCAGAAGTAGTAATAGCAGTAGTAGTAGAAGTAGCAGTGGTTGTAGTAGTAGGTGTAGGAGTAGGAGTAGTATTAGTAGCAGCAGCAGTAGTAGTAGGAATAGTAGTAGTAGTAGTGGTAGTAGTAGTAGTAGTAGCAGAAGTTGTAGTAGAAGTAGCAGCAACAGCATCAACAACTTTAGTAGTACTAGTTGAAGTAGTATTTGTAGTAGTAGTTACAGTCAGATGACCAGTAGTAGCAGTAGTGGCAACAGTTGTAGAAAAAGTCGCAGTAGTAGTAATAGTTGTAGTCGTAATAGTTGTATTAGTGGCAGCAGCAGTAGTATTTGTGGTAGTAGTAGTAGCAGTACTACTAGTAGTAGTAATAGCAGTAATAGTAGTAGGAATAGTAGTAGTAGTAGTAATAGCATCAGTAGGAATAGTCGCAATAGCAATAGCAGCAATAGCTGTAGTTGTAGTAGCAATAGTAGTAGGAGCAATAGCTGGAGTAGAAGTGGTAGCAGTACTACTAGTAGAAGTAGTAGTAGTCATAGAAGTAGAAGTAGTAGTAGTTGTAGTCATAGTAGTAGTAGTTGCAGTAGTAGTGGGAGTAGTAGTAGGAATACGTGTAGGAGAACGAATAGTACTAGGAGTAGTAGTATGAGTAGTAGTAGTAGGAGTAGTAGTAATAGTAGTAGTAGTAGTTCTTGTAGGAGTAGTAGTAGTGGTAGTAGAAATCATAGTGGTAGTAGTAGTATGAGTAGCAATAGTAGTCGTAGGACTAGCAGTAGCGGAAGTAGTAGCCATAGTAGTAGTGGTAATAGGAGTAGTAATAGTGGTAGTAGTAGTCATAGTAGCAGAAATAGTAGTAGTAGTAGTTGTTGTTGTTGTAATATTAGTAATAGTAGAAGTAGTTGCAGTAGTAGTAGCAGGACTATCAGTCATTGTAATAGTAGTAGTAGTAGCAGCAGTAGAAGCATAGTAGTTGTAGTACTAGTAGTTGTAGCAGTGCTAGTAGTAGCAGCAGTAGTAATAATTGTCTTAGTAGTAGTAGTAGTAGAAGTAGTAGTTGGAGTAGCAGCAGCAGCTGCAGTAGTACTAGTTGTAGTCGTAGTAGTAGTAGTAGTGGTTGGAGTAATAGTAGTGGTCGTAGTAGTAGTAGTAGTAGTCGAAGTAGTAGTAGTAGTAGTTGAAGTAGTAGTAGTAGCTGTAATAGTAGTATTTGTAGTAGTGGTAGTAGTAGTAGTATTAGCATTTGTAGTAGTAGTATTAGCAATAATAGTAGCAGTAGTAGTAGTAAAAGTAGCATCAGTAGTAGTAGCAGGAGCAGAACTAGCAGTAGTAGTAGCCACATTAGTTGTTGCAACAGCAGCAACAACAGTAATAATAGTAGTAGCAGTAGTTGTAGTAGTAGCAATAACACTAGCAGTAGGAGTTATTGTAGCAGCAGTAGTAATAGTAGCTGTGGTTGGAGTAATAGCAGACATAGCTGCAGCAGTACCAGCAGTAGTAGCAGTAGTTGTGTAACAGTAGTAGTAGTAGCAATAGTAGTAGTAGTAGTGGAAGTAGTAGCCATAGTGGAAGTAGTAATAATTATGGTAGCAGTAGTGATAGAAGTTGTAGTAGAAGTAGTAATAGAGTAGTAGATGTAGTAGCAGTAATACTAGTAGTAGTCGTAACAACAATAGTAGTAGAAGTAGTAGTTGCTACTACTAAACCTACTAGTACTGTTACTAGTACTACTGGTACTGCTACTACGACTACTACTCCTATTGCAACCACTACTACTACTATTATCACTACTACTGCTACTAACACAAAAACAACCACAGCTGCTGCTACTTCTACTCCTTCTACTGCTGGCACAACTGCAACTACTATTGCTGCTTCTACTACGGCTACTAACACTAATGCTACAACTAGAACTATTCATGCTCCTACTACTACTACTACTACTACTACACCTACCACTACAACTACTAGTGCTACTACTACTGATACTACTCCAACTCCCACTACTAATGCTACTCCAACACCTACTACTCCAATTACGACAACTACTAATACTACAATTATCACTACTTCTTTTACTAACAATACTACTATTATTATTACTACTACTACTACTACATCTCCAACTGCCACTGCTGGTCCTTCTACAACTACTACTACTACTAATTCTAACACTCCTACTAGAACTGCTACTACTATTACTATTATTACTACAACATTACTACTACTACTACAACTCCTCCTCCTACTACTGCTACAACTCCTCACTCTCTTAATACTACTACAACTACTAATCCTACTAATACTAGTACACTACTACTACTACTACTACTACTACTACTACTACTACTACTACTACTACAACAACTGCGACAACTACCACTGCTGCTGCTACTACTACAACTCTTACTACTACTACTATTACTACTACTGCTACAACTACTACTACTACGAATACTACTGCTACTACTGCTACTCCTACTACTAATCTTGCTACTACTTCTACTACTCCTACTATGACTACTAGTAAGAATACTACTGCTACTACTACTAGTACTACTGCTAGTCCTGCTGCTACTCCTTTTATTGCTACTAATACACCTACTACTAGTACTACAACTATTACTATTGCGACAACTACTACTACTACTTCTGTTGCTACTATTACTACTACTACTTCTACGACTACTACTAGTACTACTACTGCTACTACAACAACAACTACTACTACCACTACTACTACAACTACTACTTCAACTACTACTACTACCACTACAACTATACTACAATACCAACTACAACTATTTACTACTACTAAACTATTACTACTAGTATTAGTACTACTATTACTACGGCTACAGCTGCTGCTAAAACTACTGCTGCTGCTACTACTATTACTACTACTACTACTACTACTACTACTACTACTACTATAACAACAACAACTACTACTACTACTACTACTCCTACTACTCATATAACTACGACTACGATAACTACTACTATTACTGCTACTCCTTCTTCCACTAGTACAACTACCACTACTTCTACCCCTGCTACCACTATTGCTTCAACTTCTTCTACTCCTGCTACTACTACTATTGCTGCTGCTACTTGTGCAATTGCTACTTCTATGAGTATTACTACCTTTTCTAGTACAACTACTATTGCAACTACTACTGCAACTACTACTATTGCTACTACTACTGCTACTACTACTAATTCGACTACTACTATTATTGCAACTTCTGCTACAACTCCTTCTGCTACTTCAGCTACTACTACTTTTACTACCACTATTACTACTAGCATTAGCACTACTACTTCCACTACACTTGCTCCTGCTACCACTAGTACTACTACAACTGCAACTACCAAGATAATAGTTCCACTACTAGTTCGACAACTACTAGTACTGCTACTACTGCTATCACTACTACTACCGCTACTTCATCTACTATCACTACTACTATTGTTGCCGGTACTGACTACTACTTCTCCTACTACTACTACTATACCTAGTACTACAACTACAACTACGACTGCAACCACTATTACTACTACTACAGCTGCTGCTGCTACTAATACTTTTTTTGCTGCTGCTACTACTCAACCTATCCTACCTCAACTCCTACTACTACTACTGCCGCTACTACTACTATTGCTGCTACTTATACTACTACTATAGCTACTACGACTATTGCTACTACTTCTACTACTAATATCACTACTACTACTAATACCACTACTACTACTGCTACCACAACTACTACTACCACTACTACTACAACTACTACAGCTACCAAAACTACAAATCCTGCTACTCCTAGTACTACTTCTGCAACTACTTCTATAGCAACAACTACTACTACTACTAACACTTCAACTACAACTGCTGCTGCTACTACTACTACAACTACTACCACTACTACTACTACAACCACTACTGCTGCTACTACTACGACTACTGCGATTACTACAACAACTGTGACTACAATGACTACTACAACTACTACTGCTGCTGCTGCTGCTGCTACTACTACTACGTATACCACTGCTTCTACTACTAGTACTACTTCTACAACTAGTGCTATTCCTACCACTTCAACTACTACTACTTTAGTACTACTACTACAACCACTACTGTTGCTGCAACTGCTACAGCTACTACTTTGCTTATAACTGCAACTTTTCCAACTACTACTACTACTACTATTGCCACTTCTAACGCTACTACTACCACCACTACCGCAACTGCTGCTAGTCAACATCTCGTGCTACTACTACTGCTACTGCTATTATTGATACTACTACTATTACTACTACCACTGCTACTGCTACTACTGCTACTACTACTACAACTACTCATAGTACTGCAACGGTTACCACTACTGCTACTACAACTACAACAACCACTATAATTACTACCCTTGCTACTACTACCAATACTACTACTAGTACTACGACAACTACCACCACCACCACTACTACTATTTCTACCACTACTACGACTACTATTACTACCGCTACTTCTACTGCTAATATTATTACTACTACTACTCCTACCACCACTACCACTTCTACTACAACTACAACTTCTCCTACTGCTACTACTAGTACTAATGTTTCTACTAATTCACCTTCTACCACTACTACTGCTACTGCTTCTACTGCAACTACTACTGCTACTATTGCTGCTACTGCTACTAGTCTCACTACTACAACTAGTATTACTACTACTACTGTTGTTGCTGCTGACTACTACTTCTCCGACTAGTACTTCTACAACTCCTAGTACTATAGCTACAACTACTATTGCTACCACTATAACTACTGTTGTTGCTGCTGCTACTAATGATGATGTTGCTACTACTCCTCTCCAACTACTCCTCCAACTACTACAACTATAGCTACTAATAATACTACGACCACTGCTACTACAACTACTACTAATAGTACTACTACTAATATCAATGCTACTACTGCTACCACTTCTACTACGACCACTACTGCAACTACTGCTATGGCTACCACTACTACAAATACTGCTACTCAAAGTACTACTTCTGCAACTGCTGCTGCTGCTGCTACTACAACTACTCCTGCGGCTACTACTACAACCACTACGACGACTACTACAATTACTACTACTACTGCTGCTATTGTTGCTACTCCTACTACTACTACACTAGTACTACTACTACTGCTACTATTACTGCTGCTAGAACTACTGCGGCTGCTCCTACTTCTACTACTTCTTATCCTACATCTACTACTATTATTATTACTACTACTACTGCTACTACTACTAGTACTACTACTACTGCTAAAACTAGTATAACTACTGCTACAGCTACTACTACTACTATAACTACTCCTACCACTACTACAACCTCTACTACCACTACAACTAGGACGACAACAACTACTACTACTACAACTAGTGTAACTACTACTACTAATACCACTCTTGCTCCTAATACTGCTACTATTACTGCAATTCCTTCTAGGACTACTACTACTCCTACTGCTAGTACCCCTACTACTATTGCTTCTACTACTACTACTACTACTCCCACTAGTCCTACTGCTCTACTATTACTTATATTACTTCTACTGCTACTACAATAACTACTACTACTTCTACAACTGCTGCAACTACTGGCACTGCTACTCTACTACTACTGCTACTACTTATACTGATACTAGTAGTACTACTTCTACTACTACAATTGCTACTGCCACAACTACTACTTCTCCTCGTCCTACTACTGCTACTACTGCTACTACAACTATTTCTCCTACTACTACTACCACTAGTACTTCTGCTACCGCTAATACTATTTCTCCTACTACTACTACTCATGCTACTACTACTACTACCACTGCTACTGCTACTAGTACAATTACTAATGCTACTACTACTACTATAGCTACAACTTCTACTTTTGCTACTACTACTACTACTAATTCTGCTACTACTTTTACTACTACTACTGCAACTACTAGTACTACTACTGTTACTACCACCACTACTTCTACTAATGCTATTATCACTATTACTACTACTGCTGCTATTGCTGCTACTTCTACTATGGCTACTACTAGTACTCCTGCTACTACTGCTATGGATACTGTTACTACTACTACAATTTCTACCATGACTACTACTACTAGTTCTACTACTCGTTCTGCTATTGCTACTACTACTCCTATTACTACTACTAGAACTAGAACAAGTTCTCATACTGCCACTACTCATACTGCTACTACTAATACTACTGCTACTAATAATACTATTACTGCTACTGCTACTGCTACAACAACTACTACTACTATTTTTGATACTACTACTATTACTGCCACTGCAAATGCTGCTACTACAACTAGTACCACTACTATTGCTGCTACTGCAACTACTACTACTATTGCTACAACTACAACTACTACTACTACTACTACTACTACTACTACTACTACTACTACTACTACTACTACTACTAGTATTACCACTATCGTGCCTGTTACAATAACTACTACTACTGTTGTTGCTACTATTACTACAACTACAATTACTAATACTACTACGACAACTACCGTTGCTGCTGCCGCAACTACTGCGGCTATTACTGCTACTACTGATGCTGCTCCTACTGTTGTTGCTACTACTACTACTATAACTACTACTACTACCGAATCTACGGTAACAACTAGCACTACCATAACTACTACTACCACAACACTACTTCTGCTATTGTTGCTACTAATACTACTATTACAACTGCCACAACTATTGCTACTACTACAACTACTATTGCGGCTACGGCTGCTACTACTAATATTACTACTGCCACAGCTACTACTACTACAAGAACAAGAACAACAACTATTACTGCTATGGTCGCTACTACTACCACTACAACTGTGGCTATGGCTACTACTACTGCTACTTCTACTATAACAACAACAACTACTACTACTACTACTACAACAACAACAACCACTACTACTAGTACAACAACAACAACAACTACTACTACTCCTGCTAGCTACTACTGCTACGACTGCCACTACTACTACTACCACCACCACTGCTACTACTACTGCAACAGCTACTACTAGTACCACTGTGACAACTGCTACTAATACAACCACTACTACTGGTACTATTATTAACACTAGTTCTACGGCTACTACTGCTACTACTAGTAATACTATTGCTTCTACTACTACTACTGTTGCTACTACTACTACTACTATTGCTACTACTGGTACTTCAACTACAAATTCTACTACTATTGCTGCTACTACGACGACTACTACTCCTACCACTACAACTACGACAACTACTTCTACTACTACAACTACCACAACCACCACTACTACTCCTACTACTCCTACTACTGCTGCTGCAACCACTACTACTACTATTACTCTCTGGGCACTACTACTCCTGCTATTGCTACTACACCTGCTACTTTTAAACTACAACTTCAACAACTGCTACTGCCAGAACAACTACTACTACTAGAAGTATTGAGCCTCTATTGTTGCCACTACGATTACTGCTACTGCTACAACTACCGCTACATCTACTACTACTACTAATACTAAGGCTACTACAACTACTACTACATCTGCTACTACTACAACTACTACTACAACAACAACAACAACTACTACTATTGCTACTAATACTAATTCTACTACTTCTGCTACTACGACTACTACTATTACTTCAGCTACTACGACTACTACTGCTACCACTACAACTGCTACTACCAATACTGCTATTATAACTGCTCCCACTGCAATTGCCACTACCACTGCTACTACTACTTGTGCTGCTACTACTATCGTTCCTACTACTTCCACTACTACTACTGCTACTACTGCAACTACAATCACCACTACTGCTACTACTGCTACTATTAGTGCTACTACGACAACAACTACTTCTATTATTACTACTACTCTTACTACTACTATTTCTGTTACTATTACTACTAGTATGGCTACTGCAACTGCTACTACTACTACTACATCATCTACCGCTACTACTACTACATAATCTATCGCTACAATTACAACAACTACTACTACCACTACCACTAATGCTACTACTATTGCTACTGGTACTACAACTCCTACTACTTCTATGTTGGCTTAATTGTGTCTCGAATTCAAATTTCTCAGGGAGTCTTTATTATATTAGAAAGTAATTTAGTGGGCCTTATCGTTATCTAAATTTATCTTCTACTAAGAGAATTAAATTAGTAGAAGTCTTATTTGAGTCAGTCTTCTACTTTTACTCAAACACAGTTAGGCCACATCTATAAATATCCTATTCATGTAAGGATTTCAATAAACAGTGAGAGAGAGACATAGATCAATACTCTCAAGACATCTTGTGACGGCTAGGCTACTTAGTCTTTTGTGAGAGTTGGTGATATTGGACTTTCGCCTCCATCGTTATAATCTTCTCTTCCTCTTCTCATCAATACAATATCCTCTCGATCGTCTTTGCCACACAAATCTCGTTAGCTATCTTTTCCTTTTTCTTGTTCTATTTCTACTTTCTACATTGTGAGTTGTGGTGGACATCAATATTTAGCGCTACAAGTGGTGTCAGAGCTTCAAGTTTAAAGCTATGCAAACTCTTAAGACCGAAATTACCATGATGGTGTGACTGAATTGAGTCACATGTTAGTTTCTCTTAAAAAAATCAAAAGAATGAGACAAAAATCCATTGGTATAGGTCACACGATGGAACTGGTCAAGTAAAAGAGTTTTTCATTAAAAGTGTTAAAATCAATGTGGTTAAATCACACCTGAAGGGGGAGATTGTTATAGTGTCAAGTGTGATAAATTAGTCCCATAATGGATATTGGATAGATAGGGTTCAATATATATAGTGAAAAAGGCCCATATCCCATGAGCTTAAGCTTTTGGCATGGTTTGGTGTCAGGCCCACTATATTATTCCGATTCGACACTCTTTCGGCTCTCCCAACACTTCTACTACTTCTACTATCGCTATGGCTATTGCTACTGCTGCTACTACTACTGTTGCTATTATTGCTATTACTACTACTGCTACTACTACTGCTGCTGCTGCTGCTGCTACAACTACAACTGCTACTAGTACTACTACTACTACTACTACTACACCTACTACTAGAGCTACAACTACTGCTACTGCTTTTACTACAAATAAAACAACTAGAACTACTTCTACTACTACTACTACTACTACCATGTGTTCAATTGTCACTACTGCTCCTACCACTACCACTACTACCGTAGCTACAACTGCTACTACTCCAACTACTACCATTACCACCACTACTACCGCTACCGCTATTACTGCTTCTACGATTACTACATCTACTACTCCTATTCCTACTAGTGCTCCTACTATTACAACAACTTCTACTACTTCGCAATCTACTACTACTTCTCCTACTACTTTAATTGCTACTACTACTATCACTGCTACTGCTACTATGACTGCCACTACTACTACAACTACTACTACAGCTGCCACTATGGCTATATCACTACTACTACAACTGCTACTTCCAATGCAACAACTACAGCTATAGCTAATTCTACTATTGCTGCTACTACTACTATAGATACTACCACTACTACTCCAACTCCAACTCCTACTGCTACTATAGCTCCAACTGTAACTCGTACTAGTACAACAGCAACAACAACAACAACAACAACAACAATAATAACAACAACAACTACTACTACTACTACTGCTGCTGCTACTACATATACAACTACTCCAAGTAATACTACCCCTACTACTACTCCAACTCCAACAACTATTATTATGACTACTACTACTACGACTACTACGACTACTACTACTACTGCTACTATTACTATTACTACTACTATTACTAGTTCAATAACAACAACAACTACTACACCTACTACTACTAATGCTACCACTACTACTACTACTACTCCTCTGACTGCTAGAACTACTACTATCACTACAAATACTACTGCTGCTGCTGCTACAACTACTGTTGCTGCTTCTACTATAGCTACAACCGTGACTACTAATGCAACTACTACAACTGCTGTTACTACTACTACTACTTCTACTATTACTACTACTACTACTACTACTAGCTACTACAACCACTAATATTCCAAGTCCAACTCCTATTACT
Source organism: Trichopus zeylanicus subsp. travancoricus (assembly GCA_005019695.1). Lineage (NCBI taxonomy): Eukaryota > Viridiplantae > Streptophyta > Magnoliopsida > Dioscoreales > Dioscoreaceae > Trichopus > Trichopus zeylanicus. Next base: position 53,090 of record RXID01014838.1, on the reverse strand, counting down.
GCTACTACTCTGACTACTACTACTATGACACCTACTCCAACAAGTACTACACCTACTACTACTCGTACTACTACTACTATGACCCCGACAACAAGTACTACACCTACTACTACTCCTACACAAACTGCTATAGCAACTACTCTTGCTACTACTCCTACTACTACTACAACAACAACAACAACAACAACAACTACTACTACTACTACTAGTACTACTACTATTATTACTACTACTACTACTACCACAACTACTACTACTCCTACTACTATTATTAATAGTACTACAAGTACTACTACTGCTTTTACTACTACTATTTTTTATTGGTGCTACTACTATTACTGCTACTACTATTACTACTGTTGCAGCTACTATTAATACTACTGCTACTACAATTACTAGCACCGCTACTGCTACTACTGCTACTACTACTACTCCTACTTCTTCTACTAAAACTAATATTACTACTACTACTACTGCATGTACTACTAGAACTACACCTCCTACTACAACCGCTACTCTACTACTAGTTGTAGTACTACTACTACTACAACTACTGTGCCTAAAAGTACTGCTAGTACTGCTACTGCTGTTGTTGCTACTTCTACAACAACAACAACTACTACTACTTCTGTGGCTGCTACTTTTGCTACTTCTAACCCTATTACAAATACGAGTGCTACTACTGCTTCAATTGCTGCTACTACTAGTACTACTACTACTACTGCTCCTGCGCCTGCAACTATTACTGCTACTACTACCGCTACTACTGCTAATATGACTCCTTCTGCTATTACTAATATTACTACTACTACAGCTACTATTCTTACTACTACTACTACTACTATTGCTACTACTACAACTCCTACTACTACGACCGTTAATACTATGACAACTACTACCATAACTACTGCTACAACTAATGTTGTTTACTACTACTATGCTAACATCTTCTACTACAGCTATTACTACTAGTACTACAACTACTCCTACTGCTACAACCACTGCTACTGCTACTGCTACTGCTATAATTGCTACTAAAACTACTACTACTGCTACTACTACAACAACAACAACTACTACCAATACCCCTGCTATTACGAATATTTCTACTACTACTTGTACAACTACAACTACTAATACCACTACTTCTTCTACTACTACTACAACAACAACAACAACAATAACAACATCAACTACTACTACTACTATAGCTAGTGTTACTACAACTGCTACTACTACTACTATTGCTACAACAACAACTGCTACAACTGATACTACTGCTATTAATACTTCAACTACTACTATTACAACTATAATTGTTGCTGCTGCTACTAGTACTATGACAACTACTATTACTGCAGCTGCCACTGCTGCTGTTATTGTTGCTCCTGCTGCCCCTTGTACTACTACTACTACTACTACAACTATTGTTGCTATTATTGCTACTATTTTTGCTACTACTATTGTTACTACTGTTGCTACTATTACTACTACTGCTACTACTACTGCTGCTGCTACTGCTCCTACTGCCATGACTACTATTATAAATCATACTATTACCACTACAACAACTTCTACGACTACTACTGCTACTGCTACTATAGCTGCGACTACTACTGCTGTTGCTACTACTACTACGACTCCTAATACTACTACTAATACAACAACTACTACTACAATACTATGGCTACTACCACAGCTACTACTACTACTTTTGCTACTACTACTACTGCTAATATTGCTACTACTACTACTACTACTACTACTGTTCCTATTGCTTCTACTTTTACTGCTGTTACTACTACCAAACAACTACAACTACTACTATTCCTCCTCCTACTGCTCTGACTACTACTACTATATTACTTAGCCAACTACTACTACTATTTCAATTACTACTACATCTACTACTTCTACTACTGCTACTGCTTCTACTATTACTTCTACAATTGCTACTACTGCAATTACTAGTACTACTACAACTACTACTACCACCACTGCTCAAATGCAACTAGCACTACCTTTACTACTGCTACTTCTACTATTGCTACTTCTACTACTACTATGACCACCATTCTACTACTACGACTAATACTACAACTACAACAACTACTACTACTGTTACTACTCCAACTGCTACTACTACTACTACTTCTGATATTGCTACTACTGCTACTACTACTGCAACAACTACTACTGCTTCTACTGTTGCTGCTGGTGCTACTAGAACTACTGTTATTACTACTGCTACTGCTACTACAAATACTACTATTGCTGTTACTTCCACTACTGCTTCTACAACTGCTACTACTGCTACTACTGCTACTACTTCTACTACTACTGAAGCTCCAATGCTAATACTATTGCTGCTACAACTTCTAATAACACTACTACAACTACTAACACTTTAGCTACTACCGCCACTACTGCTAATGCTTCTACTATGACTACTGCTACAATAGCTGCTACAAATACTACTGCCACTACTACTACAACTACAACTGCTACTACTACTACTACTACTTCTTCTACTACTACTGCTGCCGCTACAACTGCTCCTAATACTGCTGCTGCTGCTACTTCTGCTACGACTTTTACTACTACTACCGCTACCGCTAATGCTACTATCGCTACAACTACTACTACTGTTGCTACTACTGCTGCTACTACTAATTCTACAATTGCTACTAATGCTACTACTGCTACTATTTCTACTACTGTTGCTACTAGTTATACTTACACTGCTACTATTGCTGCTGCTACTACTACTAATAATACTATGGGTACCACGACTACTACTACTACAACTACTTCTACCAAAACTACTACAACAACTACTACTACTCCTACTACTACTACCACAACTACTACTACTACAACTGTTGCGATTGCTGCTGCTAATACTACTACCACTACTGCTACTGCTATTACTACTATCACTACTACTGCTACTACTAACACTACTTGTATAACAACTTCTACAATGACTACTACTGATACTGCTACTACTACTACTGTTGCTTCTACTACTACTGCTACTACTATTATTACTATAACTACTGCTACTACAACTACAACAACTACAATAAGCACTACTACTACAACAACTACTATAACAACAACTATTACTACAACAACAATAACAACTACTACTACTACTACTTGTACCACTATTATTATGATTACTTCGCCTACTACTACTATTGCTACTACTGATACTACTACAACTATTACTACCACTATTGCAGCTACTGCTACTACTGGTTCTACTACTACCAATACTCTCCTCCTCCTCCTCCTCCTCCTCCTACTACTACTACTATGACTACTACTTGTCCTGCTACTACTACTAGTACTGCTACTTCTACTACTTTGCCAACTACTAAAACTTCTGCCATAATTATAATGACTTCAACTACGTCTAAAGCTACTACTACAATTAGCACTACTACTATTACAGCTACTATAGCTACTACTTCTACAAATGTTGTTGTTGCTACGACTACTACTACTTTATCTCCTACTACTACCACTACCGCTAGTACTAGTTCTACTACTTCCACTGGTACTACTTCGGGTTCTGGTACAACTGAACTTCTCCTACTGCTACTGCTATTACTACTACCACTACTACAGCTACTATAACTACTATTGCTATTGCTACTATTTCTACTACTAGTATTGCTACTACAATTGCTAATGCTGCTACGGCTGCTGCTGCTGCTACTACTACTTCTACTGCTACTGCTTTTACTACAACTATTACTACTTCTGCTACTAGTACTACTACTGCTACTACTAACACTATTACTATAACAACTTCTACTATTACCACTACTGCTATTACCACTACTACTACTACTACAACAACTACTACTACTATTGCCACTACTGCATCTATTGTTACTACTACTACTACTAATAGTGCTACTACTACAACTGTTGTAACAACTACTGCTACTACAACTACTACAACAACTACTACTACGAATACTACTACTACAACAACTTCTACCGCTATTACTATAACTACTAATACTTCTGCGACTACTACTATTACTACTAATACTACTATTACTTTGCTGACTTCTACTACTACTACTACTAAATCTATAACTACTACAACAACCACTACTACTGCTAGTACTACTACTAGTAGTACTACGACAACTATGACTACTGCTACTACAACAACTACAACTACAACCACTGCGCTAATGCTACTAGTACTACCTCTATTACTACAACAACTACTACTACTTCTACTGCTGCTATCACTACTACTACTATTACAATTATTGCTACTACCGTAACAACAACTGCTACTACTACAACAACTACTACTATTAAGACTACTGCTACTAGTACTACTACTAATACCACTACTACAACTGCTACAATGGCAACTACTTCTAGTATAGCTACTACTGCTACTTTCGCTACTACTACAATAACAAATAGTACTTCTACCTCTGTTGTTATTGTTGTGGTTGCTACTACTATCATTTTTATTGCTACTGCTACTTCCAATACAACTACTGTTGCTACTTCTACTACTATTACTACTAGTTCAACTCCTAATATTACTATTACAACTACAACGACTACTACTACTACTGCTACTGCTACTACTACTACTACTACTACTACTACTACGACAGTAACAACAATAACTACTACTACTCCTACGACTGCTACTACAACTACAACTACTACTTCTACTACTACTGCTACTAGTATCGCTACAACTACAACAATAATAACTACTACTACTGGTACTACAACTATTACTTCAAATACTACTACTACTGTTATTGCTGCTTCTACAACAACTACCACTATAGCTACTACTACTACTACTGCTACTAACGTTACAACTAGTAATAGTACTCCTAATATTACTACTACTGCTACTACGACTACTACTACTACCACTACAACTACTACTGTGACTGCTACTACGACTACTACTACTACCACTACAACTACTACTGTGACTGCTACTACCACTACTACTACTATTACTACCACCATTACTATTCCTACTGCTTCTACTACTACTGCCACAACAACAACAACAACTACAACCCGCACTACTATTACTACTACTACTTCTAAAACTATAGCTGCTACTAATACTATTGCTACTACAATTACTACCACTGCTACTGCTTCTGCTACTGCTGCAAATACTACTTCTCCTCCTCCTACTACTACTACTACTTCTACTACTTTGCCTACTGCTACGACTACTGCCACAACTATAATTGCTACAAATACTTCTATAACTACTGCTACAACTAGTACTACTACTATTACTGCTACTACTACAACTATGACTATAACTAGTATGACTACTACCACGGCTGCTACTACTACTACTTTTACTACTACTTCTACAACTACTACTACTTCTACTAGTACCACTACAGCTACTACTACTACTTCTACTATAGCTACTGCTACAACTCAGCTTCTCCTACTACCATAACTACTACTACCGCTACTACTACTACTACAGCTACTGTAGCTATAGCTACTCCTACTACTACTTCTACTAGTACCACAACAACTACTACTACGACTACTTTTACTACTACTATTATTACTCCTACTTCTACTACTACTACTGCTGCAACTAACACTACTAGGACAACAACTTCTACTGGTACTACTACTACTACTACTAGAACTACAACTACCACCACCACTGCTGCTACTACTACTACTACTACTACTAATACTACTACAACTACTACTATGAGCTAATCCTCCAACTACTAGTTAGACTATTACTACTGCGTTTACATCTATTATTACTACTACTACTATTCCAACTACAATTTCTTCTAATACTACCATTACAAGAACTACTACTACTATGTCCACTACACCTACTATTACTGCTATGAATTCTCATACTACTACTACTGCTTCTACTTCCACAACTACAACTGCTACTAACTCACCTACTACTACAACTTCTGTTACAACTACTACCACTACTACTACAA
>RXID01014838.1:12500-46879 GCA_005019695.1 Trichopus zeylanicus subsp. travancoricus | reverse complement strand
CTAATACTACTCCTACTATTGCAACTGCTACCACAACTAATGCTACTACTACTGCAGCTATACCTACTACAACTACTTCTACTACTACAACTACTCACACTACTACTATAACTTATACTTCTTCTACTACTACTTCTACTACTTCTACTACTGCTACTACAACTACTATTACTACTACTACTACTGCAACTACTACTACTACTATTAGCACTACCGCTACTACTTATACTACTACTACTACTACTCCCACAACTACTACTACTGCTCCTACTACTACTACTTATATTGCTACTATTATTACTTCTACTACTTTTTCTACCTCTACTACTATTGCTACCACTAGTACTACGATGACTACTACTACTACTACTGCTGCTACTATGATGACTACAACAACTACTACTATGACTACTACTGTGACTATGACAACTACTATTACAGCTACTACTGCTACTACTACTACTACTTCTTCTTCTACTACTACTACTACCACTACGACTACCACTACGACTACTCTTATTGCTACTACTACTTTTACTACTTCTACCACTACCACAACTACTCCTTTGACTACTACTACTATTACTACTAGTACGATTGCTACTCCTACTACTACTTCTACTACTACTCCGGCCACTACTACTGATACTACTACTATTTCTACAACTACAACAACTAATACTACTCCTACTACTACTACTACTACTATTACTACAACTACAAGTACGATTATTGCTTGCTCTACTACAATGACTATTACAACAACTTTTATTACTACTACTCCTACTCCATGTCCTACCCCTACTCCTATTCCATCTATTATTTCTACTAATAATGCCACTACAATAATAACTACTACGATGTCGACTTGTACTAGTACAACTACAGCTTCTACTGTTGAAACTACTACTACTACAGCTACTACTAATAGTACTGTTGCTACTCCTACAACTACTACTGCTACTATTCCTGCTACTAATTCTACTTATACTACAACAACAATAACAACTACTACTACTCCTACAACTACTACTACAACTGCTTCTGCTAATACTACTACTGCTACTACTAATACAACTGCTACTACTACTAGTTCTTCTTCTACTACTACTACTGCTACTAGTACTACTACTACTACTATTGTAACTACATCCACTACTACTACTACAATAACTACTACTACTACTTCTACTACCACTACTACTATGACTATTATTACCTATACTACTGCTACTAATACTATAACTATTGCAACTACATCTATTGCTACTACAACTACTTTCGCTACTTTTATTATTGCTACTACTACTACTTCCACCACTACTACTACTGCATCTACCTCTACTACTGCTTCCATTGCTACTACTACTTCTACTCCTACTCATACTACTACTGCTACTACAGCTCCTGCTGCTGCTACTTTAGCTACGGCTACTACTATTATTGCTACTACTTTGACTACTGCTAGTGCTACTACTATTGCTGCTTCTAATGCTACAAATACTACTACTGTTAGGTCTACTGCTTCCATAACTACTATTACAACTACTATTGCTAATACTATGGCTACTACAACAACAACCATTACTACTACTGCTGCTGCTACTACTACTACTTTGACTACTACTACTACGGCTACTTATACTACCATCACTACCACTGCTACTACCACTAGTATTGTTGCCTCAGTTACTACTACTATAAGTACTTCTACCTCTACTTCTACAACTACTACAAGCGTTACAACTACTACTACTACTTCTGCTCCTATTGCTGCTAATACAGCTCCTCCTACTACAACTTCTACTATGACTTTTGCTACTATGACTATATCTACTACTATGACCACTGCTACAGCTACTAGTACTACTTTACCACTGCGGCTTCTACTACTACTACTACTACTACTACTACTACTAATACTACTACTACTAGTAGTACTATAACTTCTAACGCTACTACTACTCAAACTACTACAACTATGGCTACTACTACTACTGCTAATACTAATACTACTATTGTTGCTGCTATTAGAACCCCTACTCCTCCTACTATTACAATAATTGCTGCAACTACTATTGCTACTGCTAGTACTACTAAGGCTTCTACTACTATAGCCATTGGCATAACTACTATTACTTATACTAGAACTACTACTAGTACTATCTCTACCACTTTTGCTTCTTCTACTACTAGCATGAGTACTACTACTACTATGGTGACTACAGCTACTTCTCGTACTATTACTACTACTGTGGTTACTACTGCTACTGCTACAACTACTACTACTAGTACTACTACTAGTACTGCTACTCCTACTACTACAGCTACTATTGTTGCTACTATTATAGCTATTACAACTACTACTATTGCCATTACTACTTCTACTACTACAACTATTACTACTACTACTACTACTAATAATAATAATACAACTATTACTACTTCAGCTACGACTGCTACTACTACTACTACTATTACAACTACTACTGTTGATATAACTATTATAACTACTACCACTTTACCAACTACTACTACTACTACAGCTATTACTACTGTGACTACTATTACTACAACTACAACAACAACAATAACTACTACTACTCCTCCTCCTCCTCCACCTCCTCCTGTTGTTGCTGCTACTCTTGTGACTACTAATGCTACTTGCAACTAATGTTACTGTAGCATTAGCAATAGTCAAAGTAGTAGAATAAGCATTTGTTGTAATTGATATAGTAGTAGCCGCAGTTGTAGTAGTTGTAGTAGGAGTAGTAGCAGCATCAGTAGTAATAGTAGTAGGAGTAGGAGTACTAGCAGCTATAGTAGCAGTAGTGGTAGTAGGAGTAGCAGTTATAGTACTAATCGTAGGAGCAGTACTAGTAGTTTTAGTAGCGGTAGCCGCAGAAGGTTTAGTAATAGGATTAGTAATAGTAGTAGCAATAGAAGTTTTGCTTGTAGTAGCGACAGTGGTTGCAATAGTTATAGAATTAGGAGTACTAGTAGTTGGTGTTGGGCAAGAAGTAGTGTAAGCAGTAGCAGTATAAGAAGTTGTTGTACTATTTGTAGTAGCAGTAGTAGCAGATGTTGCTGTAGCAGTAGTGGTAGTAGTAGTAGGTGTAGTAATAGCAGCAACTGCAGAAGTAGTAGTAGTAGTAGCTATATTAGTAGTTGTGGTAGCATAAGTAGTAGTAGTAGGAGAAGTAGTAGTAGTAGTAGTAGAAATAGTAGTAGTATTAGTAGTCTAGTAGTGTTAGCAATAGTAGTAGAAATCATGGTAGTAGTAGCAATAGGAGCAGTAGTCTTAGCAGCTGTAGTAGTTGTAGTAGTATTAGCAGTACAAGTGGCAATAGTAGTAACAGCAAAAATAGCGGCCGCAATACTAGTAGGAGTAGTAGTAATGGTAGGAGAATTAGTAGCAGTAGTAGTAGAACTAGTAGGTGCCATAGGGGCGATTGGAGCACTTGTAGTAGTAGTAGTAGTAATAGTAAGAGTAGTTGATGTTGTAGTAGGCGTAGCTATAGTAGCAATAGTAGTAGGAGTATCAATAGTAGTAGTAGTGGTTGTAGCAGTAGTAGGAGTAGGAGTAGGAGTAGAGTAGCAAGAGTAGCAGCAGTAGGAGTAGTAGTAGTAGTAGCAATAGAAGTAGTAGTTGCAGTAGTTGGAGCAGTATTAGTGCTAGTGGTAGTAGTAACAGTAGCAACGGTAGCAATAGTAGTAGGGGAAGTAGTAGTAGTAGTTGGAGTGGTAGAATTAGTAGCAGGAGTAGCAGTAGCAGTATTATTTCTTAAAAAAATAGTAGAAGTAGTAGTCGAAGCTGGAGGAGTAGTAGTAATAGTAGCAGTAGGAGTAGAATAAATATTAGCAATAGCAATAGTAGTTAGAGTAGTAGTGGTTGTAGAAGTTGGAGCTGTAGTAGTAGTAGCAGTAGCAGTTGGAGTAGTAGTAGTAGCAGTTGCAATGGTAGTAGTTGTTGTTGTTGTAGTTGGAGTCATAATAGAGGGAGAAATATGGTAATAGTAGCAACAGCAGTAGTAGTACCACTAGCAGTAGTAGTCGTAGTAGTAGCTGAAATAATAGTAGTAGTAATAGTAGTTGTAGGAGTAGCAGTAGACGTAGTAGCATTAGTAATAATAGTAGTAGTAGGAGTAGTAGTAGTAGTATTGTTATTGGCAGCAACATTAGTAGTAGTAGTAGTAGTAGTAGCAGCAGCAGTAGTGGAAGCAGCTGGAATAGTAGTAGGAGTAGTCTTAGTAGTAGCATAACTAGTAGTTGTTGTAGTAGTAGTTGAAGCAATTGCAGCCACAGCAGCTGTTGTAGTTGTAGTAGCAGTAGTAGTACTAGCAGTAGCTATAGTAGGAATGGTAGTAGTTCTTGTAGAGGTGGTGGTAGTAGTAGTAGTAATCGTAGTAATAGTAGTAGTAGTAATAATAATAATAGTAGTAGTAGTAGTAGTAGAAGTAGAAGTAGTAGCATTAGCAATAGAAGTAGTGGTAGCTATGTTAGTAGTAGCAACTATAGTAGTAGTACTAGAACTTGTAGTAGGAGTTGTTGCAGTAGTAGCAGCAGTGGTAGTGGTAGTTGTAGTAGTAGTACTAGCAATAATAGTAGTAGTAGTAGTAGTAGTAGTAAGATTAGCCTTAGTTGTAGCAGTAGTATTAGTAGTAGTTGTTGTTGTTCTAAGAGTAGTGGTAGTAGCAATATTTATCCTTGTTGTTGGGATATCGGGTAGGGTAGCAAAATAGTTGTGTAGTAGTTAGCAGTAATGGTTCGTCTTAACGTAGTAGTACTAGTTGTATCAGTCGTGGTAATAGTAGTTGTTGTACTAGTCATCGTTTCAGTAGCAGTATCTAGTAGCAGTCGTCACAGTAGCAGAGCAATGAGTAGTAGTGTAATTGTACTAGTTGTGTTTTTCTGTTAGCAAAAAATAGCCAGTAGTTTTAGAAGTCGTCTAGTAGTAGTAGTAGTGTTTGATTGTATTAGTAGCACGCAAACAGTAGAGTGCAGTTTGAAAATCGGTTGAAATAGTGGTAGCAGTTAGATCGCAGAAGTCCATAGTAGAGCCGTTTGTACTATCAGCCAGAGTAGTAGAACGAAGCCGTAGTAGTGCGTTCATAGTAATAGCAATTGTATAGTCAAAGTGTTATTGTTGTTGTTTATAGTTAGAGCACGTAGTAGTAGTCTTAATAGCAACTAGTAGTAGGATATTAGCAATAGCACACTATTATTAGTTCGAGCCACAGAAAGTCTGTAGCATTGGGTAAGTAGCTCAGTATCAAGAGTATAATCATAGTAGGAGAAGTAGTAGTCGTCTTCACTACCAGCCGCAGACTCAAGCCCAGCCAGAGTATTAGTGTTGGTTGTTGTAATTGTAGAGTTAGCAGTCCAAATATGTGTAGCAGGTAGTAGTAGTACAGTCAGCAGTAATTGCCCTACTACAGCAGCTCAGCAGTATTCGTAGACCAGCAGTAGTAGCATCAGCAATAGCAGTAATAGTAGTAGCGATAGTAGCAGCAGTCGCAGTAGCAGTAGCAGTAGTTGTAGTAGTAGTAGCAACAGTATTTGTCGTAGTAGTAGTAGCAGTAGTAGTTATAGTAGTTGTTGTTATAGTAGCACTGCTAGTAGTAGTAGAAGTAGCAGTAGTAATAGTAGTAGTAGTAGTAACAGTTGTAGCAGTAGTAGTAGCCACAGTAGTAGCAGTAGTAGTAGAAGTAGTAGTCAAAGTAGCAGTAACTGTCGTGGTATTAGTAGTAAATGTAGGAGTTGTGGTAGCAATAGCAGAAGCAGCAGTAGTAGTCAAAGTAGTAGCAATAGCTATCGTAGCAACTGCTGTAGTAGTAGCAGTATCAGTAGTAATAGCAGTACAACTTCTGCAACTCTTACTGCTACGACTACAACAACAATTGCTCCTACTGCTACTGCTACACTTTGTCCTATTACTGCTACTAATACTACTGCTAGTTTACTACTACTACTACTACTATTACTACTGCTACTGCTACTACAAATAGAAGTGCTACTATAGCAACTACTGCTATTACTACTACTCTTGTTGCTGCTGCTACTACTTTTGCTATTGCTACTACTATCACGACAGCTAGTACTGCTATCCCTACTTGGACTGCTACAACTGCTACTACTGCTACTACAATTACTACCACAACTACTACTACATCTACTCCTACTGCAATTGCTGGTATTGTTGCTACAACAAATACTACTACTGCTACTACTGTGACAATTACTATTGCGGCTACTATGACTACTACTACTACTACTACTACTACTATCTCTCCTACAGAAACAATAACTACCACAACTACAACTTCTCCCACAACAACAACTACTACTACTACTAATGCTACAACTACTGCAAATGCTACTAGTACAACAACTGCTGCTGCTGCTGTTGCAACTACTACTACAACAACTACTATGGCTAGGACTACTACTCCCATTACTACTACTTCTCCGACTACTATTACATCTGCTACTACTACTTCGACTACAACTACTGCTACTCCAACTAATACTACTACTGCTACTACTGCAATTGCTACAACTAGTGTTACTTCTACTACTTCTACTACCAATAATATTACTTCTATAACTATAACTATTACTACAAATACTGCTACCACTACTTTGAATGCTACTACTGCTATTACTGTGTAGTCGTAGTAGTAGTATTAGTAGTAGTATCTGTAGTAGCAGTTGTATTAGTAGTAGTAGTTGTTGTAGTAACACTAGAAGCAGCAGTAGCAGTAGTTGCTGGCCTAGTATTTGTAGCAGTAGTAGCCATAGTGGAAGTAGTAGTAGTCATAGTTGTTGAACAGAAGTAGCAATAGCAGTAGTAGTCATGGTAGTAGTAGTAGTAATAATAGTAATAATAACAGAAGTTGTCCAAGTAGCAACAGTAGTAGTAGTAGTAGTACTTATTGTAGTGTGAGAAGTATTAATAGTACCAAAAGTAGTAGTTGTAGCAGTAGTAGTGACAACAATTGTTACAGTAGTAGTAGTAGTTGTTGTTGTTGTATTAATGTAGTAGTAGAAGTAGTTGTTGGAGAGGGTAGTAGTAGTAGAAGTAGTAGTAGTAGTGGTAGAAACAGTAGTAGTAGCAGTGGTAGTAGTAGTATTAGTAGTAGTAGCAGTGGTAGTAGTAGTATTAGTAGTAGTAGCAGTGGCAGCTATAGTAATAGTAGTAGTACTAGCTGTAGCAGTTGTAGTAGATGTAGTAGCAGCAGCAGCAATAGTAGTAGTAGTTGTAGCTGTAGCAGTAGAATAAGTTATTGTTGGAGAGGTAGTAGTAGTAGCAGAAGTAGTAGTAGAAGTAGCAGCAGCAGTAGTAGTAGTAGTTGTTGTAGTAGTAGTAATTGCAGTAGTAGTAGAAGTAGTAGTAGTAGTCATCATAGCAACCGTACTAGTAGTAGAAGTAGTAGCAGTAGCTGTAGTCAAAGTAGTAGAATAAGCATTTGTTGTAATTGATATAGTAGTAGCTGCAGTTGTAGTAGTTGTAGTAGGAGTAGCAGCAGCATCAATAGTAGTAGTAGTAGGAGTAGGATTACTAGTAGCTAAAGTACCAGTAGTGGTAGTAGGAGTAGCAGTTGTAGTACTAATCGTAGGAGCAGCAGCAGTAGTTTTAGTAGTGGTAGCTACAGAAGGTTTAGCAATAGGATTAGTAGTAGTAGTAGTAGCAATAGAAGTTTTGCTTGGAGTAGCGGCTGTGGTTGCAGTAGTTGTAGAATTAGGAGTAGTAGTAGTTGGTGTTGGGCAAGAAGTAGTATAAGTAGTAGCAATATGAGAAGTTGTTGTACTATTTGTAGTAGCAGTAGTAGCAGATGTTGCAGTTGCAGTAGTGGTAGTAGTAGTAGGTGAAGTAATAGCAGTAGCTGTAGTAGTAGTAGTAGTAGTAGCTATAGTAGTAATTGTGGTAGTAGAAGTAGTAGTAGTAGGAGAAGTAGTAGTAGTAGTAGAAATAGTAGTAGTATTAGTAGTCTAGTAGTGTTAGCAATAGTAGTAGAAGTCGTGGTAGTAGTAGCAGTAGGAGTAGTAGTGTTAGCAGCTATAGTAGTTGTAGTAGTATTAGCAGTACAAGTGGCAATAGTAGTAACAGCAAAAGTAGTAGCCACAGTACTAGTAGCAGTAATAGTAATGGTAGGAGAATTAGTAGCAGTAGAAGTAGAACTAGTAGGTGCCATAGGGGCGATTGGAGCACTTGTAGTAGTAAGAGCAGTAGTAGTAGCAGTAGTGATAGTAGGAGCAGTTGATGTTGTAGTAGACGTAGCTATAGTAGCAATAGTAGTAGGAGTATCAATAGTAGTAGTAGTGGTTATAGCAGTAGTAGTAGTAGGAGTAGCAAGAGCAACAGCAACAGGAGTAGTAGTAGTAGCAATAGAAGTAGTAGTTATAGTAGTTGGAGCAGCATTAGTGCTAGTGGTAGTAGTAGCAGTCGCAGTAGTAACAGTAGCAACGGTAGCAGTAGTAGTAGGGGAAGTAGTAGTAGTAGTCGGAGCTATAGAATTAGTAGTAGGACTAGCAGTAGCAATTGCAGTAGTAGAAGTAGTAGTAGTAGCAGTAATGGTAGCAATATTATTTCTTAAAATAATAGTAGAAGTAGTACTCGAAGTTGGAGTAGTAGTAGTAAGAGTAACAGTAAGAGTATAATAAATATTAGCAATAGTAATAGTAGTCAGAGTAGTAGTGGTTGTAGTAGTTGGAGCAGTAGTAGTTGCAACAATAGCAGTTGGAGCAGTAGTAGTAGCAGTTGCAAAAGTAGTAGTTGTTGTTGTAGTAGTTGGAGTCATAATAGAGGGAGAAATATGGTAATAGTAGCAGCAGCAGTAGTAGTACCACTAACAGTAGTAGTCGTAGTAGTAGCAGAAATAATAGTGGTAGTTGTAGCAGCAGCAGTAGTAGTAATAGCAGCAGTAGTTGTTGTTTTTGTTATAACAGTCGTAATAGCAATAGCTATAGTAATAGTAGAAGCTGGTGCAGTAGTAGTAGTAGTAATATTACTAGCAGTAGTGGTAGCCATTGTAGCAGTTGCAGTAGTAATAGCAATAATAGTAGTAGTAGCAGCAATAGCAGTAGTATTTTTAGTAGTTGTGGTTGCTATAGTAGCTGTAGTAGTAATAGTATTAGTAGTTGTAGTAGTAGTAATAGTAGCAATAGTAGTAGTAGTAGTATTAGTAGTAGCAATAGTAGTTGCAGCAATAGTAGTAGTAGGAGAAGTAGTAGTACTTGCAGTAGTTGTAGTAGATATTGTAGCTGAGGCAATAGTAGTAGTAGTAGTAGTAGTAGTAGTAAGAGTAGGAGTAGGAGTAGCAGTAATAGCAACAGTAGTAGCCATAGTACTAGAAGTAGTAGTTGTAGTAGTCACTTTAGTAGTAGCAGTAGGAGCAGTTTTAGCAGTCATAGTAGTTGGAGTTGAAGTCGTAGTTGTAGTAATAGTAGGAAACAATAGTTGTCGTAGGAGTGGAAATAGTAGCAGTAGTAGTAGGAGTATCAGTAGTAGTAGTGGTTGCAATTGTAGTAGTAGTAGGAGTAGTAGTAGCAGGAACAGGAGTAGTCGTAGTAGTAGTAGCAATAGGAGTAGGAGTAGTAATTGCAGTAGTAGCAATAGTTGGAGTAATATTAGTAGTAGTAGTAGTAGTAGCAGTCATAGTAGTAGCAATGGCAGTAGTAGTGGTAGTGTTAGGACCAATAGCAGTAGTAGCAGGAGTAGTAGCAGCAGTAGTAGGAGTAGCAGTTGAAGTTGCAGCAGTATATGTAGTTGTAGTAGTAGGAGGAGGAGGAGTGTTATTAGTAAAAATAATAGTAGTAGTAGCAGTGAAGGATCAGTAGTAGTCATATTAGTAGTTGAAGCAGTAGCAGCAGTAGAAGTAGGAGTTGTAGGAACAGTAGTAGTAGTAATTGCAGTAGGAGCAGTAGTAGTTGTAATAGGAGCAGCAGTAGTAGTAGTCATAGTAGTTGTAGTAGTAGCAGTAGCAATAGTAGTAGTAGCCGTAGTAACAGTTAGACTAGTAGTAGTAGCAGAAGTCGAAGTAGTTGGAGAAGTACCAGTAATAGTGAGAGTACCAGCAGTAGCAGTAATAGTGGAAGTAGTAGTAGTATTAGTAGCAGTAGTAGAAGTTGTAGTAGTAGCAGTGATTGCGATAATAGTAGTAGTAGCAGTAGCAGTAGCAACATCAGCAGCAATAGCTATAGTAGTAGTTTTAGTAGTTGGGGTAGTAGTAGTTATTGTTGTAGCAGAAATAGTAGTAGTTGTAGCTATCATAGTACTTGAAGTCGTAGTAGTAGTAGTCGTAGTAGCAGTAGTAGTAGCAGTAATAGTAGTAGCAGTGGTAGTAGGCATAATAGCAGCAGCAATAGTAGTAGCAGTAGTAGTAGCAGTTGTAGTAATGCTAGGAGAAGTAGTAGCAATAGCAGTAGTAGTTGTAGAAGTAGCTGAAGTTGTAGTGGTACTTGTAGCAGTAGAAGCAGCTACAGCAGCAACAGTAGTACCAGTAGTAGCAGTAGTAGCATCAACAACAATAGTAGTAGTAGTAGCAGCAGCAGCAGCAGTAGTCGTAGCAACAACAATAGTAGCAATAGTAGCAGCAGTAGTAGCGGTATCGGTAGTTGCTGTGGTTGGCCAAGCAGAATTATATGTAGTAGTGGTAGTATAACTAGTACTACTAGTAGTAGTAATAGTAGTAGTCACAGAAATAGTAGTGGACGAAGTTGCAATAGTAGTACTACTCGAAATAATAGAAGTAGTAATAGCAGTAGAAGGTGTAGTAGGAGTAGTAGTTGTAGTAGCAGTAGTGGTAGTAATAGTAGTAATAGGTGTAGCAACAGTAGTAGCGGTTGTAGTAGGAGTAGTAGTAGTAGCAGTAATAGTAGCAATAGTAGCAGTAGCGGTAATAATAGTGGCAGTAGTAGTAGTAATAGCAATAGTAGTAGCAATAACAGTAGTAGTAGTTGTAATAGTAGTAGTAGTACAAGTAGTATCGGTAATAGTGGAGGTAGTAGTAGTAATAGTAGTTGTGGTAGTAGTACTAGACGTCGTAGCAGTAGTAATAATAGTAGTAGTAGGAGCAGTAGTAGTAGTATTGTTATTGGCAGCAACATTAGTAGTAGAAGTAGTAGTAGTAGCAGCAGCAGAATTGGAAGCAGCAGCAATAGTAGTAGGAGTAGTCTTAGTAGTACCATAACTAGCAGTTGTAGTAGTAGTAGCAGAAGCAATTGCAGCCACAGCAGCAGTAGCAATAGCAGTTGTAGTAGTAGTAGCAGTAACAGTACTAGCAGTAGCTGTAGTAGGAATAGTAGTAGTTCTTGTAGAGGTGGTGGTAGTAGTAGTAGTAATCGTAGTAATAGTAGTACTAGTAATAATAGTAGTAGTAGTAGTAGAATTAGAAGTAGTAGCATTAGAAATTGAAGTAGTGGTAGCTATATTAGTAGTAGCAATTATAGTAGCAGTAGTAATACATGTAGTAGGAGTTGTTGTAGTAATACAACAGTAGTAGTGGTAGTTGTAGTAGCAATACTAGCAATAGTAGTAGTAGTAGCAGCAGTAGTAGTAGTAGTAGTAAGATTAGCCTTAGTTGTAGTGGTAGTATTAGTAGTAGTTGTTGTTGTTCTAAGAGTAGTGGTAGTAGCAATATTTATCATTGTTGTAGGAGAGGTAGCAGCAATAATTGCAGTAGTAGTAGCAGTATTGGTTGTCGTAGTTGTAGTAGTACTAGTTGTATCAGTAGTGGTAATAGTAGTAGTAGTACTAGTAGTCGTAGTAGTAGCAGTAGCAGTAGTCACAGTAGCAACAATAGTAGTAGTAGTAATTATAGTAGTTGTAGTTTCTATTGTAGCAAAAATAGCAGTAGTAGAAGTAGTTCTAGTAGTAGTAGTGATTGTATTAGTAGCAGCAACAGTAGTAGCAGTTGAAGTAGTGGCAGCAGTAGTAGCAGCAGTAGTAGTAGAAGCAGCAATAGCAGTGCTAGTAGTAGCAATAGTAGTGAAAGTAGTTATTATTGTTGTTGAAGTAGAAGTAGTAGTAGTACTAGCAAAAGTAGTAGTAGGAGTAGTAGCAATAGCAGCACTACTGTTAGTTCGAGCCACAAAAGTCAGAGTAGCAGTTGGAGTAGCAGTAGTAATAGTAGTAGGAGAAGTAGCAGTAGTCGTAACAGCAACAGCAGCAGCAGTAGTGGTGGTGGTGGTAATTGTATTAGCAGTAGTAGCTGTAGTAGCAGTCGAAGTAGTGGTAGCAGGAGTAGCAGTAATAGCCATACTAGCAGTAGCAGCAACAATAGTAGTATCAGGAGCAGCAGTAGTACTAGTAGCGATAGTAGCAGTAGTCACAGTAGCAGTAGTTGCTGTTGTAGTAGTAGTAGCAACAGTATTAGTAGTAGTATTAGTAGCAGAAGTAGTTATAGTAGTTGTTGCTATAGTAGCACTGCTAGTAGTAATAGTAGTAGTAGTAGCAGCAGTTGTAGCAGTAGTAGTAGCCGCAGTAGTATCTGTAGTAGTAGAAGTAGTCGTAGTCAAAAGTAGCAGTAATAGTCGTGGTATCAGTAGTAGCAATATTAGTACTAAAAGTAGGAGTTGTGGTAGCAGTAGCAGAAGTAGCAGTAGTAGTCAAAGTAGTAGCAGTAGCTGTTGTAGCAGCTGCTGTAGTAGTAGCAGTATCAGCAGTAGTAGCTGTACAACTTCTGCAACTCTTACTGCAACAACTACAACAACAATTACTCCTACTACTAGTCATACACTTTGTCGTATTAGTAGTACAAACACTACTACTACTACTACTATTACTATTGCTACTGCTACTACTACTAGAAGTGCTACTATAACAACTACTACTATTACTACTACTCTTGCTGCTGCTGCTGCTACTTCTGCTATTGCTACTACTAACACGACTGCTAGTACTGCTATCCCTACTTGGACTGCTACAACAACAACTACTACTACTACAATTACTACCACAACTACTACTAAATCTACTCCTCCTTCCATTCCTACTACTGTTGCTACAACAAATACTACTACTACTACTATGAGAAGTACTATTGCTGTTACTGCAACTGCTACTGCTACTATGACTACTACTACTACTATCTCTCCTACACAAACAATAACTATGACAACTACAACTTCACCCACAACAACCACAACTACTACTACTAATGCTACAACTACTGCAAATGCTACTAGTACAACAACTGCTGCTGCTGCTGCAACTACTACTACAACAACTACTATGGCTAGGACAACCACTCCCATTACTACTACTTCTCCGACTACTATTACTTCTGCTACTACTACTTTGACTACAACTACTCCGACTCCAACTAATACTACTACTGCTACTACTGCAACTGCTACAACAAGTGTTATTGTTACTACTTCTACTACTAATAATATTACTTTTATAACTATAACTATTACTACAAATACTGCTACCACTACTTCTAATGCTACTACTGCTATTACTGCGATTACGGCCGTTATGGCTACTTCTGCTACCACTACTTAGATTGTTACAACTGCTGCTACTGCTACTACAGCTACTACTACACCTACTTCTGCTACTATTGCTGCTACTGCTACTACTGTGGCTACCACTACTACTATTATGACTACTATTGCTGTAGCTGCTAATGCTACTACTGCTACTACTACTATGACTACAACTATCACTACTACCGCAACTACTACTACCACTATTGCTGCTACTAGTATTACTGCTACTACTGTTACATATACTGCCACTACTCCTGTTGCTACTATAACAATGACTACTACTACTACTTCTATTACTATTGCGACCACTACTACTGCTACTATTACTAATACTACTACTACTACTACTGCAACTACTACAACAACTACTACTACGACAACAACAACTACTACTACTACTTCTCCCAATACTACCACTGCTACTATAGCTGCTATAGTTACTAACATTATTACTACTCCTACTGCTACTACTACTGCTACTACTTCTACTACTACTACGACGACAAGTACTAGTTCTACTATTACTACTGCTACAGCTAATACTACTTCAGCTACTTTAGCTACTACCATGACTACTCCTCCCACTACAACAACGGCTACTACTGCTACTACTACTACTTCTACTCAAGCTATTACTGCAACAGATGCAACTGCTGCAACTACTACTACTCCAACTACAACAACTACTGCCACTACTGGTACTATTACTACTAGGATGCTAATACTACAACTCCAACTACTACTGCAACTAATGCTTCTACTAATATTATTGGTACTACTAATACAACTACTACTACTGCTACTGCGATTACTGCTAGTATCACTACTATTACTACTGCTGCTGCTGATACTACTACTACTACTACTACTCCTAGTATGGCTATTACTGCTACTCCTGTTACCACTACTTCGACTGCTACTACAGCTATTACTGCTACTACAATTACCACCACCACTACTATTGCTGCTGCTGCTGCTGTTACTACTACTACTACTTCTCCTACTACTATTACTACTGCTACTGCTTCTCCTACTACCATTACTACTATTACTACTCTTAACAACTACAACCATTGTTGCTACTACTGCTACTACTACTACTGCGGCTCCAACTACTATTGCTACTTACTGCTACGACTGTTACTACTACCATTATTGCTACAACTACTGTTGCTGCTCTGGCTGCTGCTACTATTAATACGGCAACTACTACTACTACTACTACTACTACTACTACTACTACTACTGCTGCTGCTGCTACTACTACTACTATGACTGTTGCTGCTGCAATTGCTGCTACTACTACTAATACTACAACTCCTTCTACCTCTCGTACTCCTACAGCTGTCGCAACTACAGCTACAGCTACTACTACTACAACTACTACTACTACTCCTCCTACCGGTACTGCTACTACTACAGCTGCTACTATTGCTACTATGACTACTACTACAACTATTGCTACTACTACTACTACTATTGCTACTACTATTGTTACTATTGTTGTTGATGCTACAACTACTACTATCGCGACTGCTAGTACTTTAGCTTCTACAACAACTCCTAATACTTGAACTGCTACTGCTACTACCACTCCTGCTATAGTAGCTACTGCTGCTACTACTACAACTACTACAGCTACAACTACAAGAACTAGTGCGACTGCTACTACTTATTCTAATGCTACTACTACAGCTGCTGCTTCTACTAGTACTACTAGTACTACTGCTGCTGCTGCTGTTGCTGTGGCATGTAATGCTATTACTAATACTCCTAGCACTGCTACTATAGCTGTTGTTGTTGTTGCTGCTGCTACAACAACAACTACTACTATTGTTGTTGTTGTTGTTGCTACCACTACTACTACTACTCCTACTATGACTCCTACTACTACTATTGTT
Organism: Trichopus zeylanicus subsp. travancoricus; assembly: GCA_005019695.1. Lineage (NCBI taxonomy): Eukaryota > Viridiplantae > Streptophyta > Magnoliopsida > Dioscoreales > Dioscoreaceae > Trichopus > Trichopus zeylanicus. The sequence goes on along the minus strand of RXID01014838.1, from coordinate 31,481 downwards.
GCTGCTACTGCTTCTACTACTACTACACTGCAACTGCTTCTACTAGCACTGCTACTACTAACAAACAACTACAACAATTGCAACTACTACTACTATTGCTACTTCTACTACAACTATCACAACTAATGCGGCTACTAATGCTTCTACCACTGTTGTTGCTACTACAATTGCTTCTACAACCACTATTATTGGAACTACTTCTACTACTAGTACTACTACTATAACTACTACTACTACTACCACTACTACTATTACTTCTCCTATAGTAACAACTACTACTACTTCTCCTACTACTACTGTCACTACTACTACTGTTACTACTGCAACTATTGCTACTACAACTATTACTACTTCTACTACTACTATTACAACTTCTACTACCGCTACTGCTGCTACTACAACAACTACTACTACTGCCACTGCAACTACTACTACTACTGGAGCTACTACTACTGTTACTGCTACTACTACTACAATAACTTCTTTCACAACTACAGCTACTACTACTCCTAATACTACTGCTGCTACTACAGCCTCTACTATTACTACGGCAACAACTACTAATATTGCTATTGCTACTGCTGCAACAGCTGCTATTGCAACTACTACTTCTACTACTGCTACTTCTAACACTGCAACTACCGCTACTACTGCGACTACTACTACTACAACTACTATTACGACAACTAATACTACTAGTACTACTGCTTCAACTACTAGTAGTACTACTACTAAAGCTATAACAACATCTGCTCCCCCTACTGCTACTTCTGCTAATACTGCTGCAATAACAACTAATATTATACCACTACTACTATTGTGGTTATAATGACTTCTGCTACTACTACTACTACTTCCACTTGTGCTACTACTGCGACTACTTTGACTATCGCTTCTACAATCGCAACTTCTACGACTACAACTACTACTACTACTACAACAACCACTACTACGATTACTACTACTCCTACTACTACTGCTACTACTACTGATACAATTGCTACTATCGCAGCTACTGCTACTACCACTACCACCACCACCACTACTCCTATTACTACTACTACTACTTCTACTACCACTACTGCTACTACTACGACCACTACTATTACTACTATACCTACTACAAGTTTTGCTAATATTACTACTACAACAACTTCTACTCCTACTGCAGCAGCTACTACTACTATTGCAACTACTTCTACTACAACTACTCCTATTCCTACTACTAATACTACAACTATTTCTATTACTACTACTGCTGCTGCTGCTACTACTGCAGCTACTACTACTAACACTACTACTACTACTATTATTTCTACTACCACTACAACTACTACAACTACTACTGCTGCTACGACTACTTCTACTACTCTTGCTACTCCAACTACTGTTCATACTACAGCTTCTGCTAATACTACTACTACAATAACCACTTCTGCAACTACTACAACTACTACTCCTCTTGCTGCAACTACTACTACTGTTGCAAATACTTCAACTCCAACTACTACTACTACTACTACTACTAATATTGCAACTACTACCACTCCTGCTACAACTACAACTATTACAACTACTACTACTTCTACTACTACTACCCCTTATACTACTACTATGACTACTACTACAGCTGCTATCGTTACTGCCACTACTACTATCGGAACTACTGCTACTGCTACTTCTACTACTACTTCTACAACTACTACTTTTGCTACTACAACTACTAGCACTACTACTACTCCTGCTACTTCTACCACAACTATTGCCCTTGCTGCTACTACTACTATTGCTACTACTACTACTATTACAACTACTACTTATACAACTGTTACTACTATTACCACAACTACTACTACTCCAACTACTACTACAACGATAATAACTAATACTACTATTACTACTACTACTACTCCTACAACTACTACTACTTCTACTACAACAACTACTGTTGCTGCTGCTGCTACTGCAACAACAACTACTACTACTTCTACTATGACTACTACTACTAGTACTACTGCTACTGCTTCTGCTACTGCTACTATTGCAACTACTACTAATACTATAACTACTATTACAACTACTGCCCTTGCTACGACTGCTACTATCGCTACTGCCACAACTACAACTACAACTACAACTACTGTTGCTACTATCTTTCTACTACTTCTACTACTACTCTAACAGCTACTACTACTCCTGCTACTACTACTTCCACTACTACGACTATGACTACAACTACTACAACTATGGTTACCACTGCTACTGCCACTCCTCCTCCTACTACAACTATAACTACCAATACTAATACTACTACTACTACTACTACTGTAACTACTACTACTAGTACTACAACTACTACTACAAATTACTTACTAATTAATTTTGCTAAAAAACTACGACTACTTGGTACTACTACAACACCAATCACTACTAATAACACTACTATTGCTACAACTACTTCTACTACTACTACTACTACTACTATCGCTACTACTACTACTAGTACAACTACTACTCCTACAACTATTACAGTTGCTACTACAACTATTGCTACTACCGCTACCGCTACTACCACTACTGCCGCTGCTACTACTCCTACTACTACTACCACTTTTACTATTACTGCTACTACTGCTACTACTTCTATTGCTACTCCTACTACTCCTAATTCCACTACCACTACTACTACTGCTACAACTACTACCATGACTACTACTACTACTTCGAGTACTACTACAAATGCCACTAGTACAATGACCACTACGACTACTATAACAACTACTGCTACTTCTTCTATAACAACAACTACTTCTACTATCAAAACTAATGCTGCTACTGGTATTGCTACTACTATGACTTCTTCTCCTACTATTACTACTACTAAAACTATGACTACTACTTCTCCTACTACTACTGCTACTACTACTATTACTACAACTACTCCTGCTGCTGCTACTTCTACTACTAGTACTACTACTACTACAGCTGGTGGTGGTGATAGAACTACCAGTGCTACTACTACAACAACAACTTCTGCTGTAGCTACTACAATTGCTGCTTCTACTATTACTTCTACTACAACAACAACTACAACTACTAATACAATTGCTACTTCTATTGCCACTATTACTAGTACTACAGCTGCTACTACTGCCCTGCTATTGCAACTTCTACTTCTACTACCACTATTACTAGTACTATAGCTGCTACTACTGCCCTACTATTGCAAGTTATACTCCTACTACTATTACTACTGCTACTGCTACTGCTACTGCTACCGCTATGACAACTATAACTACCACTACTACTACCCCAACTACTGAAACTACTACTACTACTGCTTCTACTTCTATTATCGCTCCTACTGATACTGCTGCTGCTACTGTTACTACTGCTAGTACAACAACAACAACTACTACTCCTACTGCTGCTATATTGCCACTACTACTATCACTGCTATGATTACTACTACCACAATTTCAGTTGTTACTACTTTAACTACTAATACTACTACGACTACTACGGCAATTGCGATTGTTGCTGCAGTTGCTACTACTACTATGACTTCTCAAACTACTACTACTGCTACTACTGCTACTACTTCTACTACTACTACAATTGCTACTATTGCTCCTTCCTCAAATGCTACTACTACTGCTGATGCAACTATTACTATTACTAATACTTCTACTACTATTACTAATGTTGCTGCTACTACTACTATTACCGATGTTGCTACTACTACTACTATGACAATTACTGCAACTAGTACTTCTGCTACTACTACTACTACAACTACTATTATTTTTAGTAATGATACTCCTGCTATTGCTCTGACTGCTACTACCGTAGCTACTACTACTGCAACTGCTCTTGCTACTACTATCGCTACTGCTCCAACAATAATAGTTACTACTCTACTACTATTGCTACTATTGCTACTCCTACTACTATGATTGTTGCTACTACATCTACTAATATCGCTCCAACTACTATTATTACTGCTACTAGTACTCCCACAGCTCCTGCTACTTCTACAACTATTACTCCTGCTCCTACAACTTCTACTATGGCCAACACTACTACTACAACTCCAGCTACTACAACTACTACCCCTACAACTACAACTACTACACCCTCTACTACTACTACTGATACTCCAACTACTACTGCTACAACTACTACTTCTACTACTACAAATGCTCTTGTTGCTCCTAGTACTACTATTACTACTACTACTTCCACTACTACTATCGCTACTGTTACTCCTACTACTACTACTATTGCTCCTGCAATTACTACTTCGACTACTACATTTGTGGCAAGTATTGATGCAATTACCACTACTTCTCCTACTCCTGCTACTAATACGACTTCTGCTACTATTTCTACTACTACTACGAATGGTAGGACTGCTATTGCTAGAACTACTACTACTTTTGCTACTACTTCTACTACTACAGCTGCTACGACTATAACAACTACAACTACTACTACTTCGACTTCAACTACTGCTACTACTTCTACTACTACAACTCCAACCACTACTGCTGCTACTGCTACTTCTACTTCAACTACAGCAACTACTTCTACTTCTACTCCTACTACTACTACTACTATGACTACTGCAACTATTACGAATACTACTATTACTATTGCTGCTACTACTACTACTAATACAACTTCACCAAGTCCTAATACTACTGCTATAACTACTGCTGCTACTACTACTACTGCAACTACTACTACTACTATGGCTACAACTACTACGGCTACAACTATAGCTACTTTTTCTACTACTACCACTACTACTAATACCACTACAACCACTACTATTACTACTGCTAGTGCTGCTATGACTACTACTATTACTACTATTGCTGCTACTACTACTACTACTACAACAACAACTACTACTACTGCTACTACTGCTACTACAGCTAATGCTACTACTGCTACTACAGCTGCTACTACTATAGCTACTGCTACTACTATACTTACCACTACTTCTACTACTACCACTACTGCTACTAGTACAACTACTACTAATATTACTACTACTACTGCTATTCTTACTGCTACTACTACTACAATTACCAATACTACTGCTACAGCTACTACTAGTACTATTGCTCCAACTGCTACACCTGCTGCTGCTACTACAACTACTACTACTATTACTACTACTATTGCTGTTATCACTAGAACTACTGGTAGTATTACAATAGCTGCAATTAATGCTACTGCTACTACTACCACCACCACTACTAGTACAGTTGCCGCAACAATAGCTACGGCTACTATAGTTGCTGCTACTACTGCAACTAATACTGCTACTACTATTGCTACTACTACTGCTGCTGCTTCAACTAATACTACTGCTGCTGCTGCTACTACTACTACTACTGGTATTACGACTACTACTACTATTACTAATACTACAGGTACTCCTATTACTACTACTACTACTACTTCTAGGTGTATTACTACTTCTACTACTACTGCTGCTGCTATTGCCACTGTTACGACTACTACTACTACTGCTACAGCTACTACAATTACTACTGCTACTATTGCTACCACTTCTTCGACTGCCACTAGAACTGCTGTTATTACTATTACTTCTATTACTACTGCTACTAATACTACTACTTCTTCTAGTACATGACTCGTACTACTGCTGCTATGACCACTTCTACCTCTGCTGCTGCTGTTGTTAATACTACTACTACTACTATTGTTGTTGTTGCTATTGCTAATACTACTACTACTACTACTATTTCTACTACTTCTACTAAAACTGTTACTAATACTGCAGCTGCTACTGCTACTAGTACTACACTGCTATTACGACTACTCCTACTACTACAACTACTGCCATTATTGCAGTTGTTGCTCCTGCAGTTATTGTTGTTGCTGCTACAACTATAGCTACCACTACTTCACCTACTACAACGATTATTGCTACTACCACACTACTAATGCTACAACATCTATTTTAGCTAATAGTACTACTAGTATTACTTTTGCTGCGACTACTACCGCTTCAATTAGTACTATTACAACTACTACTAGAACTACTACCACTGCTACTGCTACTATTGCCACAACTATTACTACTACTATAGCAGCTACTACGGCAACTATCAGTGCTACTGCTGCTGCTGCTACTACTACCATTACCACTGCGACTATGACTACTACTACTACGACTACTACTACTACTTCTATTGCTATTAATACCATAACTACTACTACTGCTATTGCTTTAACTTCAACAACTACTACTATTATTATTACTACTACCACAACAACAACAACAACTACTATTACTAGTACTACTACCACTACTACTGCTATTGCTGCAACTCTTGCTCCTGCGGCTACAACTACTACTACATCCTCTATTACAACGACTATTGCGGCTGCTGAATTTGCTCCTACATCTTCTACTGCTACTACTACTACACTACTACTAGTACTCCTGCCACTGCTGCTACTAATATAGCGGTTACTACAACTATTACTATTACTACGACTTCGACTACTACTCCTTCCAGAACTACCACAGCTATTACTACTACTACTACTACTATTACACCCACTTCTACTCTTATTACAATTGCAACAACTACTACTACTACTAGTCCTGCCAGTAATACGATTACTACTACAACTACTACTACTTCTATTATTACTACTATTACTAATAAAAATCCTACTACTACTACAACTACTACTAGTACTACTCCTACAATTAGTACCACTACTACTCCTACAATTGCTACTACTACTACTACAACAACAACAACAACAACAACAACAAGAACAACTACTACTACTACTACTACTACTACTACTACTATTACTATTATTACTACCATTAATACTACTACTACTGCTGCTAGTACTACTACTACTACTACTACTAGTACAACAACAACTACTACTACTACTTCTCTTGCTACTATGACTACCACTCCTAACACTACTGTTATTACTATTACTGAGACTATTAGTACTACTGCTACTGCTACTACTACTCCTACTACTACAACTACTACTACCACTAGTACTACAACTACAACTACTTTTACGGCTTCCACCACTGCATCGATTGCTAGCCACTACAACTACTACTACTTATACTACTACTACTTCTTCTTCTATTACTACTTCACCTAAAACTACTTCCATTGCTATAACTTCTTCTACTACTACTACTCCAACTACTTTTTCTATTACTACTACCACTATCGCTGCTGCTGCAATTACTACAGCTACAAATCATTCTACAACTTGTACTGCTATCACTTCTATTACTACTACTACAACAACTACTACTACTATTCCTACTCCTAATATTAGTTCTACTAATTCTACAATTACAACTATTGCAACTCCAACAACTTCTACTACTACTACTTATTTTAGCCCTACTAATAATACCACTACTACTGCTACAACTACTACAACTTCTAATACAACTTCTTCAACTATACCTACTACAACAACTGCTACTACAGTTGTTATTTCTGCTACTACTATTGCTATTGCTGCTGCTGCTGCTACTACTACTACTACTACTACTTCTACTAATGCTACTACTACTACTCCTACTCGTACTATTACTACTATGACTACTCCTACGAGCACTACTATGACTACTACAACTCCTACTCCAACTCCTACCCCTACTACTCCTTTTACTACTGCTACAACTACTGCTCTTTTGCTGTTGCTACTATTACTACTACTACTACTACTTCGATTACTAGTACACCTCCCATTATTACTAATGCTACTACTACTACTAATTATACTATTACTAAAACTACTACTACTAATACTACTGCTACTAATGAGCCTACTAGAACTACTGCTGCTTCTGCTACTACTACTACTACCACTACTACTAATTCTACTACAACTAATGCTACTACTACTACTAATTATACTATTACTAAAACCACTAGTACGAATACTGTTGCTACTATTGCTTTGGCTGCTACTACCTCTACTACTACTACCACCACCATAACTACTAATGCACCTACTATAACTACTGCTACTTCTACTACTACTACTACTACAACTACAACTCTTGCTACTACTACTACTACTACTACTACTACTACTACTACTACTACTACTACTACTAGTAGTAGTAGTTCTACTACAACAACAACAACTACTACTAATATTACTATAATGGCTACTGCAAATACAACAACAACTACTACTACTACAACAACAACTACTAGTAGTACTGTGCTATACTGCTACTACTACTGCAACTATTAGTACTATTACTAGTACTATTGCTACTACTACGACTACTACTACTCCTACTATACTACTAATATGACTACCACTACTTCTACTACTATTACTATTAGTACTTCTGCTACTGCAAATATTACTACTACTACTATTACTCTATGTACTCCTACTATAACTATTACTATTACTACTACTACTACTCTGACTACTACTACTACTACTACTACTACTACTACTACACCTGCTGTTGCAACTCCTTCTACTACTACTGCTGCTGCAATAACTGCTACTACTGCTACTAGTACTACTATTACTGCTGCTGCTACTCCTCCTCCTCCTCCTCCTACTACTACTACTACTTCGCTACTACTACTTCCACTCCTACAACTAATACAAGTACTCCGACTACAACTACTATTAATATTACTATTACCACAACAACTACGACTACTATTACGATCACTACTAGTACTACTACTACTACTACTATTACGATCACTACTAGTACTACTAGTACTACTATTATTATGACTGCTACTACTACAACTACTGCTACTAATACCATTACATCGACTACAGCAAATACAGCAACAAATACAACAACTACGAGGACTACTACTAGTATTGCGCTACTACTACTGATACTACTGCAACTACTGCTTCTATTACTAGTACTACTACTACTGCTACTGCTACTGTGACTAGTACTACTCCTAATAGTACTACTACTGCTACTTCTACTACTTCTATTACTACTTCTGCTACTACTAATATTACTACTGCCACTAGTACTCCCATTTCTCCTACTACAACTACTAGTATGACTACTACTACAACTATAACTTCTTCAACTACTACTATAACTACTACCACTAATATTACTACAACGACTACTATTGCTACTGCTACTACTACTGCCACTACCACAACTAGTACTACCACAAATACAACTACTGCTATAACTAGTACTACTACTACTACTACTACTACTACTACTACTACTACTACTACTATTACTACTACTACTACCACTACTACTACTACTACTGGTACTACAACCACTACTTCTACTACTGCTACTACTACTACTACTACTACTACTACTTCTTTTTCTACTACCACTACTACAACTAATACCACTACTTGTACTACAACAACAACTACTACTAATACTACCGCAATGACTACTGCAAATACAACAAAAACAACAATAACTACTACAACTACTACTAGTAGTACTATGCTACTACTGTTGCTTCCACTACAACTGCTACTACTATTACAAGTACTACTACTACTACTATGATTGCTACTACTACAACTACCACTACTACTACCGATTCTCCTACTACTGCTGTTACTACTACTGCTGCTACTTCTATTACTATTACTATTACTACTTCTACTACTACTAATATTACTATTGCTACTAGTACTCCAAGTACTCCTACTATAATTATGAATATTACTACTACTACTACTACTACTACCACCACCACTACTACTACTACTACTTCTTCTACTCCAACTACTACTACTTCTACTCCTCCTCCTCCTCCTACTTCCGATCTACTACTGTTGCTCCTAACACTACTACTATTCATGCTACTACTGTTGCTACTCCTCCTACTACTACTACTACTAATACTACAACTACTTCTGCTAATACTTCTTCTACTCCTACTACTAATACTATTACTCCGACTACAACTAGCATTAATATTACTACTGCCACTACTACTACTACTATTACGATCACTACTACGACTACAACTATTACTACAACAACAACAACTACTACTACTACTTCTACTACTATTTCTCCTACTACAACCACTAATACTACCACTAGTTCTACTACTACTACTACTTCTGTTGTGACTACTACCACAACTATTGCCACAACTATTTATACTACTAGTGCTACTATTATTACTACTATAGTCTCTGCTACTACTAATGTTGCCACTACAACTACACTACTACAACAACTACCACGATTAGTACTACTTCTACTCCTACAACTACTACTATTACTACCACAACAACAACAACAACAACTACTACTACTACTACGGTTATTGTTACTACTTATACTACTACTACTTCTACTACTACTACTGCTACTACTACTACTACTATTATTACAAGTACTATTGTTGCTTCTACTAGTACTACTACAACTACTATTAGAACTACTACTGCTACTAATACTGAGGCTATTAATACTACTACCACTACTACTCTACTACAACTACTACTAATATTACTACCGCTACTACTACTACTACTGCCATTGCTATTGCTGTTGCTGCTGCTACTACTACTACTACTACTACCACTTATCCAACTACTTCCACTACCACTAGTACTACTACTGCAACAATACTGCTACTTATTCTTCTACTACAACTTATGCCACAGCTTCCTCTGCTACTACTACTGTTACTGTCGCCACTACTTCCACCACAACTATTATTAGTACTACAGCTTCTGCTTCTATTGCTGCCAATACAACAACTACAACTACGACTACTACTACTAGTACTGTTACTACTACTATTATTACTGCTGCTACTACTACTATTACAACTACACCTATGAAGACAAATACAACTAGAACTACTACAACAACAACTACTACTACTACTTTCCCCATAATAACAACAACTGCTACTTCTCGTACTACTGTGACTGCTGCTACTACTACTACAACTACAACTACTTCTATTGCTAACAACAACTACTACTGCTGCTGCTGCTGCTGTTATTGCTACAACTACTTCAACTACTACTTCTGCTACTTTTGCTACAACTGCTACTAGTACTACTACTACTGCTGCTATAATTATTGCTGCTACTACTTTAACTTTTTCTACTACTACTACTCTGCTACTACTACTACTGCAACTTCTACCACTACTACTCTTACGACTACTGCTACTACTATTACGGCTATTGCTACTACTACACCTACTACTACTGCAACTACTACCACTACTACTACTTGCACGACTACTACAAAAATAACAACTGCTACTTTAACTACCACTACGTCTACTCGTACTGCTACTGCTGCCACTACTGCTACAACTTCTACTACTACTGCTTCTACTATTGCTACTACTATTGCAACTACTACTACTACTACTGCATCTACTACTACTACTGCCGCTACTACCACTAATCCAACTACTACTACTTCTACTAATACTATTACTACTACTACGGCTACTACTACTGTTGCTATTGCTACTGCTACTACTACTTCTTTTCGTACTACTACTTATTCTGTAAATACTATTGCTACTTTTACTACTACTATTATTTTGACTACTGCTATTGTGACAAAGACTACAACCACCGCTACTACTACTACTACTACTACTACTGCTACTGTTGCCATTATTACGACTGTTACTACTACTGCTATAATGACTACTATTGTTACTACAACAACAACTACTACTCCTACTATTGATTTTGCTGCTACAACAACAACTACTATTGCTATTGTTGCTACTGCTACTACTACAACAAATACTATTGCTACTATTACTACTACTTCTACTACTACAATGATTAAAACTAGTACTAAAACACTACTACTTTGCTGATGTTGCTACTACAATTACATTTGCTGTGGCAACTGCTACTACTGCTGCTGCTGCTACGGTTGTTGCTCTTACAACAACTACTACAGCTACTACTGCTACTACTACAACTCATACTACAACTAGTACTATTGCTACTCCTATGACTACTACAATTGTTATTACTACTACTACTAATACTGCTAATACTACTACTACTACTATTACTACTGTTACTGAAACTACTACTGCTACAACAACTATTATTACTAATACTACTTTTATGATTATTACTACTGCTACAACAACAACTACTGTTACTACTACAACAACCATTATTACTAATACTATGTTTATTATTACTACTACTACTACTACAATTGCTGCCACTACAGCTACTACTATTACTACCACTACTATTGCTACTACTGCTATTACTACTACTCCTATTACCACTACTATTATTGCAACTACTGCTACCACAACTACTACTGCTACATTGACTGCTACTACTTCTACTACTACTACTACTATTACCACTACTACTGCTACAGCAACAAGAACAACTACCACTACTAATCCAACAACTATAGCCACTATGGCAGTTACTGCTACTAATACTACTACCACAGCTACTACTATTACTACTATTACTACTGTGCCTACTACTTCTAGTACTACTTCTACTTCTGCTGCTCATGCTACTACTATACTAATATGGCTACTACTACAAGTACGGTTGAGACGGCTACTACTACAACTACTGAGACTACTACTACTACAAATAATAATATGACTACTGCTGTTGCTACTAATACTACTACTCCTACTTTACCCACTAATTCTACTACTACAACTATTACTACTGCTACAACTACTACTACTACTACTACTGCTACTACTGCTATTGTTCCTGCTACTGTTGCGATTACTACGACTACTACTACTGCTACTATAATGACTACTATTGTTCCTATAACAAGTACCACCACTCCTACTATTGATTCTGCTGCTACAACAACAACAACTACTATTGCTGCTACTACTACAAATACTATTGCTACTATTACTACTACTGCTACTACTACAGTAACTAAAACTAGTACTAAAACAACACTACTTCTGTTGCTGTTGTTGCTACTACTTGTGCTACTACAACTACAGTTGTTGTGACTACTGCTATTATTACTGCTACTACTACGGTTGTTTCTTTTACAACTACTACTACTATTGCTACTGCTACTACTACTACTATAACAGCTAATACTACAACAACAACAACAACAACTACTACTACTACTGCTACAACGACTACAACTAGTACCATTGTTGCTGCTATAACTACTATTACTATTATTACTACTACTACTAATACTACTAATACTACTACTGCTACTATTACTACTTTTACTAAAACTAATACTATTACCAATACTATTACAACTACTGCTACAACAACTATTATTACTAATACTACTTTTATGATTACTACTACTGCTACTACAACAACAACTATTATTACTAATACTGCTTTTATTATTACTACTACTACTATAATAGCTGCCATGACGGCTACTACTACTACTACTACTACCACTACTATTCCTACTACTGCTACTGCTACTACTACTCCTATTACAACTACTATTACTGTAACTATTACTACCACAACTACTTTTGCTACATTGACTGCTACTACTTCCACTACTACTACTATTGCCACTACTAGTACTACTACAACAACAACTAGTACTACTTCTACTCCAACAATTGCAGCCACTCTGGCAGCTACTGCTACTAATACTACTACTATTGCTACTACTATTACTACTATTACTGCTGCACCTGCTACTTCTACTACTACTTCTGCTGCTGCTGCACTTGCTGTTACTGCTACTAATATGGCTACTACTACAAGTACTGCTGAGACTAATACTACTACTACTACTGAGACAGATACTACGAAAAATACTACTATGACCACTGCAGTTGTTACTAATACTACTACTCCTTCTACTTCACCTACTAATAATACTACTACTACGATTACTACTGCTACAACAACAACAACAACTACTACAACTACTACTACAACAACAACAACAACAACAACAACAACAACAACAACAACAACTACTACTACTACTACTACTACTACTACTACTACTACTACTACTACTACTACAGCTACTACTACTACTACTACTATTGCCACTACCACTATTGCAACTACCAATACAAGTTCTACTACTACTACAACAACAACAACAACTACTACTATTACTACTGCAACTACACTTACTAGTACCACAACTACTACTACTTCAACTGCTACTACTACTACTCCTACTACTGCAGCTCCAGCTCTTACTACGATAACAGCTACAGCTGCCACTACAAGAACTAGTGCCACCACTACAACTTTTGCTACTACTACTACTGCTACCACTACTGCTACTACAACTATTGCCACTACTACCACTGCCACTACAACTACTAATGCTTCTACTACTACTACTATTATTGCTTCCAATGCTATTACTACTACTACTATTAATACCACTCTAGCTGCTATTGCTGCTGCTGTTGCTACTACTACTACTACTACCACTACTACTGCGACTTCTCCTACCACTACTACTACTGCTATTGCTTATACAGCTACAACACTACTACTGCTACTACTGCTACTACTGCTACTACTACTACTACTGTAGCTACTATAGCCACCACTACAATTACAATAAATGCAGCTACTAATGCTTCTACTACTACTGTTACTACTATTACTACTACAACAACAACAACTATGGTTACAATTATTGCTACTACTACTACTAATATAACTACTACTACTCCTCCTACTCCTCCTCCTCCTCTTCCTACTACTACTACTTCTACTATTGCCATTACTAGAAAAACTACTACTGCTACTACTAGTACTACTACCTCTACTACTCCAATTACTACTACTTCTAGTATTTCTACTGCTGCAATTGTAGCAACTACAACTACTGCTACTACTACTTCACTCACTACAAAAACTACTACTACTTCTATAACTACTACTGCTACTATTGCTGCTACAACTACGACAACTACTACTATTACTACTACTACTGCTACTATAACTACTTCTTTTGCTACTACTACTGCTAGTACTCCAAATACTACTTCGGCTACTATGGTAACTACTGTTAATACTACTACTATTGCTACTATTACTGCTACAACTGTTGCAACTGCAACTACTACTACTACTACTATTCTAAATACTGCAACTACTACTACTAATGCTGCTACTACTACTACTCCAACTACTACTATGACTACCAATACTGCTAGGACTGCTGCTTCAACTACTACTACTACTACCACTGCTGCTACTACTTCATCTTCTCCCCCTACTGGAACTGCAATGACTACTAATATTATTACTACTACTACCGTACCTCCTACAATGACTACTGTCACTACTACTACAACTTCTACTTCTGCTACTACCGCGACTACTACGACTACTCCTTCTACTATTGCTACTGCTACTCCTAGAACTTCTGCTACTACCATAACTACTACTACTACGATTACTACTACTGTTGTTCCTACTACTGCTACTACTACTGTTGTTGTTGCTGCTGCTGCTACAACTACTACTAAAACAACCATTACTGGTACTATTACTGCTACTACTTGTACTACTATTGCTACTACTGCTAATGCTATTGCTACTACTATCACTACTATTACTCCTATTACTACTACTACTGTTGCTACTAGTACTAGCACTACTACTACTACTACTATTACAACAACTACTTCTACTACTACTATTTTTGCTTCTGCTGCGGCTACTGCTTCTATAGCTACTACTACTACCAAATGACTATTAAAACTACACTACTACTACTACACTACTACTACAACTATAACTATTGCTACTGCTATTGCTATTACTACCGCTTTTTCTTCTTCTACTATAATTACTACTACTACTACTAGCGCTGTTGTTGTTGCTACTGCTACTAATAATGCTACTACTACAAAAACTACTACTAGTAGTGTTACAAATACTGCTACTAGTATTGCTGCTGCTATTACTACTAATAATACTACTACAACAACTACTACTGTTGTAACTACAACAACTACTGTTGCTGCTACTATTGTTGGTGCTGCCCCTAAAACTACAACTCATACTGCTTCTCCTACTAGTACTACTACTGCAACTATTGTTACTACAAATACTAATGTGACTACTTCTACTACTACTACTCCTACTCCTACTACTTCTCCCACTTCTACCACTACGACTGCTACTACTATTTCTACTACTACTACTGCCACTAGTGCTACTGCTACTTCTCTTGCTACTACTATTGCTAATATCGCTGCTGCTTAGACTACAACTAGGAGAACCACTGCTATACTACTGCTACTACTACTACTACTGCGGCTACTAATAATACTACTACTACTCGTAAAACCAATACTACTACTACTATTGTGATTGCTGCAAATATTACCACTACTACTACTACTACTACTGTTGTTGCTGCTACAAATACTACTACTACCACTTTTTCTTCTTCTCCTACTACTAATACTGTTGCTACTACTGCTACTGCTACAACTTCGACTACTGCTTCTAGCACTACAACTACTACTGCTGGTGCGACTACTTCCACTACTACTACTTCTATTACAACAGATACTACTGCTACTACTACTACTACTACTACTATTGCTACTACTACCATTACTACTACGATTACTTCTACTGCTACTACTACTTCTACTCCTAATACAACAGCTGCTACTACTGCAACTACTACTACAACTACTACTACAACACTACTACTATTGTGGCTGCTCCAGCAACTACTACTACTATTACAACTAGAACAGCTATTGCTGTTGCTGCTACTGCAACAACCGCTACTACTGCCACTACTACTGCCACTCTAACTACTAATGCAGCTACTAATACTACTAACACTACTTCTCCTCCCACTACTACATCTGCTACTACTACTGCTACTACTAATAATACTAGTACAATACCAACTACTACTGTTATAATGACTACTGTTACTGCTACTACAACTGTTACTACTACCGCTACTACTGCTACTACTACTCCTCCTCCTCTTGCTATAGTACTACTACTACTACTACTCCTAAAACAATTGTTACTATGACTTCTAGTACTATTGTTACTGCTGCTATTTCTGCTACAACAACTACTTCTCGTACTACTATTACTACTACAACAACTTCGGCCAATACTACTAATGCTTCTCATACTAATACCACTGTTGTTGCTGCTCCTACTGCTACAACTAGTATTTCTACTAGTACTATTACTACTACTACAACTACTACTACTTCTGCTACTACTTCTACTACTATTGCTGCTACTATGACTACTGCTGCTGCTGCTACGATAGTACGACAGCTAGTACTGCTACTACTACCGTTGCGGCTACTACTGCAACTATTGGTACAACTATTACTACTACCACTACTACTACTACCACTACTACTTCTGCTACAACTACTACTAGCAATACTTCTGCTACTACTTCTATTTCTACTATTACTGCTGTAATTACTACTAATACTAATACGATTACTATTACTATTACTATCACTATTACTATTATTATTGCTACAACAACAACTACTACTAACCACTTCTACTAGTACTAATATCGCTAATACTACTACAGCTACTACTATTGTTGTTGTTGTTGTTGTTGTGACCACTACTACTACTACGATGACTTCTCTTACTACTACTACTAATGCCACTGCTTCTACTGCTACTACACTGCAACTGCTTCTACTACTACTTCTACTACTACTATAACAACTACTACTACTACTACTTATACTGCTAACACTATAACTACTACAACTGCTACTATTACTACTATTGCTATTGCTACTACAACTATTACAACTAATGCAGCTACTAATGTTTCTACTGCTACTGCTACAACTACGATTACAACTACTGCTAGCACTAGTACTAGTACTACAACTAATACTACTACTACTTCTCCTAAATAAGAACTACTACTACTTCCCCTACCACAACTGCTGCTTCAAATTCTGCTACTACTAAAACAACTGCTACTGCTACTACTGCTTCTACTTCTAGCACTTCCACTGCGGCAACTACAGCTACTACAACTACTATTACTACTATTTTTATTACTACAACAACTACTACTACTTTCACTACTACTATTGCTACTACAGCTGCTACTACTATAGCAACTACAACAATTACTACTACAACAACTACTACAGCTACTACTTCTTCTGCTACTACTACTATTCCAAATACTATTCATGCTACTACAATAACTACTATTAATACTACTACTACTACTATGATTATTGCCACAATTACTGCTACAATTGCTGCAACTGCAACTACTACTACTACTATTGCTACTACTGCAACTACTACTGCTGCTGCCACTACTACTACTCCAACTACTACTATGACTACTAATACTACTACGACTACTGCTTCAACTAATACTACTGCCATTACTACTTCAACTACATCTTCTCCCCCTACTACTACTTCTGCTACTACTACTACAATAACTACTACTATTATTATTATTACCACTACTGATATTATGATTACTGCCACTGCTACTACTACTTCTACTTCTGCAACTTCTGTGACTACTATGACTTCTACTTCTACTGTTGCTACTACTACACCTACAACTCTTGCTACTACTACAATAACTACAACTATGATTAGTAGTAGTGCTATTGCAACTACTACTACTATTGCTGCTACTACTACTTGTACTACTACTACTACTACTGCTAATGCTACTGCTACTCCTATCACTACTACTAACCGTATTACTACTACTACGACTGCTACTACTACTGCCACTACTACAACTACTACTATTACAAGTACTACTTCCACTACTACTACTTTTCTACTACTACTACAGCTACTGCTACTACTTCTACTGCTACTACTAGCACCACCCTACACTACAACTACTACTACAACTACACTGCTACTACTACACTACTACTATAACAATAGCTGCCGCTGCTG
>RXID01014838.1:0-10000 GCA_005019695.1 Trichopus zeylanicus subsp. travancoricus | reverse complement strand
TACTAATACCGCTGTTACTACTACTACTACTACTACCACCACCACCACCAGTACTATTGTTGTTGTTGTTGTTGTTGCAACCACTACTACTACTACTACGACTTCTTTTACTACTACAACTACTGCTGCTGCTTCTACTACTACTACACTGTAATTGCTTCTGCTGCTACAGCTACTTCTACTAGTACTACTGCTGTTGTTACTACTACAACTACAACAACTGCTACTATTGCTACTGCTACTGCTACTATTACAACTAATGCTGCTACTATTGCTTCTACCACTACTATTACTACTAGTACGACTACTACTACCACTTCGGTTACAACTACTGCTTCTACTAGTACAAGTTCTATAACTACCACTACTACCACCACCACCACCACCACTACTCCTACAATAAGAAATACTACTACTTCCCTTACTACTACCATTACTTTTACTTCTTCTACTACTAAAACAACTGTTACTGTTGCTACTACTACTACTATAGCTACTATTACTACTACTACTACTGCCTCAACTACTACTGTTGCTGCTACTACAGCTACTACGACTACTGCTACTACTACTTCAATTACTACTGGAACTACTACTACTTCTACTACTACTGCTGCTACTACAGCTCTTACAACTATGGCAACTACTTTTATTGCTATTACAACTACTACTACTACTACTACACTTGGTGCTACTTTTGCTACTACTGGAACTACTACTACTACTACTATTTCTACTACTGCAACTACAACTACTATTGCTGCTGCTACTACTACTCCAACTACTACAATGACTAGTAATACTGCCACGACTAATGCTTCAACTACTACTATTACTACCATTGCTGATACTACTACATCTTCTCCCCCTAGTACTACTTCTGCTACTACCACTACAATAATTACTAATATTTTTACTACTACTACTACTCTGATTGCAATGAGTATTGCCACTGCTACTCTTACTGCTACTTCAGCTACTTCTGTGACTACTATCACTACTTCTTCTACTACTTCTACTGCTACTCCTACAACTTCTGCTAGTACTACAACAACTACTATTATGATTACGACTACTGCTGCTACTATTACTACTACTACTACTTTTGAATCTACTACTGCTACTACTTGCACTACTACTGGTACTTTTGCTAATGCTACTGCTACTACTTTCACTACTATTACTCCTATTACTACTACTATTGTAGCTACTACTACTACCACTACTACTACTGCTGCTACTACAACTACTACTTCTACTACTACTACTTTTGCTACTCCTGCTACTTCTGCTGCTGCTGCTTGTGTAGCTACTACTACTATTACACAAGTGCGACAACTACTACTACAACTACAGCTACTGCTACTCCTATTGCTACTACTACTGCTTCTTCTTCTTCTCCTACTTCTACTACTACTAATACTACTACTACTACTACTACAAGTGCTGCTGTTGTTGCTGCTGCTACTAATAATGCTACTACTACAACTACTACTACTAATACTACGACAAATACTGCTACTTCTACTTTTGCTGCTATTATTACTGCTACTGCTACTACGACGACTAATACTATTGTTGCTGGTGCTGCCACTAAAACTACTACTCGTAGTACTTCTTCTACCACTACTACTATTGCAACTACTACGACTTCAACTACTAATGTGACTACTACTACTACTACTACTGCTGCTTCTACTACTTCTCCTACTTCTACCACTACTACTGCTACTACTATTGCTATTACTGCTGCTACTACTGCTACTAGTGCTATTGCTACTTCTCTTGCTACTACTATTGCTACTACTGCTGCTGCATAGACTACTACTAGGACAACCACTGCTACACTACTGCTACTATTACTACTACTACTACTACTACTACTATGGCTACTAATACTACTACAACTACTCCTAAAACCAATACTACTACTACTACTATTGTTCTTGCTGCTAATACTCCGACTAGTACTACAGCTACTGTTCTTGTTGTTGTTGCTACTAATACTAATACTATTTCTCCTCCTACTACTACTAATCCAACTGCTACTACTGCTACTACACTGTTACTCTTTTGACTACTTCTACTACTACTGCTACTGCTGCGACAACAACTACTGTAATTACTGCTACAGCTAACACTATTACTACTACTCTTGCCACTCTTGCTAATATTGCTACTGCTATAACTGCTATTACTACTACTGCTTCTACAAATGCTTCTACTACTACTACTAATTTACTACTACTACTATAACTACTAATTTTATTGCTACTACTACTTCAACCACTTCTCCTACTATTACTACTATTGCTATTACTGCTACTGCTACAACTTCAACTACTGCTACTACCACTACAACTACTGCAGCTGTTGCGACTACTTCCACTACTTCTACTTCTATTACTACGGGTACTACTACTGCTACTGTGACTATTGCTGCTACTACTACTACTGCTATTACAATAACTGCTACTACTGCTTCTACTCCTAATACAATAACTGCTACTACTGCAACTACTACTACTACTACCATAATAACTACAACTCCTGCTGTGGATGCTACTATAACTATAGCTACTACTACTACCACCCTAACTACTACTACTGCTACTAATACTACTACTTCTCCTACCACTACTACATCTGCTACTACTACTGCAACTACTGCAAATACTATTACAACAACAACTACTACTGCTACTGCTCTTACTATTGTTACTACTACCTCTACTACTGCTACTACTACAACTAGTAGTCCTGCTGCAATACTAAAGCTATTGTTGTTGCCACTACAACTACTAATAAAACAATTGCTACTACGACTTCTAGTACTACTACTACTATTGCTACTACAAAAAATACTACAACAACTGCTGCGGTTATTTCTGCTACAACAACTTCTTCTCGTACTATTGTTACTACTGCTCCAACTTCGGCTACTACTACTGCTGATTCTCCTACTAATACAACTATTGTTGCTGCTACTACTGCTACAACTAGTATTGCTACTAGTACTATTAATACAACTAATACTACTACTACTTCTATGGCTACTTCTACTACTATTGCTGCTACTATGACTACTACTACTGCTGCTAATAAAGTACGACTACTACTATTGCTACTACTGCCACTACAGCTACTACTGCTACCACTGCTACTACTGGTACAATTATTACTACTACGACTACTACTATGACAACCAATATTACTTCTTTTCAAACTACTACTACTATTGCTAGTACTAGTACTACTACTATTACTACTTCTACTTCTTCTAATACTATTTCTAGCACTTCGACCACCACTACTACTTCTGCTGATGCGATGATTACCACTACTACTACTTCTGCTGCTGCTACTACTACTACTACGGCTACTACTACCACTACAGTTACTACTGCTGCTGCTGCTACAGCTACTACTGCTGCTGCTGCTATTGCTACTACTACTACTACTGTTGTTGTTGTTGCTGCAGTAGCTACTGCTTCTACGACTACCACTACTACCACCACAACTACTACTACTACTATTATTTCTACTACTACTTATGCTACTGTTGTTGCTGCTACTACGAATACTTCACCTACTGCTCCTCCAACTACTACTACAACCACTACTACTACTCCTAATACTATTACTGCTACTACCGCTATGACTACTACCACTGCCACTACTGATAATGCTGCTACTACTGCTACAATTACTAATACTACTACCGCTGCTACTACTGCTACTGCTCTGACTATGCCAAATGCTACGACAACTATTGCTACTGCTGCTGCTACTACTACTGCCACGACTACTACTATTGTTGCAACAATTACTTTTCCAACTACTACCGCAACTACTATGACAACAACTACTACTGCTACTACTACTACTACTACTACTACTACTTCTACTACGGCCACTACTACTCTACTACTACTACAACTTCTGCTACTATTACTATTACTACTACTACAATTACTTCTGCTACAGCAACTATTGCTACTACTACTACTACTTCTACATTGCTACTATTGATACTACTATTGCCTCTACAACTCCTAGTACTACTTTTACAACTACTACTATTACTGATGCTGCTGTTACTACTACAACTGCTTCTACTTCTGCTAATAGTCTCACTTCTTCAACTACTATTACTACTACTACTTATGCTACAACAACTACTACTACTACAACTATGGCTAATACTACTACTAATACTGCTACTAGTGCTACTACTACTATTCCGCTACTAATATTGCTACTACTGCAACTATTGCTATTAGTACTACTACTACTACTGCTACTGCTACTACTACTACTGCTACTATTGCTATTAGTACTACTACTACTGCTACTGCTACTGCTACTACTGCTATTGCCATCACTACAACAATGGCTACTAACACTACTACTACGATGGCCAATACAACTAATACCACTGTTGTTGCTTCGGCTACTACTACTACTACTACTACTACTACTACTGCTACTACTACTAATACTACACTACTACTGCTTCTACTACAACAATAACTACTATGACCACTGTTACTTATGCTACAACTACTACTGCAAGTACTTCTGCTACTACTACTATTGCCACTATTACTGCTACTATTACTACAAATACTAAGACTATTACTATTACTACTATTACTGGTACTACTACTACTTCTACAACAACTTCTGCCACTTCTACTAGTCCTAATACCGCTACTACTACTATTACTACAACAATTGCTACTACTACTACTACTACTACTATTACTGTTGTTGTGGTTGTCGTTGCGACCACTACTACTACTACTACGATGTCTCTTACTACTACTTCTACTGCTACAACTTCTACTGCTACTACACTGCAACTGCTTCTACTAGTACTGGTACTAATAGTAGTACTACAACTCGTACTACTACTAATACTTCTACCGCTAACACTATTACTACTACAACTTTTACTATTGCTACTATTGCTATTGCTACTGCAACTATTACAACTAAAACATCTACTAATGCTTATACTACTACTATTACTACTAATACTACTGCTACTACAACTTCGGTTACAATTACTGCTACTACTAGTACTACTACTACAACTACTAGTACTACAGCTACTTCTACAACTACTTCTCCTATAATAAGAACTACTACTATTTCCCCTACTATTACTATTGCTTTGACTTCAGCTACTACTAAAATAACTACTACGACTGTTACTACTACTACTAATGCTTTTAGTACTGCTACTGCTGCTACTAAAGCTACTACAATTACTGCTAGTAATAGTACTATTACTACAGCAACTACTACTACTTCTACCACTACTAATGCTACTACAGCTGCTGCTACTACGACAACTACTACTACTATTACTACTACTACTACAACAACAACTACCTCTTTTGCTACTTCTACTACTACTCCAAATACTACTCCTATGATGTCAACAACTGTTAAGAAGACTACTATAACTACTACTATTGCTACTGCTACTGCCACAACTGCTGCAATTACAACAACTACTACTACAACTATTGCCACTATTGCAACTACTACTACAACTGCTGCTACTACGACTACTTGAACTACAACTATGACTACTAATACTTCTACGACTACTGGTTCAACTACTACTACTACCACTGCTGCTACTACTACATCTTCTCCCCCTACTACTACTTTTGATACTACTACTACAACAACTACTAATATTATTATCACTACTACTGCTATTGCTACAATGACTACTACCATTGCCCCTACTACTTCTACTTTCACTACTTTTGCAACTATTACGACTACTACTTCTACTACTGCTACTCCTACTCCGACAACTCTTGCTACTACTACAAGAACTACTACTACTGTTGCTACTACAACTAATACTACTACTATAATTTCTGCTACTACTGATACTACTTGTACCACAACTGCTACTATTGCTAATGCTACTACTACTACTATCACTACTACTACTCCTATTACAACTACTACTGCTGCTACTACTACTTCTACTACTACTGCTACTATTACAACTACTATTTCTACCACTACTACTTTTGACAAAACTACTGCTGCTGCTGCTGTTGCTTCGATAGCTACTAATACTAGTACACCACAACTACAACTACACTACTACTACAACTACAGCTACTGCTGCACCTATTGCTACGACTATTGTTTCTTCTTCTTCTACTACTACTACTGTTGCTGCTGCTAGTACTAGTGCTGTTGTTGTTGTTGCCGCTACTAATAATGCTACAACTACAACTACTACTACTAGTACTGCAACAAATACTGCTATTACTACTACTACTGCTACTACTATGACTAATACTACTACAACAACTACTACTACTGTTACTATAGCTACTACTACTAGTGCTACTATTGCAAGTGTTGCCACTAAAACTACAAATCCTACGACTTTTGCTACTACTACTACAGCTACAACTACTGTTAGTACTACTACTAATGTGACTATTTCTACTACTTCTACTTCTACTACTACTACTATTGCTACAACTCTTGCTACTACTACTCCTACTACTCCTACTGCTTACAAAACAACTAGGTCAACCACTGCTAAACTACTGCTACTAATAGTACTACTACTGCGGCTACTAATACTACTTCTACTACTCCTAGAACCAATACTACTACTACTATTATTGTTGATGCTAATACTTCCACTACTACTACTACTACTACTGTTGTTGTTGCTACTAATACTACTACAGCTTCTCCTAGTACTATTAGTAATGTTACTGCTACTACTGCTACTACACTGTTACTTTTTCGACTATGTCTGTTGCTACTGCCACCACTACTGCTACTTCCATTACTATTGCTGCTACTGCTAATACTATTACTACTACAAATACCACTACTGCTAATATTGCTACTTCTAGTACTGCTATTACTACTACTACTTCTACCATTGCTTCAACTACTACTACAACTTCTAATAGCACTACAACTACTTTCACAACCATTGCTACTACTACAACTACTATGTTTACTACTACTACTACTACTACTTCAACCACTTCTCCTACAATAACAACTAGACTACTTCTCCAACTACTACTACTACTGCTACTACTACTACTGCTACAACTTGTACTACTGCTACTACCACTACAACAACTACTACGGTTGTGACTACTTCCACAACTACTACTTTATTACTACGGGAACTACTACTACAGCTACTACTACTATTCCTACTACTACCACTACTACTTCTACAACTGCGATTACTTCTACTACTACTACTTCTAGCCCTAATACTACAACTACTACAATAACTACCACTACTGCTACTGCTACTTCTCCAACAATAGCTATTATTACTACTACTACAGCTACTAATACTACAAACACTACTTCCCCTACTACTACTACATCTGCTACTACTACTGCAACTACTACTGATAGTAGTACAACAACAACTAGTACTGCTATAATGAGTGCTGCTAATACTACAATTACAGTTACTACTGCCACTGCTACTGCTATTACTACTGTTGGTGCTGCTGCTACACTACTACAACTGCTGTTGTTACCGCTACAACTACTACTACTAAAGTAATTGCTACTACGACAGCTAGGACTGCTACTACTACTACTGCGGTTGCTCCTGCTGCTACTAAAAATAATACTACTAGTATAATTGTTATTTCTGCTTCAACAACTACTTCTCGTGCTACTGTTACTGCTGCTACTAGTTCAACTACTACTACTACAGTTTCTACTACTAATACTACTGTTGTTGCTGCTAATATTGCTACTAGTATTATTACAGCAACAACAACAACTGCTGCTACTGCTTTTACTGCTACTTCTACTACTATTGCAGCTGCTATGACTACTACTACTATTTCTAGGATAGTACGACTGCTACTACTACTGCTTAAACTACAGCTACTACTGCTACTATTGGTACAACTATTACTACTATGGCTACTACTATGACTACCAATACCACCTCTTTTCCATGTACTACTAGTATTGCTACTTCTAGTACTACTACTACTACTACTACTTTTGCTTCTACTACTACTAATACTTTTACTAGCACAACGATAACCACTACTGCTGCTGCTGCTGCTATGACTACCATTATTACTACTACTACTGTTGTTGCTACTACTAATATTACGGCTACAACTACTACTACTAGTACTATTGCTGCCATTGTTGCTGCTGCTGCTACTATTACTAATACTAATACTAATGTTGTTGTTGTTGCTGCTGCTACTGCTTCTACAACTACTACAACTGCTGCTGCTTCTACTACTACTACTATTATTGATACTACCACTATTGCTACTGCTGTTGCTGCTACTATGACTACTACACCTACTACTTCTCCAACTACTGCTACTCTTCTAATACTATCGCTACTACAACCACTACTACTACTCCTAATACTAATACTCCTACTATAGCTACGATTGCTACTACTACCACTACTGATATTGCGGCGACCACTACTAACACTACTAATACTACTACCACCACTACTGCTACTATTGTTGTGACTACGGCAAATGCTACTACAACTACTGCTGCTGATACTGCTACTACTACTACTGTTGCAACTACTACTATTCCAACAACTACCACAACTACTAATACTACAACTACTACTACTGCTACTACTACTACAACTGTTGCTACTACTGCTACTACGACTGCTATTGCTACTGCTGTTGTTACTCAATTACTATTGCTATTGCTACTGCTTCTATGACTACTACTACTACTATTTTTGCTACTATCACTATTATTACTCCTACTGGTGCTACTATCATTGCTGCTGCTACTATGCCTACTACACCTACTACTTTTCCAACACTACTACTACAGCTACTATTGCTATTGCATCTACTACTTCTGCTACTACAACCACTACTACTACTCCTAATACTATTACTGCTACTACTACCACTACTAATATTGCTGCTACTACTACTACAAATACTGATACTACTACCACCACTACTACTGCTACTACTGTGACTATGGCAAATGCTAGTACAACAACTACTACTACTATTGCTGCTACTACTGCCACTATTGCTACTACTGCAACTACTACTATTCCAACTACTACCACAACTACTAAAACTACAACTACTACTATTGCTACTACAAATACTACTGCTGAAACTACTGTTATAACTACTACTACTATTGCTACTGCTATTCCACTACTACTGCTGCTACTAATACCGCTACTACAATCGCTTCTACTGTAGCTACTACTGCTACTACTACCACTACTACGTCTACACTACTACTAATGCTGCTACTTCTGTTACTACTACTGCTACTAATGCTACTACTAGAGTACTAGTGACTGTAGTAGTAGTAGTAGTAGTAGTAGTAGTGGGAGTTGTAGTTGTGGCAATAGGAGTAGTAGTAATAGCAGTTGGAGTAGTATTACTTCTAAAAGAAGTAGTTGTAGAAGTAGTAGTGGTAGTGAAAGTAGCAGTAGTAGTAGTAGTTGTTGCTGTTGCTGTTGTAGTTGTAGGAGTTGTAGTAGTAGCAGTAGGATTAGTAGTAGTACTTGTTGGAGTAGAAGTAGTAGTTGTTGTTGTAGTTATAGTAGTAGTGTAGTAGTAGTAGTAGTAGTAGTAGAAGTAGTAGTAGTCGTAGCAGTAGAAGTAGTACTCATAGCGGTAGTTGTTGTAGTAGTAGTAGTTGTTGTAACATCAGTAGTATTAGTTGCAGTAGTCATAGTATAGTAGTAGCAGTAGTATTAGTAGAAGTAGTAGCAGTTGTAGTATTATTATTATTATTCTCCTTCTTCTTCTTCTTCTTCTTTTTTTATTATTATTAGTAGTAGTACTAGTAGTAGTAGGAGGAGTAGTAGTAGTAGAAGTTGTAGCAGTAGTAGTAGGAGTTGCAGTTGTAGAGGGAGTAGTAGTTGTAGTATTAGTAGTCGTATTAGGAGTAGCAGTTAGTAGTAGTAGGTCTTGTAGTAGTA
>RXID01014837.1:42500-58554 GCA_005019695.1 Trichopus zeylanicus subsp. travancoricus | reverse complement strand
CTACTACTGTAGCTGTTATGCCTACTACTACTACTATTGCTCCAACTATTACTTCTATAGCTACTACTGCTGCTACTCCTACTATTACTTCTACTGCTACAACTGCTACTACAACAATAACTACTACTACTACAACTACTACTACTATTACTACTACTACTACAACTATAACTATTGCCACTATTACTACTGCGACTACTGCTACTACTACTACTTCTACTACTACTACTACCACGATAACTCTACTATGACTATGACAACTACAACTACTACTACTACTGCTACTACTCCTCCTCCTGTTACTTCTTCTATTACTAAAACTGATACTGCTACTACTACTGATACTACAATTACAACTGTTATTACTACTACTATTTCTTCTATTACTATTGCTTACGACTACTACTATTACTATTATTGCTACTGCAACTGCTACCACCACTACTATTACTACTATTACTAATACTACTACTACAACTACTGTTAGTATTATAACCACTATTACTACTACGGTTGCTGCTACTCTGACTGCTACAACAACTACTACTATTGAGATTGCTACTACTGCTACTATAACAACTGCTACTACTGCTACATCTACTACTACTGCTACCACTACTTGTGCTACTACTACTGCTCTAGCTAAGACTACTACTTTTACTACGGCTACAATTGCAAATGCTACAACTACTGTTACAACAACTGCTGCTACTACTACTATTTCTACTACTACTGCTATTACAACAGCTGTTACTGCTACTACTACGACTACTACTACTACCACTACTGCTACTATGACTACCGCTTCGGCTCCTTCTACTACTACTACAGCTAATGCTAGCCGTACTACTACTACTACTTCTAAAACTGCTGCTACTGATACTCCTACTACAACAACTACTACTACTGCTGCTCCTCCTCCTCCAGCTACTACTCTTCTTACTACTACTGCTACTGCCAATGCTACTACTATTTCTACCATTACTACTTTTTACTATGGCTATTATTACTACTATTACTACTACAACTGTTGCCACTACTAGTATTACTACGATTACTACTACTACTGCTGCTGCTGCTAATACTACAACAACTACTACTACTATGACTGCTGCAACTACTGCTACTGCTACTATTGCTGCCACTACTGCTATAACTGCTACTACTGTTATAGCTACTAATACTACTACTACTACTCCAGCTACTACTACTTTGGCTACAGTTGTCGCTAATGCTACTCCTACAGCTACAATTGATACTACTACAACTACTGCGACAACTACTATTGCTACTACTACTGCTACCACTACCGCTGCTGCTGCTACTACTACTACTATCACAACTACCCATACTTTTGGTACTGCTAGTCCTACTACTACTACTAATATTTCGACCATTACTACTACTACTACTCCTACTGCAATGACAACTACTACTGCTATTTCTCCGACTCCTACTATTACTATTGATACTATTCCTTCTAGTACTACTACTACTACTACTACAATGCTTACAACTACTCCAACACCAACTTCTACTCCTACTACTACTATTAATACTAGTACAACTACTCCAACTACTCCAACTACTACTATGGCTACTACTACTAATACTTTTGATGATGCTACTGTGCTACTACTACTACTACCACTACGGCTACTACTACTGCTACTACTACAACTACCACTACTACCACTACCACTGTTACTACTACTACAGGTACTGCTGCTGCTACTACTACTACGACGATGACGACTATTACTACCACTTCTACAACAACTACTACTCTAATTGCTACAACACTACTTCTACTACTACTAATACTATAACAACAACTATTACTGATACTGCTTCTACTACTACTACGACAACAACTACGACTGCTACTACTCCTAATACTACCACTAACACTACTATTAATTTTACTATAGATTTTGCTACTCCAACTACTACTACTACTACTACTACTTCTACTACAACAACAACTGCTACTGCTACTACTACTAAAATTTCTACTACCACCACCACTAATAATACTACTGCCACTACCAATACTACTATCTCAACTACCACTACTACAACTACTAGTACTACTACTAATACTACAACTACTACAATTATTACTACCACTATTACTCCTGCTGCTGCTACTCATGCTACCAATACTTTTTCTACAACTACTAATACTACAATAACTACTACTGCTTTTGTAGCTACTACTAATATCACTACCACTACCACAACGCCTACTACTACTCCACCACCTCGACTACAGCTACTACTACTACTCCTACTACTACTACTACTGAAACTATTGCTACTACTACTAATACTACTACTACTAATATAGCTGCCGCAACTACTACTACTACTTCTACAACTACTGCTACTCCTATTACTACTACTGCTGCAACTGCTGTTACAGCAACAACTACTATGGATACTACTGCTACTACTGTTACACTAGTACTACTACTACTATACTACTACTACTTTAACTGCTACAACTACTGCTATTACTACTACAACTACTATTACTACTACTTCTATTGCCACTACTAGTACTAATACTACTACTAATACTGTTGCTACTGCTACTACTACGGCCACCGCTACTACTACTGCTACTATTGCAACGACTACCACAACAACAACAACAATGGCTTCAACTACTACTACTACTACTAGTGCTACCACTTTCTACTACCAGTACTACTACTAGTAGTAGTAGTACTACTTCAACTACTATTGCTACTGCTCCTACTACTACTGCTACTTCCACTACAACTACAACTACGACCACTACGACTACAAAAATAACTGCTACTACTTCGACTACTAGTACTATTACTACTACTACTACTACCACAACTGCTACTTCAACTACTACTGCTGCTGCTGCTATTACTACAATTGCTGCTACTGCTACTACAACTCTTACAACAACTATTACTGCTATTACTATTACTACTACTACTATTACTATTACTATTACTATTACTGCTACTACTACTACAATAACAACAACAACAACTACTACTAGTACTACTAATACTACTATTAGAACTACTACTGCTGCTGCTATTACTACAACTACAACTATCACACCTGCTGCTACTGCTACGACAAATACTTCAACTACAACTACTACTATAACTACTACAGCTATTAGTACTGTTACTACCACTACTGCTACTCCTACTACTACTATAACTCTTTGCGCTACTGCTATTGCTACTACTACTACTCCTATTACAATAATAACAACTACTACTACGAATAGAACAAGAACAACTACTGCTGCTACTACTCTTACTTCTACTACTAGCACAACTACTACTACTCCTACTGCTGTTACTACTACTACTATAACCATTCCTGCTCCTACTCCTACTTCTACTACTTCTTCTCCTCCCACTACTATTGCTGCTGCTACACCTACTCCCACTCCAACTCCCCTTACCTACTCCTACTATCACAACTCCAACAACTACTAGTCCAATTTTGACTACAACTACTACTACTATAATTACTACTTCTGCAAGTAGAACTACTACTGTTTTCACTACTACTACTACTACAGCTCCAACAACTACTGCTACTTCTACTACTTCTACTACTACAACTACTACTAATTCTAATACTCCTACTGGAATTGCAACAACTACTACTATTGCTACCGCTACTATTCTAACTACTACTACTACAACAACAACAACAACTACAAACTCGCCTACAACTACCACCACTATTTCTACTACTCCAATTCCAACAACTACTGCTGCTGATACTATTGCTACTACTATTTCTACTACACGACTACTACTACTCCTACTACTACTGCTACTACTATTACAACTACTACAACTCCAACTGCTACTACAACTACAACTACTACCACTACTGCAACTACTACTACTACTATTGCTACTACAACAGCTACTATTACTACTACTACAACTACTAGTCCTACTACTACTACTTCTACTCCTACTCCTTGTACTGCTTCTACTAGTACAACTACTAGTACAACTACTACTACTTCTACTACTATTTTACTCCAACACCTACTTCTACAGTTACCACCACCAATACTATTACTACTTCTGCTGGTACTACTACTACTACTAATACTACTACAATTAGTACTACCACTCATACTACTACTTCTAATGCTACTACTACTATTCCTACTACTGCTGCTATTATTGCGGCTACTACAACTACTATTACTACTTCTACTACTACTACTATGACTACTATTGCAACTACTACTACTACTACTATGACTACCACAGCTACTGCTACTACTACTACTACAACTACTACACATACTACTACTACTACTCCAACTACTACTACTCCTACTGCTGCTGCTACTACAACTACTACTATACAACTATTACTACAAATACTTCTACTGCTACTGCTCTTACTACAATAACAACAACAACTACTATTACTACTACTGCTACTATTGCTACTACAACCACTACTACTACTACTACTACTGTTGCTTCTACTACCACTACTACTGCTATTGCTACTAAAACTACTGCTATTGCTTCTACTACTACTACTATAACTACAACGACTAATACAACCACCACACCAACTACTACTACTACTCCTACTCCAACTCAAACTGCTACTACTACTCCCACTACTACTACGAGTACCATTACTCCAACTCCAATCGCTACTACCATTGCCACTACTACCCCTACTGCTACTACTATTGCTACTACTACTACTATGACTATTACTACTGCTACTTCTGCTCCAACTACTTCTACCGCTACTACTGTTGCAACAAGTACTGCTACTACGTGCACAACTACTACTACTACTACAACTCCTACTACTACTACTACTACCACTACGATAGCTACTACTACTCCAACTATTACTAATGCTACTCATACTACTCGTAATACTATTACTACTGTAACTACTACTACTACTACCACTACAACAACAACAACAACAATAACTACTACTACAACAACAACAACAACTACTACTACTACTACTAATACTATTGCTATTACTATTACTAATACCATAATTACTTCTATTATTACTACTCTTACTCCTACTCCTGCTACTACTACTACTACTATTGCTCCAACTACTGCAACTACAACTACTACTACTCCTATTCCTTCTATTCTTAGTGTCCTAACACTACTAATACTACTACTACTACAACAACAACAACAACAACAACTACTACTACTACAACTATTACTACTAATACTACTACTGTTACTGCAACCACTAATACTATAACTTCTACTATTACACCTCCTCCAACTCCTACTCCTGCAACTACTACTGCTGCTGCTACCCGAACTACTGCTACTACTACGCCTACTCCAAGTACTGCTACTGCTACTACTGCTACTACTACAACTACAACTATTAGTACTTCTACGACTACTCTTACTATAACTCCTATTACTATTACTACAACTAACAATAGTCCTTCCATTTCATCTGATTCAACAACTTTTACTACTACAACTGCTACTACTATTACCACTACTCCTCTGACTACTGCTGCTACTACTACTACTGCTACTACAACTACTATTATAACAACTACAAGTACTACTGCTACTGTTGCTGCTTTTACTACAACCACAACTAGTACTACTACTATTACTACAACTACTACCACTACTACGCATACTATTGCAACTACAAATCCAACTCCAACTCCTAATACTACTACTACTACTACTACACCTACCTCTACTCCTACTACAACCGCTACTACTCCTCTTACTACTATTACTATAACTACTATAACTACTACTCTATGGCAACTACTACAACTACTAATACTACTGTCGCTACTACTACACCCACTACTACTGTTACTACTACTACCAATATTACTATTGTTACTTCTGCTACTACAACAACTACTACTACTACAACAACTACTACTCCTACTACTACTACTACTACTACTACTACTACTGTAACTACTACACCTACTACTACTGCTATAACTACCACTACTGTTACTACTACTACTATTACTATTACTACTGCTGCTGCTACTACTACTCCAACTACAGCTAACGCATCAACAATAACTACTACTGCTACGGCTACTACGATAACAACTATTCCTGTTCTGACTCCCATTATTGCTTCTACTACTTTTTCTACTACAACTATTCCCATTACTACTACTGCATCTGCTACTACTACTCCTACTACCACACCTACTATGATCTTACTACTACTATTGTAACTGCTACTACTACTACTACAATAACTACTAGTACTATAATCTTTTGCTATCGCTACAACTACTACTATTACTAAGACTACTACGACATTACTACTAGTACAATTTCTTCTACTACTATTCCTTCCACTACCGCAACTAATAGTACTACTTCTACTACTATTGCTGCTGCTGCTACTACTACTACTACTACTCCTCCTCCTCCTCCTCGTACTCCTCCTACTAGTACTACTATTCTTACTAGTACTCCTACTACTGCTACTCCACTTTACAGCATAAAAGTGGGTTCGTGCTTATCTTACATAGGGTTTACTACTTTACAGCTTGAAATGATCCCCTTTACAGCATAAAAGTGGGTTCGTGCTTATCTTACACAGGGTTTACTACTTTACAGCACGAAAGTATTTCATGCTTATAGTACACAGGGTCCACCACTTTCGCATATTTACAACTTAAAACTGTCCATTCTTCTGGCAGCATCATTGGTGAGTCCGACAGCTTTTTCTAGCTGCTTATCAATTTTCTCGGTGGTCGGGTACCAGTTGCCCCAAAAATTTTTCTTAGTGCTTCTTTTTCTACACTCCCTGGTTTTAATTGCATGGAGTGTCCTGAGTTGGTGAAGGGCCTGAACTGCTTTTGCTGCAAGTTTTTGTTGTATCTGGTGGATGTCTTTCCGAATTTCATCCTGGATGTCAAGGGGAGGGGCATAGGAAGACACTATGAGAGTCATACGGGCTGCTTGTACTGCTCAATGCTTGCTGTAGTGTCTTCGGAGTTCGGGCTAACGGATTTTGGGCTTCCGTGTTGGGGGCCCATCTCACCTCCTGCAGCGCCAGTGCTACTAGCTCCAAGTTGTCCAAATTTTCCCCTGCAGGCCATCCTGTGCAAATTAAACAAGAGATTAAGTGTGACAAAGCATCAACAAGCTGATTGTCTTTGCCATGAATACATTCAAAGTGTACTGGGATGCCTATCCCAGTGATATAATCTGTGAATGCCATCCAGCGGACCCTTGATGGCTTGTTATTTGGAGACTTCTTAAAGAAACTGATAATGGTTTGGCAGTCTGTTCGGCTAGGTAATTCCTCTTTGTCCAAATAATAAATATTTAAGGCTTCTAAAGAATTCATAACAGCATGAATTTCTGCATCAATTATAGACTTTGGGGGGTTGAACTTTCCACTGGCGTATGCGCAGACTTTTTCTGATGACCTTGAGTCATATTTCTGCCTTTTCCATTTACAAACCCCTCCCCATCCTTCCATGCAACCATCTATTTCCAGGAGGATATAGCTTCTTTCTGGGGGAACCTCCAAGTCTGGCAATTCTTGAATTAGCCTTTTTACCTATCTCACAAGCTCCCAGTCTTGTTTATTCCATCTTCTTTCACCAGTCGGGCTTGTCTTTGCATATAATGGTGCTAGCAACTTTCCCAAGTTAGGGATGTAATTCCTAGCGTAATTGAGAATTCCCAGCCAAGATCTGAGCCCCTTTAAGGTAGTAAGCTCTTGCT
This sequence comes from Trichopus zeylanicus subsp. travancoricus, assembly GCA_005019695.1. Taxonomy (NCBI): domain Eukaryota; kingdom Viridiplantae; phylum Streptophyta; class Magnoliopsida; order Dioscoreales; family Dioscoreaceae; genus Trichopus; species Trichopus zeylanicus. The sequence goes on along the minus strand of RXID01014837.1, from coordinate 50,776 downwards.
CATTGAATTCAAAGATTTTTTTGATGATATGAGGCTGTAATTTAATTTTTTTGGTTTCCAATAACTACCCCAAGAAATTCAACTTCAGAGACTGCTATTTTCATTTTTGTGGGACTAAGAATAAGCCCATTGTCCTCACAAATTTGCAGCATTATTTTTAGGCGCTCTGCATGTTCCTTTTCTATTTGAGAGAAAACCAAAATATCATCAATGTATACAGCTATAAAATGCCCCATACCTTGGAAACACACGTCCATCTTTCTTTGGAATATAGAGGGTGCATTCTTCAATCCGGATGGCATAACCAGCCATTCATATAATCCCTCTGGTACCAAAAAAGCTGTCCACTCAATAGAGTCAGGGTGCATGGCTACCTGATGAAATCCACTTTTAAGATCAAATTTTGAATAGATTTTGCTGCAGCTTACCCTCCGTAAAATTGTGTTTATTCCGGAGAGACTACACTGATCTTTATTTGTAATTTCGTTCAACCTCCTATAGTTGAACACCATCCTTTCCTTCCCTCTCACCTCTTTTCCTGTTACTGGGTCAATGTTGGTCCCTGAGTTAACAATAATCACAGTGGTCCAGTGTCTGCTTATGCTTGGTCTGATGACTCCTAAATTAAGCAGGGCCTGCACATGTTTTTTAAATGAATCATGTAACTGAGGAGTAACATGTTTTAAAGGCTTAGCTGCAATTATGAAGTCCTGGTTTTTGATGTCCAGCTGATTGACGATTTTGTTTCTTGCCGAGTGCTTCAGAGGCTCTTCTCCAATATAACCAGCCACCTTTAACCTTTGCATTAAAGGCTTGAATTTCTGCAAAACGGATTCTCTGCTTCGTTCCTCGTTATAGTATACTGATTCTTTGATATCAATATACTCATCTTCATCTAGTCCTAATTCCTCAAGAGAAACATTCACAGAGGCAGTGGGGGTAGTGTTTATAACAGTCAAATTTTTGTAGAATGTGACTACGTTACCTTCTATCCTTACCCCTCCTTGCATTGCTTTGATGAAGTTGCATCCAATTATCATTTGGATGCCGTCACCTAACTGCATCTTGAAGCTGTAGGTATAGAGGATTCTGAAAATATTCTCCCCTATATTCATTCGCCCTCCTTTGAGCTTCTTCCTGGCACCTTGCCTGGAATTAATTTCGCTGAAATGGACCTCGAAGCTATTCTGCTCAAGTGCTTCCGCTGGTACCGAGCCTTCATCAATACAACAAGTTGTGGCCCTAGTGTCCAATATTGCTCTTACTTTGAATCTGGGGATACCTTGTATTTCAAGTTCCACAGTCATATTATATAGCATATTTTTGACTAACCGTGGTCTAGGGCTTTGTTTTGGATCTTCCGCAAAAGTTTTGCTAATATATTCTTGATAGAGAACATTGGTGATCTCTTCTTCAAGATTCTCTGGGTCCTCTATAATCCCCTTTTCTTTATCCATCTTCTTGAAATCTTCTTCGAGATCTCTTTCAAGATGCAATTCTTGCAATCTTTCTTTGTAGTAATCAACTTCCCTTTTTAGTCTTTCAATTTCTCCTTCACACCATGCGATATAGTATCGCTGCTCCTGGATATGTTTTTGAGGGAAAAATGGAGATGGCACTGTAGGTGCGACAGGAACCTCCCTTTTGAAGTAGTAAGGTCCATATAGGTTACAGGCTGTAACCAGGCATTTTGGGCAATGGATTCTTGCCCTTTGCATAGTCCTTCTCTTGTAGCATACACAATTTTCATCCTGGGGCTGTACGAAAGAGTTATGCTGCTAATTATGAAGGCGATTTAATTGATGTTCAAGAAGTCGTACCTGTGGCCTATAACCACCATTTACCTCCCCAAGCATATAAATATGCTCTTCTTGAGCAAGTGTCTGAATGTATCTTTGTAGCTCATCCTCACTATCTTCCCCCTCTGAGACACTGAATATAGCATCACTCTGGTCATCACCTTCTCTGACTGACAGGACGTCGCAATCCTCAGGAATTTCTAGTTGCTCAAAAATAGCGACTCTTTTCACATTTCTCCAGTCATTTGGGCATTCTCTTGCAAAATGCCCTTCTTGCCCACAGAGGTAGCATTTGCATCGTTTACTCCTGATGAGATGCTTCCTCTTCTCTATTCGTATATGGGAATCATGAGGTTTTCCCTTATATGTTCTTGATCTCCTCAAGCCTATCTTCCATTCATTTGTTTGTAGTAGCCTGGTATTGGTATTTTGCTACAGAATGATAGGTTGTTTAAGGCCCTTTTGAAGGCAACATCCTTGCATTCCTCCTCCAAGTACCTATAGGCAAAAAGAATACGGGGCATTACACCAATAATTACTCCTGGGTATTTTACCTCGAAGGCCCCCTTTATTCTCCTGTCCAAGTCCCCGGGCATCTTTAGCCAGAATTTTTCTGATAGTTCGTCGCCGACGTAGAGCCTTCCCGTCTTTGTCGCAAGTCTCATATAATCATTCATATATTGGACAATGTTCTTGACATTGTCACAAGATAATCTTTCCAGGTCCCTGTAAGCAGCTTCCTAGATCATAGTTGACCCCTGCGTCGGATCTTCCAGGGAAAAAACTCTCCTCATCTGTGAGAGGATATTTTGGGTTCCTTCTCGTCCTTCACCAGAGTTGATCAGGGCCTGATATTCATCTCCATAGTTCATCCTCCACTGGATCCATGTTAATTTCTCTATCTCGCCAAGAAGGTTCTCCATGTATTCCAGCTTATCCCGTGGGTCAGTAAACGCCTGACTTGCCACATGGTTCCTGGTGATGGATTCCCACCTGCTAAAGGCGTCATTAAACAAGCCAAGTTGTTCAGGGATTACAAACATGGCTCCTCCTGCCTGCTGGGCTGATGGAAGAGTCCACATTTCATTATTCATGCTTCCTTTGAATTTTGTTTTTCTTGCTTGTTCAGTAAATACTGTTGTTGATGTAGATGGCCCCAGGTTTGTTGCAGGGGGATAATTTGGAGGTCCCATCGCCGCATCACCGGGTGGCCTGTAGGGAGATGTTGCTGTGGTAATTGCGCTTGAGTACAATTTTTCGGAGAGTTTCTTCAATATTGGATATTCCAGATCATGATCAGGTTCCTCCCTTTCGTCTTCGAATCCTGCAGCAACAAGATTAGACAAAAATGGTGCTGGGTTTGGCCCACCATCTTTCGTGGAAAATGGATCAATAAAATCCTCATTTTCATCGCCAGACGGATCCCAGATCGTCTGAGGTCGCTGGGATGGATAGCAGAAATCACCAGTTGAGATGGTGACTGGTGATAGTTGGTCGAAGTAGCTGCACTCCACCTCATCCAGCTCGAGGTCAACATTCTTTACAAGAACTGCTAAAGCATGAGCTAATTCCTCCTCGTCACTTTGATCGTTTATATTACAGTTAGGTTGGCTCATTGTAGTAGCAACAAAGCTGGCAAATTGCAAAGCTATTGTTCTGCCCATGAGGGTTCTCATGTGGACCTCAGTGGGTTGCATAGGAGTAAATACCTGTGCTGGCCTGATCATCCAGCCGTGGCCTTGATGCTCTATGGTAGAGTATCTTTGCCCAGGTAGTGCCCTGACGCCATGACTTGTCAGGTAATCAACAACGCCTTGTACTTCGTAAGCAAAGCCAACATTTGGTGTATTAGAAAGCCTCCCGACCAGTCCCCTGGTGATTAATAAATTTGCATTCCCGTTCCTCCACTGCTCATAGCCTCTAGTTAATATAGAGATCTGAATATTTCTGTAAAAATCTTCAATAGTCATCATGAGAGCAGGAATAACATAAACCATTTGGCTTCCTCTAGATAAGTCCACCTCCATTGTTGCCAGGATAGCCTGGTCCCCTAGCCACCGATTGTCCCTAAAGACAATTAAGGCTAGAGTGCCTTCTTCCTACCTGTGTAAGATTTGAACTCATACCTGCAACAATCCAAGATGGATGTACTGCATCCCGCTCCTGTGCAGCTAATTATAGCTGTCTTCTTGAATAAAGCCCCTGTCCACTTGATCGTTATCTGTGCATAGTATAGCTTCCTCCGATCTGTGGACGTACACTCGATGGTGAACATCATCTCTTCGTGAATGATAAAGGACTTCAGCAGGTACTATGGAGGCACATTCCTGCATGCAAAGTCTTAGTTGAACCTGAGGGTCTATCTGTTGTTCCAGGGTGTGACACAGATCTGCCTCTCCGATCAAGCGCCTTTGTATTCTTTTGACAGCTTGCTGAGCATTGTGTAGGCGCCTCTGGTTCCTTTTATACCTCCGTATTTGATCTTCAAATAAAGGAGTTGGGGCTAGACTCAGCGGTTGCTCTTGTATAGCTTGAGAGGTACTCCGTCTCGCAGCTATTAGCCTTTAGCTTCTCCTGTTCTTCTTGCAGAATCTTGATCGGATCCCTGAAAGCTCTCAGCTGGCCTCATACTTCCTTTGGCCTTTCTACTGCTCCAAGAAGTAGGATTTCCACTTTATCAATTTTTTTTCTCAGATTTTCAGTAATTTTTAGTGCCTCTTCCTTGGCTATCCTGGGTTGCTGAGCAATTTCTACAACAAGTTCCCTGACTTGTTGCTTAGTGAGGGGTCTATTGTTCAAATAAACCTCCATTAAGTCCTTCTAGGAAGACTTTATGCTTCTGATTTCCTTCTCAAGATTGTGGCATTGTTCTTGTAGTTGCCTAAAGTTTTTAAAATGGACTTTGGATGACAGACTGGTTCTGTTGTAGATTACAACAATATTGTGGGCTAATTGATTCGTAGATACTTTTGGGGTGGAAGCAAGGTCAAAGTACTCTAGGTTTGAGGTTCGGGAATAATCATACCATTATTGTATAGTTTTTTCCCATGCTTCGGACATAAAAGCTATTTTTCATAACTGCAAAAACTTATCACAAAGGGCAGTTCCAAACTGGGTTAGAAATTAAGCTAGGATCACACAGGCGTGCCCTTGGGCTTACAAACGGCCTCCTTGCCGTGGCTGCCAAGTTAGGACCTGTTTTTTTTCCTTATGCCTAGTTCGATACCCAGTTCGCATAATACCAATGGATCAACATTTTTGCAATTATAGCAGCTTAATGCCTTAAAACATGGTATAAAATGGTAATCACAGGTCCTTACCACAAAACCGTCAGTCCTTAAGAGAGTCTATCCCTCCATATCTTGAAACAGGCTCTGATACCACAATTTAAACAAGACTAGCAACTTAAACACAATACAAAATAAGGAGAAGATATGGAAAACTCACAGATTTATATTGAACTTTAAACTCAAACTTCTTGTTATTTTTTCACTCTACATTAGGTCCACTTTATAGTAGAGAAGAAGGAAGAGGGGGGGGGGGGGGGGGGGGGAACCCCAAGCGTGACAAATTAAACAAGAGATTAAGCGTGACAAAGCATCAGCAAGCTGATTACTACGACTCCTACTCCAAGTCTTGCTACTACTACTACTACTACTACTACTAATACTAATACTACTGCAACTGCTACTACTAATACCAATATCACAACTACTGCTGCTACAGCTGCTGCAACAACAACAACAACTACTACCGCTACTACTGCAACTACTACTACAAACACTACTTCTACTGCCACTACTATTAGTCCTATTACAACTACTACTATTACAATTACTATTACAACTACTAGTCCTATTACAACTACTACAACAACTATAATTTTTACTACTATCACTACTACTACTACTACCGTTGCTTCTCTTGTTGCTGCAACTTCTACTGTTGCTGATGCCGCTACTCTATGACTAATGCAACAACAACTGCTAATACTGATGCTACTACCACCCAGATAGCTACTACTACCCCTACTCCAACTACTTCTACAACTAAAACTAGTACTACAACAACAACAACAACAACTACTATTACTACTACTACTACTACAACAACAACAACAACAACTACTACTTCTACTACTATTACTACAATTGCTACTATTACCACTACTACTAATACTAACACTACTATTACTACTACTACTACTCCAACTACTACTCCTATTCCTACACCAATTCCTACTACTACTACTACTACTACTCCAACTGCGACTACAACCTCAACTACTACTACTACTACTAATTCTGATAGTCCTACTAGAACTGCTAGTACTACTAATATTGCTACAGCTGTTATTCTAACTACTACTACTACTCTTACGACTACTACAACTCCAAACTCTCCTACTACTACAGCTACTACTTCTGTTGCTCCAATTCCAGGTACTGCTACAGCTGACACTACTGCTACTACTACTACTACTGCTACTACAACTTCTACTACGATGACTACCACAGCTACTACTATTAGTACTACTACTACTACAACTGTTACTAAAACTACAACTACTACTACTGCTGCTGCCACTATTCCTACTACTACGCCTAGTAGTCCTACTATTATAACTACTTCTCCTACTCCTTGTACTGCTACTACTACTACAACAATAACTACTGCTACTACTACTACTTCTACTACTACTTTTACTCCAACACCTACTACTACTACTACTATTACTACTACCACTACTGCTGCTATTGTTGCCACAACTACAGCTACTATTACTACTTCTAATACTACTACTGTGACTATTATTGCAACTATTACTGCTACTACTACGACTACCTACAGCTACTGCTACTACTACTACTACTACAACTACTACACGTACTACTCCTACTACTCCAACTACTAGTCCTACTACAACTACTACTACTACCGCTACTGCTACGCTAACTACTACTAGTACTTTAATACAACTATTACTACAACTACAACTACTTCTATAACAAATAATACTACAATACTACTACTACTACTACTACTACTAATAATAATAATAATAATAAATATAATAATAATAATAATACTACTAACGAACTACATTACTACGACTTTGCTTCTTTGCTACCCTCTGCTAACCAATACTAACTGCTACTACGACTAGTACTAGTAGTACTACAACTACTACTACTAGTACTACTACTATGACTACTACTACTACTATAACTACAACTACTAATACAACTACCACACCAACTACGACTACAAGTACTACTACCACCAGTACCATTACTCCAACTCAAGCAGCTACTACTGCTGCCACTACTACCCCTACTACAACTACTATCACTACTACTACTACAACAACTATTACTACTCCTTCGACTTCTCCTTCAGCTACTACTATTGCAACTAGTACTGCTACTATTAGTGCAGCAACAACAACTACTACTACTACTTCTATTTCTACTACTAATACAACTCCTCCTCCTACTACTACTCCTACTCCAACTCTTATTGCTACTACTACTCCTACTACTACTACTACTACTACTACCACTGCTTTACATACTACTACTCCAACCATTACTACTACTGCTCATACTACTCATAATACTACTACTGCAACTACTCCTACTACTATTACCGCAACTACTACTATTACTACCACTACTACGATTACTACTACTACTACTACTTCTACTAGTACTAATACTATTATTGTTACTATTACTAATACTACAACTACTTCTACTATTACTACTCCTACTCCCACTCTTGCTGCAACTAATACTACTCTTACTCTGATTGCTGTTGTAAGAACTCCTACACTGACTACTGCAACTACAACTACTACGACGTCTACTACTCCAACTACAACTACTCCTATTCCTTCTATTCCTACTCCAAAACTACTACTACTACTACTACCACTACTACTATTGCGGCTAATACCACTACTATTACTGCCACCACTACTACTACAACTTCTACTACTACGCCTACTCTAACTGCTACTCATGCTACTACTGCTGCTGCTGCTAGCCAAACTACTGCTACAACAGCGCCTTCTCCTACTACTGGTACTGCTACTACAACAACTACTACAACTACTACTACTTCTACGACTACTATTACTCCAACTCCTACTACTACTACTACTACAACTAACAATAGTCTTACCATAACATCTGATGCTATAACTATTACTACTACAACTACTACTACAATTATCACAACTTCCCCGACTACTACTTCTACAACAACTACAACTAGTACTACTACGCATACCATTGCAGCTACTACTCCAACTCCACCTCCTACTACTACTACTACAACTACTACACCTACTCTTACTCCTACTATAATTGCTACTACTCCTACTCCTACTATTACAACTACTACTACAGCTACTACTCTACTGTAACTACAACAACTATTAATATTTCTACTGCTACTACTGCTACTGATATT
>RXID01014837.1:0-37500 GCA_005019695.1 Trichopus zeylanicus subsp. travancoricus | reverse complement strand
AGTAGTAGTAATAGTTATAATAGTAGTAGTAGTAGTAGTCATAGTTGCAGATGTAGTAGTAGTAGTAGATGTAGTAGCAATGGCAGTAATAGTAGTAATAGTAGTATTATCAGAACTAGGAATAGTAGAAATTCTTGTAGCAAAAGTAATAGTAGGTGTAGTTTTAGGAGTAGATGTTCGTGTATGAGTAGTAGTAGCTATAGTAGTAGTAGTAGTAGTAGTAGTAGTAGTAGTAGTAGTAGTAGTAGTAGTAGTAGTAGTAGTAGTAGTAGTAGTAGTAGTAGCAGCAATAATAGGAGTAGTAGAAGCAGAAGGAGGAGGAGTAGTAGCAGTGGTAGTAGTTGTTGTAGTCTTAGTAATTATAGTAGAAGTAGTAGTAGCAGTACGAGGAGTTACTGCTGTAGCAGTAGAGGTAGAAGTAGTAGTTATGGCAGTTGTAGCCATTGTAGCAGTAGTGGTAGTAGTAGCAATAGCAGTAGCAGTAGTAGTAGTTGTTATTGTAGTAGGGGTACTAGTAGGAGCAGTAGTAGCATTAATAGTAGTAGTATGAGTAGTAGTAGTAGGAGGACGAGTAGTGTGAGTAGCAATAGAAGTAGTGGCAGAAGTAGTAGTAATAGCAATAGAAGTAATAGCAGTAGTGGCAGTAGTAGTAGTGGTTGTAGCAGTAGTAATCATAATACTAGGAGTAGTAGCTATAGTAGTAGTAGTAGTAGTAGTAATAGTAGCAGAATTAGTAGTAGTGATTGTAGCAATAATAGTAGCAGTAGTAGTAGTAGTAGTAGTAGTAGTAATTGTAGTATTTGGTGTAGGAGTGGTACTGCTAGTGGTAGCAACAGTAGTAGTAGTAGCAGCAGCAGTAGTAGCAATAGTTGTAGTACAAGTAGTAGTAGTAGTAGTACTAACAATAGAAGTAGTTGCCATAGTAGTTATTGTAGTAGTAGTAGTAGAAGTCATTGCAGTAGTTGTGTAGTAGTTATTGTAATAGTAGTAGTAGAAGTCATTGCAGTAGTTGTGTAGTAGTAGTTGCAATAGTAGTAGTTGTTGTAGAGGTAGTAGTAGTAGCAATAGTAATAGTTGTAGTTGTAGTAGTAGAAGTCATAGTAGTTATTGTAGTAGAAGTAGTAATCGCAGTAGCAGTAATAGTAGTATTAGTAGTAATTGTAGTATTGGTAGTAGTACTAGTAGCAATAGTAGTAGTAGTCGTAGTGGTAGTAGTAGTAGTAGTAGCAGTATTGGTAGAGTAGTAGTAGTAAAAGCAGTGGTAGTAGTTGTAGTAATAGTAGTAGTAGTTGCAGAATTAGTAGTAATAGTAGCAGTAGCTCTAGTACTAGGAATAGTAGTAATAGTAGTGGTAGTAGTAATAGGAGTATTAGTAGTAATCATAATAGTAGTAGTCATAGGTGTAGAAGTAGCCATAGAAGTTGGAGTAGGTGTAGTTGTAGTAGTAGTAGTAGTACCAGTAGTAGTAGCGCTAGCAGTAGTGCAAGTGGGAGTAGGAGCAGGAGTAGTAGTAGCAATAGTAGCAGTAGGAGCAGTAGTATTAGTGGCAGGAGTAGGAGCAAGAGTAGTAGTAGTAGTTTTTGTTGTTGTTGTAGTAGAAGTAGTATTAATAGTAGTGTTGTAGTAGTAGTATTAATGTTAGTAGTTTTAGTAGTAGTGGTAAGAGTAGGAGTAGGGGTAATAGTAATCGAAGTAGTGTTAGAAGTAGTAGTAGTAGTAGTATTAGTAGTAGGAGTTGGAGTAGTAGTAGTAGTAGTAGCTATAATAGTAGTAGTTGTAGTAGTTGTAGTAGTGTAGTACTTGTAGCAATAGTAGTAGAAATTGGAGTAGTAGTGGTAATAGTAGTAATAACAGTAATAGTAGTAGCAATACTAGTAGTATTGGTAGCAATAGTAGAAGTGGTAGCTATAGTAGTAGGAGTAGTAGTAGCTATAGTGGTTGTTGTAGTGGTTGTTGTCAGAGGAGTGGTAGGAGTAGGAGTTCGAGTAGGAGTGTCAGTACGACTTATAGTAGTAGTAGTAGTAGTATTGGTGGGAGAGTAGTAGTAGCAGTAGTAGGAGTAGGTGTAGTAGAAGTTGTAGTAGCAGTAGTAGTAGGATGAATAGTAGTATTAGTAGTCATAGGAGTAATACTAGGAGTGGCTGTGGAACTTGTCATAGTTGCAGTAGTAATAGTAGTTGTAGTAGAAGTAGCAGTAGGATTAGTAGTAATAGTCGTAGTAGCAACAGTAGTAGCAGTAGTAGAAGTAGTAGCAGTAGCAGTAGTAATAGTAGCATTCGAAGCGATAGCTGTTATAGTAGTAGAAGTAGTGGTAGTAGTAGTGGAAGTTGAACTACTAGTAGTAGAAGTAGTAGTAGTAATAATAATAGTAGTAGGAATAATTATTGTTATAGTAAGAGTTCCTGTAGTAGTAGTAATAGTGGTAGTTGTAGTAGGAGCATTAGGAGTAGTAGTGGTAGTAGTAGAAGTTGTAGTAGTTGTTGTTGTAGTTGTTGTCGTAGCACTAGTAGTAGTAGTAGTAGCAATAGTAGTAGTCATGATAGTAGTCCTAGTAGTAGTTGTAGCAATTATTGTAGTAGCAGTAACAGTACCTGTAGTAGTAGTAGTTATTATTGTTGTTTTTATTATTATTTTTGTTGTAGTAGTAGTAGTCATAGGAGAAGTAGTAGCACAAGAAGTAGTAGTATTAGTTGTAATTGTTGTAGTAGTATTATTATTAGTAGTAGTAGTAGGAGTAGCAGCGGTAGCTGTAGTAGTAGTTCTTGTTGTAGTAGTAGTAGTGGCAGTGGTAGTAGTGCCAGTTGTAGTAGTACCAATAGCAGTAGAAGTAGTAGTAGCAGTTGTTGTGGTACTAGTAGTAGTGCTAGTAGTAGTAGTAGTGGTTGTAGTACTTGTAGTAGAAGTAGTAGTAGAAGTAGTAGTAGGAGTAGGAGTAGGAGTAAGAAGAGTAGTAGAAGCAGTAGGAGTACTAGTTGTAATAGTAGGTGTTGTAGCATTAGTAGTAGCAGCAACAACAATAACAGTAGTAGTGGTAGTAGTGGTAGTAGCAGTAGTAGTTGTTGTAATAGTAGTAGTGGTAGTAGTAGTATTACTACTTGTAATAGTAGTAGTTATTGGAGTAGTAGTAGTAGCAGTAGTAGTTGTAGTAGTAGCGATAGTAGTAGCAATTATTGTAGGAGTAGCAGTAGCTGTAGTAGTAGTAGTGGTTGTTGTTGTATAGTAGTAATAGTAGTAGTAGTTGCAGTAATAGTAGTAGTAGTAGTAGTAGTAGTAGTAACTGTGGGAGTTGTAGTATTATAGTAGAAATTGTTGTTGTTATAATAGCATAGTAGTTATCGTAGTTGTAGTAGTACCAGAGGTAGTAATAGTTGTAGTTGCAATAGTAGTAATAGTATTAGTAGTAGTAGTAGTAGTTATTGTTGTTATTATAGTAGAAGTAGCTTTTGTAGTAGTAGTAGTTGTTGTAGAAGTAGTCGTAGTAGTCATGGTAGTAGTAGTAGTTGTTGTTGTTGCTATTGTTGTTGTAGTAGTCATTGTAGTAGTAGTAGCACAAATGGTAACAGTGTTAGAAGTAGTAGTCATAGTAGCAGTAGTAGAAGAAGCAGTAGCAGCAAGAGTAGTTGTTGTCATATTAGTAGTGGTATTAGTAGTGGTATTAGTAGTAGTAGTAGTAGTAGTCATCGGAGGATTAGCAGAAGCTGTAGGAGTCATAGTTTTAGTAGTAGTAGTTGTTGTAGTAGTAGTTGTTGTAGTTGTTGTTGTATTAGTTGTAGAAGTAGTAGTAGCAGTAGGAGTAGTTGTTGTGGCAATAGTTGTAGTAGCAGTAGCAAAAGTTGTGGTAGTAGTAGTAGTAGTAGTTGTTGTTGTTGTAGTAGTAGTAGTAGTTGCAGTAGCTGTAGAAGTACTCATAGTAGTAGTAGTAGCAGCAGCAGTAGCAGCAGTAGTAGTAGTAGTAGTAGTAGTAGTAGTTGGAGTAGTTTTAGTAGTAGTAGGAGTTGCAGCAGCAACAATAGTAGTAGTAGTAGTAGATGTAGCGGTTATAGTAGCAGTGGTAGTAGTAGTAGTAGTAGTAGTAGTCAGAGCAGTGGCAGAAGCAGCAGCAGAAGTAGTAATAGCAGTAGTAGCAATAGTTGCAGTAAGAGCAGTTGTAGTAGCAGCAGTAGTACTACTAAAGTAGTAGCGGTAGTAATAGGAGTTGGTGTAGGAGTAGGTTAGTCGTTGGAGTAATAGTAGTAGTAGTAGCAATAGTAGGAGCAGCGGTAGTAGTAGTAGTAGTAGTTGTAGTAGAAGTAGCAGTCATGGTAGTAGTCGTAGTAGCAGTAGTGGTAGGCGTACAAAAAGTAGTTGCAGCATTAGTAATAGTAGTTGTAGAAGTAGTAATAATGGCAGCAGTAAAACTAGCAGTAGTAGTTATATGACTAGTTATAGGTGTAGTAATGGTAGTGGTAGTAGTAGTTGTTGTAGCAGCAATAGTAGTAGTAGTTGTTGTAGCAGAAGCTATAGTTGCAGTAGTAGTAGTAGTAGTAGTAGTAGTAGTAGTAGTAGTAGTAGTAGTAGTAATAGGAGTAGATTTAGTGGTATGGGTAGTAGTAGTAGCCGTAGTAGTAAGAGTAGCAATAGAAGTGCTAGCAGCAGCAGTAGTAGGAGTAGTAGGGAGTAGTATTAGAAATACTTGTTGTAGTAGTAGTAGTATCGATACAAATAGTCATAGTTGTAGTAGTAGGAGGAGAAGTTGTAATAATAGTAGTAGCAGTAATAGTAATAGTAATAGTAATAGTAGTAGTAGTAATAGTAATAGTAGTAATAGTTGTTGTAAGAGTTGTAGTAGCAGTAGCAGCAATTGTAGTAATAGCAGCAGCAGCAGTACTAGTTGAAGTAGCAGTTGTGGTAGTAGTAGTAGTAGTAATAGTACTAGTAGTCGAAGTAGTAGCAGTTATTTTTGTAGTCGTAGTGGTCGTAGTTGTAGTTGTAGTGGAAGTAGCAAAAGTAGTAGGAGCAGTAGCAATAGTAGTTGAAGTAGTACTACTACTACTAGTAGTAGTACTGGTAGTAGAAAGTGGTAGCACTAGTAGTAGTAGTAGTAGTTGAAGCCATTGTTGTTGTTGTTGTGGTACTCGTTGCAATAGTAGCAGTAGTAGTAGCAGTGGCCGTAGTAGTAGCAGTAGCAACCGTATTAGTAGTAGTACTAGTACTAGTAGTGGCAATAGAAGTAGTAGTAATAGTAGTTGTAGTAGTAATAGCAGTAGTTGTAGCAGTTAAAGTAGTAGTAGTATAGTAGTAGTAGTACTAGTGTAACAGTAGTAGCAGTAGTATCCATAGTAGTTGTTGCTGTAACAGCAGTTGCAGCAGTAGTAGTAATAGGAGTAGCAGTAGTTGTAGAAGTAGTAGTAGTAGTTGCGGCAGCTATATTAGTAGTAGTAGTATTAGTAGTAGTAGCAATAGTTTCAGTAGTAGTAGTAGTAGGAGTAGTAGTAGTAGCTGTAGTCGAGGTGGTGGAGTAGTAGTAGGCGTTGTGGTAGTGGTAGTGATATTAGTAGTAGCTACAAAAGCAGTAGTAGTTATTGTAGTATTAGTAGTTGTAGAAAAAGTATTGGTAGCATGAGTAGCAGCAGCAGGAGTAATAGTGGTAGTAATAATTGTAGTAGTTGTAGTATTAGTAGTAGTACTAGTAGTTGTAGTAGTGGTAGTTGAGATAGTAGTATTGGTAGTGGCAGTAGTATTATTAGTGGTGGTGGTAGTAGAAATTTTAGTAGTAGTAGCAGTAGCAGTTGTTGTTGTAGTAGAAGTAGTAGTAGTAGTAGTAGTAGTTGGAGTAGCAAAATCTATAGTAAAATTAATAGTAGTGTTAGTGGTAGTATTAGGAGTAGTAGCAGTCGTAGTTGTTGTCGTAGTAGTAGTAGAAGCAGTATCAGTAATAGTTGTTGTTATAGTATTAGTAGTAGTAGAAGTAGTGTTGTAGCAATTAGAGTAGTAGTTGTTGTAGAAGTGGTAGTAATAGTCGTCATCGTCGTAGTAGTAGTAGCAGCAGCAGTACCTGTAGTAGTAGTAACAGTGGTAGTGGTAGTAGTGGTAGTTGTAGTAGTAGCAGTAGTAGTAGCCGTAGTGGTAGTAGTAGTAGTAGCACAGTAGCATCATCAAAAGTATTAGTAGTAGTAGCCATAGTAGTAGTTGTACTAGTATTAATAGTAGTAGTAGGAGTAGAAGTTGGTGTTGGAGTAGTTGTAAGCATTGTAGTAGTAGTAGTAGTAGTACTAGAAGGAATAGTATCAATAGTAATAGTAGGAGTCGGAGAAATAGCAGTAGTAGTTGTCATTGCAGTAGGAGTAGTAGTAGTAGTAATGGTCGAAATATTAGTAGTAGTAGTAGGACTAGCAGTACCAAAAGTATGGGTAGTTGTGATAGTAGTAGTAGTAGCAGCAGCAGCGGTAGTGGTAGCAGTAGTAGTAGCAATAGTAGTTGTCGCAGTAGTTGTAGTAGTAGCAATTGTAGCTGTAGGAGTAGCATTAGCGACAACTGTAGCCAAAGTAGTAGTAGCTGGAGTAGTAGTAGTAGTATTAGTAGCTATAACAGTAGTAGCAGTTATAGCAGTAGTGGCAGCAATAGTAGCAGTAGCAGTAGTTGCAGCAGTCATAGTAGTAGTAGTTGTTGTAGTATTAGCAGCAGCAGCAGTAGTAGTAGTAATCGTAGTAATACTAGTAGTGGCAACAGTTGTAGTAGTAATAGTAGTAATAATAGCCATAGTAAAAAGTAGTAATGGTAGAAATAGTAGTAGCATTGGCAGTAGCAGTAGTAGTAAGAAGAGTAGTAGCTGGAGGAGGAGGAGCAGCAGTAGTAGTAGTTGTTGTAGTAGGAGTATCAGTAGCAGCAGTTTTAGAAGTAGTAGTAGTAGTACGGCTAGCATTAGCTGTAGTAGTAGTAGAAGGAGCCGAAGCGGTAGTCACAGTAGCAGTAGTGGTAGTAGTAGTAGTCGTAGTAGTAGCAGTAACAGCTGTTGTAATAGCAGTAGTAGTAGAAATAGTAGTAGTAGCAGCAGTTGTTGTAACAGTAGTTGTAGCATTTGCAATTGTAGCCGTAGTAAAAGTAGTAGTCTTAGCTAGAGCAGTAGTAGTAGCACAAGTAGTGGTAGCAGTAGTAGTAGATGTAGCAGTAGTAGCAGTTGTTATAGTAGCAGTAGTAGCAATCGCAATAGTAGTAGTTGTTGTAGCAGTCAGAGTAGCAGCAACCGTAGTAGTAATAGTGGTTATAATACTAACAGTAGTTGTAGTAGTAGTATTAGTAATAGTAGTAATAGTAGTGGTGGTAGCAGTTGCAGTAGCAATAATAGTAATAGTAGTAGTCGTAAGCAATAGTAATAGAAGAAATAGTAGTAGTAATAACAGTTGTAATTGTAGTATCAGTAGTAGTAGCAGTATCAGTTTTAGTAATAGAAGAAGTAACAGGAGGAGGAGTAGTAGCAGTAGTAGTAGTAGTTGTAGTTGTCATAGTCATAGTAGAGTTATCGTGGTAGTAGTAGTAGTAGAAGTAGTAGTAGTAGCAGTAGTCGCAGTAGTAATAGTGGCAATAGTTATAGTTGTAGTAGTAGTAGTAATAGTAGTAGTAGTTGTAGTAGTAGTAGTTATTGTGTAGTAGCAGTTGTAGCAATAGAAGTAATAGTAGGAGTAGCAGCAGTAGTAGCTATAGAAGTAATAGTTGGAGCAATAGTAGTAGTAGTAGGCATAACAGCTACAGTAGTAGTAGTTGTTGTAGTAATAGTAGCAGTAGTAGTAGGAATATCAATGGTAGCAGTAGTGGTTGTAGCAGTAGTAGGAGAAGGAGTAGTAGTACTAGCAGGAATAGCAATAGAAGTGGTAGCAATAGTGGTAGTGGTAGGAGCGGTAGAAGTAGTGGAAGTTGTAGCAGTAGCATAGGAATAGTAGTAGCAGTTATAGTAGTAGTAATAGTAAGTAGTTGTAGGAATAGTAGTAGTGGGAGTAGTAGCCGTAATAGTAGCTGTTGTAGCAATAGTAGTATCAGTAGTAGCCAGAGTAGTAGCAAAAGTGGTAGTAGTAGTAGCAATAATAACAGTAGTATTAGCAGCTATAGTAGTAGTAGTAGTAGTAGTGGAAGTCGTGGCAGTAGTAGCCGTAATAGTAGCAATAGTAGTTGTAGCAGAAGTAGCAGCTGTAGCAGTAGTAGTAGTAGTGGTTCTAGTAGCAGTAGTAGTAGTGGAAGGAGAAGTAGTAGTAATTGTCACGGTGGTAGTACCGATAGTAGAATTACTGGTACTAATCCAACTCCTACTTGTGCTACTACTACTATTACTCCTACTCCTACTACCACTACTGGCACTTCTCCAACTCCTACTACTACTACTGATGCCACTTCTACTACTGCTGCTACTATTATTACTTATTTTACCCCTATTCCTGCTCTTGCTACTACTAATACTACTCTTGCTCCTACTAGAGCTACTCCTACTCCTGCTATTGTTGTTGCTGCTACTAAAACTTCTACTACTGCTACTACTTCCATTACTACTCCTACTACTACTACTAATACTACCACCACTACTACTGCTACTGCTGCTATCGCTACTACTACAATTGGTACGACTACTACTACTACTATGAATACTACTAATACTCTACAACTTCTACTCCTACTGCTACTACTAATACTAATACAACTACAACTACTTCTCTGACTACTTCTGCTGCTACTGCTACTACTACTACTCCTACCACTACTACTACTACTATTACTACTACAATTACTACTACTACTACAATTACGACTACTACTATTCCTACTCCTACTCCTACTACTACAACTAGCAATCCTACTACAACCACAACTGCTACTACTACTCGTACACAAACTAGTACAACTACTACTACAACTACTAACACTAAAATTACATCTATTGCTACTACTACTATTGCTCCAACTCATACTACTATTGTTACCACAATTACTACTACTACTACTATTACTCCTACTACTACTAATACCGCTATTACCACTACTACTACTACAACTACAACTACAACTATTACTCCTTCTGTTACTGCTACTATAACAACTTCAACTACTACTGCTACTACAACTACTACACCTACTAGTATTATTAGTACTATGACTACTACTGCTACTGCTAATACTTTTCCTACTGCTTTTACTCCTACTAGTACAACTACAATTACTACTACCAATACTACTACTACTTCTACTAGTACTACCACTACTACCACTCCTATTACTACTACTACTACAACTACTACTACAACTACAACTACTACTAATACAATTTCTGCTACCACACAACCTATCACTTATAATGCAACTACTACTACTACTACAGTTACTCCTCCTACTAATGCTACCACTACTACTACTACAACAATTACTACTACTACTAATACTATACCTCCTAATGCTACTACTACTACTAGTACTATAATCGCTACTAGTACTACTGCTACTACTACAACTACTACAACTACTACACCTACTATTACAGCTGCTACTCCTGCTCTTACTCCTACTACTGCTACTACTACTACTACACCTCCTCCTACACCTACTATAACTACTACTACTTCAACTCCTACAACTACGACTACTAGTACTACTACTAATCTGCTAGTACAACTGCAACTACTAGTACTTCTACTACTTCTACTACTACTACTACTACTACCACTACTACTACTTCTAATACTACAACAACTACTACTTCTAATACTATAACAACAACTACTACTAAAACTACTACCACTACTACTACTACTACAACTGCTGCCGATGCTGTAGCTACTACTACTACTGCTACTACTCCTACTACTCATACTCTTACTACCGCCACTACAACTACACCTACTACTACAACTACTTCTGCTACCAGAACTACTAGAGCTACTACTCCTACTATTGCTACTACTACTCCTACTCATACTCTTACTACTACTACTACTCCTACTCCTACTCCAAGTCTTACAACAATAACAACTACTACTACTCTGACCACTACTACTACAACTGTTACTAGTCTACAAGTGCAACTGCTACTACCAGTAGTCCTATTACTACTACTGCTGCTACTACTGCTACCACTATTACCACTACTAGTACTACAACGACTACTACTACTACTACTACTACTACTACTACTACTACTACTTCTACAATAACTACTACTACAACTACTACTACTACTGCTATTATTACTACAACTACCACTACCATCACTCCTACTCCTACTACTATTCCTACTACTACTATTACACTCCTACTCCTACTATTGTTGCTAGTACTCCTACTCCTTCTACTACCACAACTACTACTACTACTATTCCTATTCCTACTGATACTACTACTTCTACTACTACTCCCATCACTCCTACTACTATTGCTACAACTACTCCTACTCCAACTACTACTACTCCTACGACTACTACCACCCCTACTCTAACTCCTACAACTATTACAACAACTACTACTACTACTACACCTACTACTACCCCTACACCAACTCCTTCTCCTATTACTACCACTACTGCTGCTACTACTGTTATGACTATTGCTACTCCTACTACTTCTACCACCATAACTACTACTACTGCAACTAATACAACAACTACTACTACTACTACTACTACTACTACTACTATATTTCCAACTGCTACTATTACTATTACAACTACTAATACTACTAGTACAACTATAACTATTCCTGCTCCTACTCCTACTACTACTAATTCTACTCCTACTACAAATACTACTACTCTTACTACTACTACAATAACTACTACTACTAGCACAACTACTCCTACTCCCACTACTAGTACTACCATTACTTCAACTACTAATACTCATACTACTACTCCCACTCCAAATCCTGCTACTACTACTACTGCTTCTGCTACTAGTGCTAGTACTGCTTCTACTACTCGTATTACTATTAGTACTACTACTACTACTACTACTCCTACTACAACTGCTACTATAACTACTATTACTATTACTGCTATTCTAACTACTACTAATACTCCTACTACTCCTAATACTACTGCTGCTGCTGCTACAACTACGATTGCTACTACTACTATTACTACTATGACTACAACTAGTATTACTACTACTACTACTATTACTACTACTGATACTACTACTTCTACTACTACTACAACTCATACTACTACTACTCTACTACTATTACTACTATTAATGCTACTACTACTCTACTACTAGTAGGAGTGCTAGGAGTAGCAGGCAGTTGCAGAAGTTGGAGGAGAACTAGGATTAGTTGTAGTAGTAGCAATTGTAGTTGTAGTTGCAGCAGTAGTAGTCGTACAAGTAGTAGCATTGTCAGTATTAGTAGTAGTAGTAGTTTTGGTATTAGTAGTTGTAGTAGTAGTAGTAGCAATTATACTAGTAGTAGTAGCAGTAGTAGAAGTAGTATTAGTAGTAATAGTAGTAGTAATAGTAGTATTAGCTCTTGTTGTTGTTGTTGTAGCAGTTGTGGCAGTAGTACTAGTAGTAATTGGAGCTAGGGTAGTAGTAGTAGTATGAGTTGGAGTAGGAGTAGCAGTAGCAGTAGTAGTAAGAGTAGTATGAGTTGTAGCAGTAGTAGTAGTAGGAGTAGGATTGGGACTTGTAGTAGTAGTTGTTATTGTAGTATTGATAGCAGCAGCAGTAGTAGTAGTGTTAGTATTACAGGTAGTAGTACCACCAGTAGTAGGAGTTGTAGTATTAGCGATTGCACTATAACTAGAAATAGTAGTAGTTGTTGTTGTTGTAGCAGCAGCAGTTGGAGTAGTTGTTGTAGCAGTTGTAATAGTAGTAGCAATAGTAGGAGTTGGAGGGGGTAGTAATTGGAGTTTCAATATTAGCAATCAGAGTTGGAGTACTAGTAGCAGTAGTTGTACAAGAAGTAGGAGTAGAAGTAGTAGTAGTAGTAGTAGTAGTAGTAGTAGTAGTAGTAGTAGGTGTGGCTGTAGTAGTAGCAATAGTAATAGTTATTATAGTAGCAGCAGTAGTAGTATGGGTGTTTGGAGTAATAGTATTAGTATGAGTAGTAGTAGTAGTAGTAGTAGTAGTAGTAGTAGTAGTAGTAGTAGTAGTAGTAGTAGTAGTAGTAGTAGTAGTAGTAGTAGGAGTAGGAGAAGTTGTAGGAGTAGTAGTAATAGTAGTTGTAATTGTAGTAGTAGCAATAGCAAAAGTTCTACTAGTAGTAGTAGGAGTGTTTGGAGTCCTAGTGTTAGTACGAGTAGTAGTTGAAGGAGAAAGAAGAGTAGTAGTCATAGTAGGAGGAGTAGTAGTAATAGTAGTAGTAGTAGCATTAGTAGTACTATTGGTAGTAGTAGCAGCAGTAGTAGTAGGAGTAGTAGTAGATGTAGTAGCAGTAGCAGTAGCAGTAGCAGTTGTAGTAGTAGTAGCTGTAGTAGTAGTAATAGTAGTAGTAGTAGTCGTAGCAGTAGTAACAGCAACAGTAGTAGCAGAAGTAGTAGGAGTGTTTGGAGTATTACTAGAAGGAGGAGTAGTAGTAGTCGTCGTCGTAGTGCTAGTGGTAGTCGTAGTGGTAGTAGTAGTAGTAATAGTAGTATTCATAGTAGGAGTGTAGTAGTAGTAGTAGTAAAAGGAGAAGTAGTAGTTGATCTTGTAGGATTATTATGAGTAGTAGTAGTAGTAGGAGTAGTAGTAGTACTTGGAGTAGTTTTAGTAGTAGGAGGAGGAGTTGTAGTAATAGTAGTAGTAGTAGCAGTAGTAGCGAGAGTAATGTTGTATTAGTAGTAGTAATAGTAGTATTAGTAGTTGTAATAGTACTATTAGCAGCAGCAAAAGTAGTAGTAGTAGTAGTAGTAGCGCCAATAGTAGCAGTCATAGTAAGAGTTGTATTAGCAGCAGCATCAGTAGTAGTTGTAGTAGCATATAAGTTGTAGTTGTTGTTGATGTTGTTGTAGTAGTAGTAGTAGTACTAATAATAGTTGTTCTAGTAGTTGTAGAAGTAGTAGTAGTTGTTATTATTGTAGCAGTAGTAGCTATGGTAGTAGTAGTAGTAGGATTAGTAGTAGTTCGTAATAGTAGTAGTAGTAGCAGTAGCAGCAGCAGTAGCAATAGTAGTTGTAGTAGTTGTGGTAGCTGGAGGAGATGGAGTAGGAGTGGGAATAGTAGTAGTAGGAGTAGTGGTAGTAGTAGTAATAGTAATATTAGTGGTAGTTGTTGTAGTAGTAGTAGCAGAAGTAGTAGTATTACTAGGAGTAGCAGTATTAGTATTAATAGTAGCAGCATTAGTTGTAGAAGTTATTTTTGGAGCAGAAATAGTAGTTGTAACACTTGCAACAGTAGTAGCAATAGTAGTAGTAGGAGTGTTAGGAGTAGTAGTAGTACTTGGAGGAGGAGGATGAGTAGTAGTAGTAGTAGTAATAGTAGTAGTAGTTGCAGTAGTAGTGGGAGTAATGGTAGTATTAGAAGTAGTAGTGGTAGTATTAGTATCAGTAGTGGTAATGGTAGTATTAGCAGTAGTTGTAGTAATAGTAGCACCAATAGCTGCAATAGTAGTAGTAGGAGTAGTAGTAGCATATTAGTAGTAGTAGTTGTATTAGTTGTAGTAGTAGTAGTAGTAGTAGTAGTAGTAGTAGCAGTAGGTGTAGTAGTAGTAGTTGGTGTAGTAGTAGTAGTAGTAGTAGTAGTAGTAACAGCAGCAGCAGCAATTGATCTAGTAGTAGAAGTAGTAGTTGTTGTTGTTGTTGCTATAAAAGTAGTAGTAGTAGGAGTAGAAGTAGTAGTAGTAGTAGTAGTAGTAGGAGGAGGAGGTGGAGGAGGAGGAGTAGTGTCAGTGTTAGTAGTAGTTGTCCCATTAGTAGGAATTGTAGTAGTGAAAATTGTACTAGTAGTAGAAATAGTAGTAGAGTAGCTGTTCTTGTAGTAGAGGTAGTAGTAGTAGTTGAAGTAGTAGTAGTGGTAGGAGCAGCAGCTGCAACAGTAGTAGTAGTAATTGCAATGGTAGAAGTTGTAATAGTAGTAGTAGTAGTAGTAGTAGTAGTAGTAGTAGTAGTAGTAGAAGTCCTGACAGTAGTTGCAGTAGTAGTAGGAGTAGTTGTTGTTGTTGTTATTGTAATAGTAGTAGAAGTACTAGCAGTAGTAGTCATAGGAGTTGTTATTTTTGGAGGAGTTGGAGTAGGAGTAGTAATAGAGTAGTAGTAGTTGGAGTAGTGGCAGTAGTAGTACTAGGAGTTGTAGTAGTAGTAGCAACATTCATATTAGTATTAGTAGTAGCAATAGTGGAAGGCTTAGTAGTAGTAGCAGTTGTACTGGTAGTATTGTAGTTGTAGTAGTAGCACTAGTTGTAGTAGTAGTACTCGAAGTAGCAGTAGTAGTAGTAGTAATACTAGCAGTACTAATACTTATAGTAGCAGTAGTAGTACTAGTTGCAGTAGCAACTGTTGTAGTAGCAGTAGTAGTAGGAGCAATGGTAGCAATATGCATAGTTGTAATAGTAGTAGTAG
Source organism: Trichopus zeylanicus subsp. travancoricus (assembly GCA_005019695.1). NCBI lineage: Eukaryota > Viridiplantae > Streptophyta > Magnoliopsida > Dioscoreales > Dioscoreaceae > Trichopus > Trichopus zeylanicus. The sequence continues at coordinate 23,014 of RXID01014837.1, read as the reverse complement.
TTATTATTGTAGGAGGAGGAGGAGGAGTGTACTAGTGGTGTCAGTAGTTGGAGTAGTTGTCATAGAAGACGTAGGAGTGTTTGGAGTTGTAGTAGTAATAGGAGTAGTAGTAGTGGTAGTACTAGTAGCAATTGAAGTAACAGGAGTGTTAGTATTAGTTGCAACAGCAGCAGTAGTTGTAGTTGTAGTGTTAGAATTAGTAGTAGTAGCACCGGTAGTAGTAGTAGTAATAGTGGCAATTGTACTAGTATAAGAAGTAGTAGTAGTAGTGGTAGTAGTTGTTGTAGTAGTAGTAGTAGTAGTAGTAGTAGTAGGAATAGTTGTTGTAGTTGTTGTAGTAGAAGCAGTAGCAGTAGCAGTAGTTGTTGTAGTAGCAATAGTAGTAGTATTAGTAATAGCCGTAGCAGTAGCAGCAGCAGTTGTAGTAGTAGAAGTAGTAGGATTGTTTGGGGTAGTAGTAGTTGTAGTCGTAGTGCTAGTACTATTAGCAGTAGTCATAGTGGTGGTAGTAGTAGTAGTAGTAATCGTAGTAGCACTAGTTGTGGTAGTAGTAGCAGTAGTAGTGGTAGGAGAAGTAGTATTTGATCTTGTCAGACTATTATAAGTATAGTAGTAGTAGGAATTGTAGTAGTAGTAGTAGTAGGTGTTGTAGTGGCAATAGTCGTAGTAGTTGTAGCAGTGATAGTAGGGGTAGGCGTTGGAGTAGGATTACTAGTAGATTTGTAGTACTAGTAGTAGCAGTTGCGGCGTACTAGTAGCAGGAGTAGTAGTAGTAGTAATGGAAGTATTAGTAGTGGCAGTAGTTGCATTTGCAGTAATTGTAGTAGTTGTAGCATGAGTTGTAGGTGTGGTAGTAGTAGTAGGAGTTGGAGTAGGACTTGTAGTGGTACTAGTAGTAGTATTAGTATAAGTCGGAGTTTTAGTTGTTGGATTAGTAGTAGCAGTAGCAATGTGTGTAGCAGTAGTTGTAGTATTAGTAATAGTAGTTGTAGTAGTAGGAGTACGAGTTGGAGTAGTAGTAGTAGTTGTTGTTGTAGTAGTAGTAGTAGTAGGAGTTGGAGTAGGAGTAGTAGTAGCAGTAGTAGTAGCAGTTATAGTACTATTAGTAGTAGTAGTAGGAGGAGGATGAGGAGGATGAGGAGGAGGAGCAGTAGCAATAGCCACAGTAGCAGTACTTGTAGTAGCTGTTCGATCTAGAGTAGGAGTGGGAATAGTCGTAGTAGGAGGAGTAGTAGTAGCAGTAGTGATAATAATATTAGTGGTAGTAGTAGCAGTAGCAGCAAAAGTAGCAATATTACTAGGAGCAGTAGTAGTAGTATTACTAGCAGCAACAATAGTAGTAGTAGTTATTATTGGGGACCAAGTAGTAGTTGTAATACAAGCAGCAAAAATAGTAGTAGTAGTAGTCATAGTAGTAGTAGTAGTAGTAGTAGTAGTAGTAGAAGTCCTAACAATAGTAGCAGTAGTTGTAGTAGGAGTAGTTCTAGTCATTATAGTAGTAGTAGAAGTACTAGCAGCAGTAGTAATAGGATCTGTTATTGTTGGAGGAGTTGGAGTAGGAGTAGTAATAGGAGTAGTAGTAGTTGGATTAGTGGCAGTAGCAGTACTAGGAGTTGTAGTAGTAGTAGTAGTAGTAGCATTCATATTAGTATTAGTAGTAGCTGTAGTTGAAGGAGTAGTAGTAGTAGCAGTTTTACTGGTAGTAATACAGTAGCAATCTTAGTAGTTGTAGTAGAAGCACTAGTTGTAGCAGTAGTACTTGGAGTAGTAGTAGTACTCGAAGTAGTAGTAGTAGTGGTAGTAGTAGTAGTTGGAGCAGTAGTAGCAGAAGTAGTAGTAGGAGCAATAGTAGCAGTATGAGAAGTAGAAGTTGGAGCAGTAGTAGTAGAAGTTGCAGTAGCAACTATTACAGCAGTAGTAGTAGGAGCAGTAGTAGCAGTATGAGTAGTTGTAATAGTAGTAGTAGTAGCAACTGCATCAGTAGTAGTTGTAGTAGTGGAAGGAGCTGGAGTGTAGTAGTGGTGTTAGTAGTTGTAGGTGTGTTTGGAGTTGTAGTAGTAATTGTAGTAGTAGTGCTAGTACTAGTAGCAGTTGAAGTAGCAAGAGTGTTACTATTAGTATCAATAGGAGCAGTAGCAGTAGTAGTAGTGTTAGTATTAGCAGTAGTTGTACCAGTAGTAGTAGGAGTAGTAATAGTGGCAATTGTGCTAGTAGAAGAAGTAGTAATAGTTATAGTAGTAGTAGTGGTGGTGGTGTTGGTGGTAGTCGTAATAGCAGTAGTAGTTGTAGTAGTAGCAGTTATAGTAGTAGTAGTCGTAGTTGTAGTAGTTGTGGTAGTAGAAGTAGTAGTTTTTGCAATATTAGTAGTAGGAGTTGGAGCAGGAGTGGTAGTTGCTGTTATAGTAGTAGTAGTCAGAGTGGTAGTTATAGTCATAAGTATAGGAGCAAGAGTAGAAAGAGTCAAACTATGAGTAGTAGTAGTACTAGTGTTGTGTTAGGATTTGTATTAGAAGTACCAGTTGTAGTAGGAGTAGGAGTAGTAGCAATTGTACTAGTAGTAGAAGTAATAATAGTAGTAGTAGTGGTAGTAGTAGTTGTAGTAATAATAGTAGTAGTAGTATTAGTAGCTATAGTAGTGGTAGTAGTTGTAGTAGTAGTGGAAGTAGTCGTAGTTGTAGTTGTAGTAGTAGTTGTAGTAGTTGGAGTAGGGGTAGTAGTAGTTGTAGGAGTGGTAGAAGTTGTAGGAGTTAGAGCAAGAGTAGTAGTAGTTTTTGTACTAGTAGTGGTAGTAGCAACAGTACTAGTAGTTGTTGTTGTTGTCGTACTGGCAGCAATAGTAATAATATAAGTACTAGTAGTAGTAGTATTAGTAGTAGTAGTAGTTCAAGTTGTAGTCGTTGTATGAGTTGTAATAGGAGTAGTAGTAGGAGCTGAAGTAGGAGTTGGAGTAGTGGTAGAAGTAGTAGTAGTAGTAGTAGTAGTAGTAGTAGTAGTAGTAGTCATAGTCGTAGTAGCAGCAGCATTAGGAGTTGGATTAGGAGGAGTAGTAGTAGTAGGATTAGCAATAGTAGTAATAGTAGTAGTAGTAGCTGTAGCAGTAATAGTAGTAATAGTAGTAGTGGTACTAGTAGTAGTAGTAGTAGTTGTTGTTGTTGTTGTTGTTGTTGTAGTAGTAGTAGTAATAGTAGTAGCAGTGGCAGTATTATTAGTAGAAGTAGTATTAGTACGAGTAGTAGTAGTAGTAGTAGTTGTAGGAGTAATGGTGGTAGTAGAAGTCGTGGTAGTAGTAATAGTAGTAGTAGTAGTTGTTGTTGTTGTTGTTGTCGAAGTAGCCGTAGGAGTAGTAGTTGTAGTACTAGTAGTAGTAGTAGCTGGTGGAGCACTAGTAGTAGTAGTAGGAGTAGTAGTGCAACTAATACTGTTGCTACAACTACTAATACTGCTACTTCTACTTCTACAACTATTACTACAACTACAAAACTACTACTTCTTTTACGACGACAACTACTGCTACTGTTACAAATACTACTACAACTTCTACTATTCTTACTGATACTATACTACTCTTGCTACTAATAACACTCCTACTACTTCTACCACTGCTACTACTATTTGTACTCCAACACCTACTGTTACTACTACTACCCCTATTCCAACTACTACTACTACCACTACTGCTACTATTACTACTACTGCTACTACTACTACTACCACAACTCCAACTACTAGTACTCCTAGTGTCATTCTATCTCCAACCCCTAATACTACTATTGTTGTTGCTACTGCTGCTAGTAGTAACACTACTACTATTTCTACTGCTACGTCTGCTACTGTTACTACTACTACTACTACTGTACATACTTCTCCTGCTACTACTGCTACAACTACTCCTGCTACTACAGCTACTAACTACTACTACTTCCACTATTATGACTACTACTGCTACTACAATTGCTGCTACTACTACTACTACTTCTACAACTAATGCTATTATTAATGCAACTACTTCCACTACTGCTACTACTACTGCTATGACTACTACTACTACTACCGCTAGTGCTACAATATAAGTAATAGTAGTAGTAGTAGTTATTATAGTAGTAGTAGTAGTTGCTATAGTTGTAGCAGTAGTAGTAGAAGTAGTAGTAGTAGTAGGATTAGGAGTAATATGAGAAGTGGTAGTTCTAGCGGTAGCAATGTTAGTAGAAGTAGTAGTAGTTGTAGAAGTAATAGCAATAGTTGCCATTTTAGTAGTAGTGGTACAAGCAGTAGTAGTAGCAGTAGTAGAAGCAGTAGTAGTAGAAGAAGAAGTAGTAGTGGTAGTGGTAGTAGTAGTAGTAGTAGAAGTAGCAGTAGGAGTAGTAGTTGTTATAGTAGTAATGTTAGTAGCAACTGCTGTAGTGGCTATAGTAGTAGCAGCAGCAAAAGCATTAATAGTAGTAGTAGCAGCAATAGTGGTAGTAGTAGAAATAGTAGCAGCAGTAGTGGGTGTAGGTGAAGCCGTAGTAGTTATTGTTGTTGTTGTAGTAGTAGTAGTAGCAGTAGCAGTAAAAGAAGTAGTGGTAGTAGTAGTTAGTAGCAGTCGCAATAATCACAAAAGTCATGGTAGTAGTAGTAGTAGTAGTAGTAGTTTGCCATAGAAGTAACAGTTTGTAATAGTAGTATTGTAGTAGTAGTAGTAGTCGTAGCAGTAGTCGTAGTAGTAGTAGCAGTAGTAGCAGAAGTAGAAGTAGTCGTAGTAATACTAGTAACAGTCATAGGAGTAATAGTGGTAATAGTAGTAGTAGTTGCAGTAGTAGCATTAACAGCAGCATTAATAGTAATAGTAGTTGTAGTAGTAGCAGAAGCAGTAGCAGTAATAGTAGTAATAGTAGTAGTAGTAGAAGCCACAATTGTAGTGGTGGAGGTGGTGGTGGTGGCAGTAGTAGTAGTAGCAATGGTAGTTGTAGCAGTAGTTGTTGCAGGGGTAGCAGAACTAGCAGAATTACTCGTCGCAATGGTCACAACCGCAGTAGTAGTAGTAATAGAAGTAGAAGTAGCTTCGACAGCTGTAGTAGTAGTACTAGTACTAGTAGAAGTAGAAGTTGTAGTAGTTGTAGTTGTCATCATAATATTAGTAGTAGTATTCAAAGTAGTAGTAGCAGTAGCAATATTAGTCGTAGTTGTGGACTTAGCAGTAGTTGTAGCAAAAGTTGCAGTAATAGTCATAGAAGTGGTACGAGTGGTTGAGATTGTAACGGTTTTAGCAGAAGTAATAATAGTAGTGGTCAGAGTAGTAGTAGTAGCACTAGTAGCAGTAGCAGTAGTATTGGTAATATAAGTAATAGTGCATAAACAGCAGTCATAGTGGTTGTAGTCTCAGTAGCCATATTAGAAGTAGTAGTGGTAGTAATACTTGTAGTTGTAGTAGTAGTTATAGTAGTTGTAGTAGTAGTAGTTGTTGTTATAGTAGTCATAATAGGAATAGTAGTACTAGGAGGGGGAGAAGAATTGGTGGTAGTAGTAGCGGTAGAAGCAGTAGTAATAGGAGTAGCAGTAGTTGTAGTTGTAGTAGCAGTAGTAGGTGGAGGAGGAGTAGTAGGAGTACAAGAAGTAGTAGCTATAGGAGTGGTAGAAGTAGTAGTACTTGTAGTAGTAATAATATTAGTAGTATTAGTAGAAGTTGGAGTGGTAGTAGGAGAAGTATAATAGTAGTAGTAGTAGCATTAGCAGCAGTAGTAGTAGTTATTATAATAGTAGCGGTAGTAGTAGTAGTAGGAGAAATAGAGCGGTAGCAGTTGCAATAGTCGTAGTAGTTGTAGTAGTATTTGTAGTAGTGGTGGTGCTAGTAGTAGTAGTAGTAGCAGTTGTAGTAGCACTAGTAGAAGTAGTAGCAGTTGTAGGGGTAGTAGATATAGTAGTATTAATAGTAGTAGTAGTACTTATTGTTGTTGTTGTAGTAGTAGTAGTTGTTGTTGTCGTAGTACTTGGAGTAGTAGCAGTAGTAGCAGTGATAGTAGTAGTATTAGTGGCAATAGTAGCAGTAGTAGCAGTTATAGTAGTAGTTGTAGCAGTTGTGGTGGTAGTAGGTGAAGTAGCAGAAGTAGTAGTAGAAGCTGTAGTAGTAGCAGTTGTAGTAATAGCCACAGTAGTAGCAGTAGAAGTAGCAGTAGTTGCAATAGTAGTTGTAGTACTAGTAGTGGTAGTAGTACGTGTAGTTGTTGCGGTAGCAATAGTGGTACTAGTAGTAACAGTTGTAGTAGTAGCAGTAGTGGCAGTAGTAGTCGTAGAAGTAGTAGTAGAAGCAGTCATTGTAGTATTAGTAGTTGTAGTAGCAGTGGTAGTAGTAGCTGTAGTTGTAGCAATAGTAGCAGTTGTTGTTGTTGTAGTAGTAGTAGTAGTAGTAGCCAGAGCAGTAGTAGCAGTAGAAGTACCAGAAGTAGTAGTACGTTTTGTTGTAATAGTAGTAGTAGTGATAGTAGTAGTAGTAAGAGTTGTAGTAGTGTTAGTAGTAGTAGCTGTTGATGTAGTAATAGTAGTAGTAGCTATTGTAGTAGTAGTAGAATTAGCTATAGCAGTAGATGTAATTGAAGTAGCAGTAGGTGGAATAGTAGTAGTTGTAGTAGTAGTAGTAGTAAGATTGGTAGCAGTTGCAGTAGTAGAATTAGTAGTTGCAAAAGTAATTATAGTAGGAGAGTTAGCAGTAGTAGTGGTAGGAGTGGTAGTAATAGTAGTAGCAGTAGTGATATTACTTGCAGTAGAAGCTATTGTAGTAGTAGTTGTAGCAGTAGCCATAGTAGCAGTAGTAGCACTAATAATAGTAGATATAGTAATCGTCACAGTTGCTATTATAGTTGTAGTAGTAGCAACTGTTGTAGTTGCAGAAGTAGGTGTAGGAGCTCTAGTAATAGTAGTAGGGGCAGCAATAATAGTAGCAATAGTAGTAGGTAGAGTAGTAGTAGTAGTAGCAGTCGCAGCAATAGTAGTAATAGTAGTAGGAGCAGCAGTAGCCATAGTCAAAGTAGCCGTAGTAGCGATAATCACAGTAGTAGGAGTCGCAACAATAGTAGTAGTGTTAGTTGTACTAGTAGTAGATGTAGTAGAAGGAGTAGAAGTAGGAGTAGACTAGTCATAGTAGTGGTCGTAGTAGTAGCAGTAGTAGTCGCAGCAGTAGTAGTAGTCATAGTAGAAGGAGAAGTAGTAGAGTAGTAGTTGTTGTTGTAGTCATAGCAGTAATAGCAGTAGTAGAAGTAGTAGTTGTTGTAATAATAGCGGTAGTAGTAGTAGTAGGAGAAATAAGTAGTAGTAGTAGTAATAGTAGTAGTAGGAGAAATAAGTAGTAGTAGTAGTAATAGTCATAGTAGGAGCAGTAGTATTGGTAGTGGTGGTGGTGCTAGCAATAGCAGTAGTAGCTGTAGTAGTAGTGCTAGTGCTAGTAGTAGAAGTAGTAGCAATAATAGTAGTAGTAGTAGTAGTAGTAGTTATAGTAGCAGTTGTAGTGGTAGTAGTAGTTGTTGTTGTTACAGTAGTACTAGTAGAGTAGTAGGGGTATTAGCTATAATTATAGCAGTAGTATTTGTGGCAATAGTAGCAACTGTAGCAGAATTAGTGGCAGTACTAGTTGTAGTAGTAGTAGCAGTAGTAGTAGTAGCACTAGGGGAAATAATAGAAGTATTAGCTGAAGCATTTGCAGCAGTACTAGCAGTTGTGGTGGTAATAGTGCAGTAGTAGTGGTAGGAGTAGTAGCAATAGTAAAAATAGTAGTAGTAGAAGTCGTGGAAGCAGTAGTGACAATATAAGCAGCTGTTGTAGTAATTGTAATATTTGAAGAAGTAAACGTAGTAGTAATAGTTGTTGTTGTTGTTGTAGTAGTAGTAGTAGTAGTAGCAGTAGCAACAGCAAAAGTATTAGCAGTAGTCGTAGTAGTAGTAGTTGTAGTACTATTACCAGTAGTAGTTGCGGCAGTAGTAGTATTCGAAGAAATAGTAGTAATAACTATAGTAGCAGTAGTAGTAGCCGTTATAGTAGTCGTAGTAGTAGTAGTAATACCATTAGTAGTAGGGTTAGTAGTCTTAGTAGTAGTAGTAGTAGTACAAGCAGTAGAACTAGCAATCATAGTAAGTATCCTAATAGTTAGCATTAGAAGTATTAGTAGTAGTAGTAGTAGTAGTAGTAGCAATAGCAATAGCAGTAGTAGCAGTAGAAGTAGTAATTATGGTAGCAACTGTAGCAGTAGTAATAGTAGTAGTAAGAGAAATTGTAGAAGCACTTGTAGCAGTAGTAGCAGTAGTAGTAATGGCAGCAGTAGTAGAAGCTGTGACTGTATAAGCAAAAGAAGTAGTAGCAGTAGTTGTTATAGTAGTAGCAAGAGTAGTAGTAGTCGCAGTAGTTGTAGTAGTAGCTGTTGTAGAAGAAGAAGTAGTAGTAGTAGTAACCGTAGTAGCAGTAGCAGTAGTCGTAGAAGTAGTGGTTATAGTTATGGTTGATGTAGTAGCCATAGTAGCAGTAGTAGCAGTAGTAGCTGTCATAGCAATTATAGCCATGATAGTAGATGTAGTAGTCGCAAAAATAGTAGTAGGAGTAGTAGTTGTTGTTGTTGTTGTTGTTGTGGCAATAGTATGGGTAGTAGTAGTAGTAGCATCAACGGTTCCTTTGGTAGGAGCAGCATAGTGGTAGTAGCAGAAGTAGTAGGAGCAGTGATAGTGGTAGGAGAAGTAGTAGTAGTAGAAAAAGTAGTAGCAGTAGTAGTAGTAATATTATTAGTAGCAATATTAGTTGTAGTAGTAGTAGGAGTGTTAGGAGAAGCAGTAGAAGGAGGACTGTTGGGAGTAGTAGTAGTAGTAGGAGTAGTAGCAGTAGTAGTAGTAGGAGTAGTAGAAGCAGTAGTAGGAGTTATAGAAGTTGTAGTTATAGAAGTAGTTGTAGTAGTAGAAGCGGAAATAGAATTAGTAATAGGGGTTATAGTATTATAGTCATAGAAGTAGCAGTAATAGAATAAGTATTAGTAGTAGTGGTAGTAGTAGATTTATAAGAAATTGTAGTTGTAGCAGTAGTAGAAGTAGTAGCAATGGGAGTTGCAGCAGCAGCTGCAGCTGCAACAACAACAGAAGGAGTACAAGCAGGAGTAGTAGAAGTAGAAGTAGTAGTACCAGTAGTAGTAGTAGAAGTAGTAGTAGTAGTTTTAGCAGTAGCAGCAATAGTAGTGGTGGTGGTGGTAGTAGTAGTAGTTGTTGTAGTTGTAGTTGTAATTGTAGTAGTAGTGGTGATGGTAGTAGTAGTAGTACTACTACTAGTAGTAGAAGTAGTAGTAGTAGTAGTAGTTTGAGTACGTGTAGGAGGAGTTGTAGTAGGAGTAGTTGTAGTAGTTGTAGGAGTAGCGGTAGCAGTAGTAGAATTAATAGTAGCTGTGGTAGTAGTATTAGGAGTAGTCACAGTACTAGTTGTTGTTGTAGTAGTAGTAGAAGTAGTATTAGTTATAGTAATAGTTGTAATAGTAGTATTAGTAGTACTAGCATAGTAATAGCAGTAGGAGTAGTTACTGTAGTAGCAGCAACAACAACAATAGTAGTAGTAGTAATAGTAGTAATAGTACCAGGAGTAGTAGTTGTTGTTGTAGTAGTTGTGGTAGTAGTCATAGTTTTTGCAGTAGTAACAATCGTAATTGCTATAGTAGCAGTAGTAGTAAGAGTAGTAATAGTACAGAAGTTGTAGCAGTAGTAGGTGTACTACTAAGAGTAGCAGTAGTAAGTGTATTAGGAGTAGTAATTGTCGTTGTTTTTGTAATAGTATTAGTTGTAGTGTAGTAGTAGCAGTTGTAATAGTAGTTGGAGTAGGAGTGGTAGTAGTTGTAGTTGTTGTTGTAGTAGTAGTAGTAGTAGTAGTAGTAGGAGTTGGATTAGGAGTAGGTGTAGTAGTAGTAGTATTAGTACCAGTAGGAGTCAGAGTCGATATAGTTGTAGTAGCAGTAAAAGTCAGAGTAGTAGTAGTTGTAGCAAGATTTGGAGTAGTAAGAGTCATGGTAATTGTAGTAGTAGTATTAGTAGCAGTAGTAGTAGTAGTGGTAGTAGTAGCAGCAGAAGGAGCTGGAGAAATCATAGCAGTGGTTGTTGTTGTTCCTGTAGTTTTTGTAGTAGTAGTTGTTGCAGTAGTTGTATTAGTAGCAGTAGCAGTAGTAGTAGTAGCAGTCTCCATAGTAGTAGTAATAGTAGCAGCAACAATAGTAGTAGTACTAGTGGCCATATTAGTAGCGACAGCAGCAGTAGTATTAGTAGCAATAGTAGTAATTGCAGTAGTAGGAGCAGTAATAGTAGCAATAGTAGTAGCAATAGTAGTAATTGTAGTGGTAGTAGCAGCAAGAGTAGAAGTAGTGGAATTAGTGGTAATAGTAGAGTACTAGTACTACTACTAGTAGTAGTGCTAGTACTAGTTGTAGTAGTAGCAGCAGCAATAGTAATAGTTGTACGAGCAGTAGTATTAGTAGTACTAGTTCTAGTAGTAGTTATAGTAGGAGTAGCAGCAATAGTAGTGTTTGTTATTGTAGTAGCAGTAGTAGCTGTAGTATTAGTTGTTGCAAGTGTAGTAATAGTACTAGTAGTAGCAGTAGTAGTAGTAATAGAAGTAGTAATGGCAGAAGTAGTAGCAGTAGTAGTAGCAGTAGTAGCTGTACTAGTACTAGTAGTTGCTGTAGCAGTTGAGGTCATTGTTGTGGTAGTAGTAGTGTAGTAGTAGATGTCATAGGAGTTGTTGTAATAGTAGTTATCGTAGTTGTAGGGGTTGCAGTTGAAGTTGCAGTAGTTGTAGTAGTAGTGTAGTTGTAGTAGTAGTAGTAGTAGTAGTAGTAGTAGTAGTTGTACTTGTAGTGGTAGTAGTAGTATTAGTGATAGTAGTAGTTGGAGTGTTCCAAGTAGTAGTAGTAGTAGGAGTAGTAGTAGCAGTAGATGTCGTGGTACAACAATAGTAGTGTTAGTAGTAATAGTAGCAGTACTAGTTGTAGTAGAAATAGTGGTGGTGGTGGTGGTGGTGGTAGTAGTAGTACTAGTACCAGTAGTAGTAGTAGCAGCAGGAGTAGTAGTAGGAGTACCAGTAGTAGTAGTAGCAGCAGGAGTAGTAGTAGGAGTACCAGTAGTAGTAGCAGCAGCAGGAGTAGTAGTAGGAGTACCAGTAGTAGTAGCAGCAGTAGTAATAGTTATACTAGGAGTAGCAACAATAGTAGACATCGTGATTGTTGTACTAGTACCAGTAGTAGTAGTAGTAGCAGGAGTAGTGGTAGGAGTACCAGTAGTAGTAGCAGCAATAGTAATAGTTGTACTAGGAGTAGCAACAATAGTAGACATCGTGATTGTCGCAGTAGTTCTAGTACCAGTATTAGTAGTGGATGTTGTAGCAGTACTAGGAGTAGTAGTAGTTGTAGGAGTTGGAGTAGGAGTAGAACTTGCACTAGCAGTCGTTGTAGTACTATTAGTTGCAGTAGTAGTTATAGTAGCAGTGGTAGTAGTAGCTGTGGTTGAAGCAATGGTAGCAGTTGTAGTAGTAGTAGTAGTAGTAGTAGTAGTAGCCGGAGCAGTAGTAGCAGTAGAAGTACCAGAAGTAGTAGTACTTGTTGTTGTAATAGTAGCAAAAGTAGAAGTTGTAATAGTGTTAGTAGTAGTAGCTGTTGTTGTAGTAATAGTAGTAGTAGCTATTGAAGTAGTAGTAGAATTAGCTATAGCAGTAGATGTAATGGAAGTAGCAATAGGCGGAATAGTAGTACTTGTAGTAGTAGTAGTAGTAAGATTGGTAGCTATCGCAGTAGTAGAATTAGTAGTTTCAAAAGTAATTATAGTAGGAGAGTTAGCAGTAGTATTGGTAGGAGTGGTAGTAATAGTAGTAGTAGTGATTTTACTTGCAGTAGAAGCTGTTGTAGTAGAAGCAGTAGTGCCAGTAGCAGTTGTAGCAGTAGCCGTAGTAGCTGTAGTAGCCGTAATAATAGTAGATGTAGAAACCGTCGCAGTAGCTATTATAGTTGCAGTAGTAGCAACTATTGTAGTTGCAGTAGTAGCTATAAGAGCTCTAGTGGTAGTGGCAGGAGCAGCAATAGTAGTAGCAATAGCAGTAGGTAGAGTAGTAGTAGTAGTAGTAGCAGTCGCAGCAATAGTAGTAATAATAGTAGGAGCAGCAGTAGCCATAGTCATAGTAGCCGTAGTAGCGATAATCACAGTGGTAGCAGTAGCAACAATAGAAGTAGTGTTAGTTGTACTAGTAGTAGATGTAGTAGAAGGAGTAGAAGTAGGAGTCGACTAGTCGTAGTAGTGGTCGTAGTAGTAGCAGTAGCAGTCGCAGTAGTAGTAGTAGTCATAGTAGAAGGAGAAGTAGTAGAGTAGTAGTTGTTGTTGTAGTCATAGCAGTAATAGCAGTAGTAGAAGTTGTAGTAGTTGTAATAATAGCGGTAGTAGTAGTAGGAGGATAAATAAGTAGTAGTAGTAACAATAGTCATAGTAGGAGCAGTAGTATTGGTTGTGGTGGTGGTGCTAGCAATTGTAGTAGTAGCTGTAGTCGTAGTGCTAGTGCTAGTAGTAGAAGTAGTAGCAATAGTAGTAGTAGTAGTAGTAGTTATAGTAGCAGTAGTAGTGGTAGTAGTAGTTGTTGTTGTTGCAGTAGTACTAGTAGCAGTAGTAGGGGTAGTAGCTATAATTATAGCAGTAGTATTTGTGGCAATAGTAGCAACTGTAGCAGAAATAGTGGCAGTACTAGTTGTAGTAGTAGTAGTTCTAGTAGTAGTAGCAGCAGTAGCAGTAGCACTAGGGGAAGTAGTAGAAGTAGTAGCAGAAGCATTTGTAGCAGTACTAGCAGTTATGGTGGTAATAGTGTAGTAACAGTATTAGAAATAGCAGTAGTAGAAGTGGTGGAAGCAGTAGTGACAGTATACGCAGCTGTTGTAGTAATTGTAATATTTGAAGAAGTAAAAGTAGTAGTAATAGTTGTTGTTGTTGTTGTTGTTGTAGTAGGAGTAGTAGTATCAGTAGCAATAGCAAAAGTATTAGCAGTAGTCGTAGTAGTAGTAGTAGTAGCACTATTACCAGTAGTAGTTGCGGTAGTAGTAGTATTCGAAGAAATCGTAGTAATAGCTATAATAGAAGTAGTAGTAGCCATTATAGGAGTCGTAGTAGTCGTAGTAGTAGTAGTAGTACCATTAGTAGTAGGGGTAGTAGTAGTAGTAGTAGTAGTACAAGCAGTAGAAGTAGGAATCGTAGTAGGTATCGTAATAGTAGCATTAGAAGTATTAGTAGTAGTTGTAGTAGTAGTAGAAATAGCAATAGCAGTAGTAGCAGTAGAAGTAGTAATTGTGGTAGCAGCCGTAGCAGTAGTAATAGTAGTAGTAACAGAAATAGTAGAAGCAGTTGTAGCAGTAGTAGCAGTAGTAGTAGTGGCAGCAGTAGTAGAAGCAGTGACTGTATAAGCAAAAGAAGTAGTAGCAGTAGTTGTTATAGTAGTAGCAAGAGTAGTAGTAGTCGCAGTAGTTGTAGTAGTAGCTGTTGTAGAAGAAGAAGTAGTAGTAGTAGTAACCGTAGTAGCAGTAGCAGTAGTCGTAGAAGTAGTGGTTATAGTTATGGTTGATGTAGTAGCCATAGTAGCAGTAGTAGCAGTAGTAGCTGTCATAGCAATTATAGCCATGATAGTAGATGTAGTAGTCGCAAAAATAGTAGTAGGAGTAGTAGTTGTTGTTGTTGTTGTTGTTGTGGCAATAGTATGGGTAGTAGTAGTAGTAGCATCAACGGTTCCTTTGGTAGGAGCAGCATAGTGGTAGTAGCAGAAGTAGTAGGAGCAGTGATAGTGGTAGGAGAAGTTGTAGTAGTAGAAGAAGTAGTAGCAGTAGTAGTAGTAATATTATTAGTAGTAGCAATATTAGTTGTAGTAGTAGTAGGAGTGTTAGGAGAAGTAGTAGGAGGAGGAGTGTTGGGAGTAGTAGTAGGAGGAGTAGTAGCAGTAGTAGTAGTTGTAGTAGTAAAAGCAGTAGTAGGAGTTATAGTAGTTGTAGTTATAGAAGTAGTTGTAGTAGTAGAAGCGGTAGTAGAAGTAGTAATAGGGGTTATAGTAGTTGTAGTCATAGAAGTAGCAGTAATAGAATTAGTATTAGTAGTAGTGGCAGTAGTAGATTTATAAGAAATTGTAGTTATAGCAACAATAGTAGTAGTAGCAGTGGGAGTTGCAGCAGCAGCAGCAGCTGCAACAACAACAGAAGGAGTACAAGCAGGAGTAGTAGAAGTAGAAGTAGTAGTACCAGTAGTAGTAATAGAAGAAGTAGTAGTAGTAGTTTTAGCAGTAGCAACAGTAGTATTTGTGGTGGTGGTGGTGGTGGTAGTTGTAGTTGTAATTGTAGTTGTAGTTGTAGTAGTGGTTGCAATAGTAGTAGTGGTGATGGTAGTAGTAGTAGTAGTAGTACTAGTATTAGTAGAAGTAGTAGTAGTAGTAGTAGTATGAATACGTGTAGGAGGAGTTGCAGTAGGAGTAGTTGTAATGGTAGTAGTAGTAGTAGAAGTAGCGGTAGCAGTAGTAGAATTAATAGTAGTTGTGGTAGTAGTATTAGGAGTAGTCACAGTACTAGTTGTTGTTGTAGTAGTAGTAGTAGATGTATTAGTTATAGTAACAGTTGTAATAGTAGTATTAGTAGTACTAGCATAGTAATAGCAGTAGGAGTAGTTATTGTAGTAGCAGCAACAACAACAATAGTATTAGTAGTAATAGTAATAGTACCAGGAGTAGTAGTTGTTGTAGTTGTAGTTGTGGTAGTAGTCCTAGTTTTTGCAGTAGTAACAATAGTAATTACTGAAGTTGTAGTAGTAGCAGCAGCAGTTGTAAGAGTAGTAATAGTATAGAAGTTGTAGCAGTAGTAGGTGTACTACTAAGAGTAGCAGTAGTAAGTGTATTAGGAGTAGTAGTAGTTGTTGTTGTTGTAATAGTATTAGTTGTAGTAGTAGCAGTAGCAGTAGTAATAGTAGTTGGTGTAGGAGTGGTAGTAGTTGGAATTGTTGTTGTTGTAATAGTAGTAGTAGTAGTAGGAGTTGGATTAGGAGTAGGTGTAGTAGTAGTAGTATTAGTACGAGTAGGAGTCGGAGTCGATATAGTTGTAGTAGCAGTAAAAGTTGGAGTAGTAGTGGTTGTAGCAAGATTTGGAGTAGTAAGAGTCATGGTAATTGTAGTACTAGTAGTAGTAGTAGTAGTAGTAGTAGTGGTAGTAGTAGCAACAGAAGGAGCAGGAGAAATCGTAGCAGTGGTTGTTGTTGTTCCTATAGTTTTTGCAGCAGTAGTTGTTGCAGTAGTTGTATTAGTAGCGGTTGCAGTAGTAGTAGTAGTAGTAGCAGCAGAAGGAGAAGGAGAAATCGTAGCAGTGGTTGTTGTTGTTCCTGTAGTTTTTGTAGCAGTAGTTGTTGCAGTAGTTGTATTAGTAGCAGTAGCAGCAGTAGTAGTAGTAGTCTCCATAGTAGTTGTAATAGTAGCAGCAACAATAGTAGTAGTACTAGTGGCCATATTAGTAGTAGCAGCAGCAAGAGCAGCAGCAGCAGTATTAGTAGCAATAGTAGTAATTGCGGTAGTAGGAGCAGTAATAGTAGCAGTAGTAGTAGCAATAGTAGTAATTGTAGTGGTAGTAGCAGCAGTAGTAGAAGTAGTGGAATTAGTGGTAATAGTAGCAGTACTACTAGTACGAGTACTATTACTAGTAGTACTAGTAGCAGCAGCAGTAGTAGTAGTTGTACGAGCAGTAGTATTAGTAGTACTAGTTCTAGTAGTAGTTGTAGTAGGAGTAGTAGCAATAGTAGTCTTTGTTATTATAGTAGTAGTAGTAGCCGTAGTATTAGTTGTTGGAAGTGTAGTAATAGTACTAGTAGTAGCAATAGTAGTAGAACAAGTTGTAGTAGTAGTAGTAGTAGTAGTAATAGAAGTAGTAATGGCAGTAGTAGTAGCAGTAGTAGTAGCAGTCGTAGCAGTACTAATACTAGTAGTAGTTGTAGCACTTGTTGTTATTGTTGTGGTACTAGTAGTGTAGTAGTAGATGTCATAGGAGTAGTTGTAATAGTAGTAGTCGTAGTTGTAGGAATAGTAGTTGAAGTTGCAGTAGTTGTAGTAGTAGTGTAGTTGTAGTAGTAGTAGTAGTACTTATAGTGGTAGTAGTAGTATTAGTGGTAGTAGTAGTTGGAGTGTTCCAAGTAGTAGTAGTAGTAGGAGTAGTAGTAGCAGTAGATGTCCTGGTACAACAATAGTAGTGTTAGTAGTAATAGTAGTAGTACTAGTTGTAGTAGAAATAGTGGTGGTGGTGGTGGTAGTAGTAGTATTAGTACCAGTAGTAGTAGTAGCAGCAGGAGTAGTAGTAGGAGTACCAGTAGTAGTAGCAGCAATAGTAATAGTTATACTAGGAGTAGCAACAATAGTAGACATCGTGATTGTTGCAGTAGTTCTAGTACCAGTATTAGTAGTGGATGTTGAAGCAGTACTAGGAGTAGTAGTAGTAGTAGGAGTTGGAGTAGGAGTAGAACTTGCACTAACAGTAGTAGGAGTCGAGTAGGAGTATTAGTAGTGTAGTAGTAGTATTTGTAATAGCATTAGTAGTAGCAACAGTCGCAGCTGTTGTCGTAGAAGTTGTAGTAGTGGTAGTAGTATTAGTATTTGGAGTAGTAGTAGCAGCAGCAGTAGTAGTAGTAGCAACAATACCACAACTAGTGGTGGTTGTTGTTGTAGGAGTAGTAGTAGTAGTAGTAGTAGTAGTAGTCGTAGAAGTTGTTGTGGTTATAGTAGTAGTGGTAGCAGTAGTACAAGCAATAGTGGGAGTAGTAGGAATAGCCGTACGAGGAGGAGGAGTAGGAGTAGTAGTTGTAGTAGCTATAGTAGTTGAAGTAGTAGTAGTATTAGCAGCTGTAGCTATAGTAGTAGACATTGCAGTAGTAGTAGTATTAGTAGTAGTAGTAGTATTAGAAGTAGTAGTAGTTGTTGTTGTTGTAGTACTAGCAATAGTAGTAGGAGGAGTTGGAGTGGGAGTAGTTGTAGAGTTAGTGGTACTTGGAGTCGGGGTAGTAGTTTTAGTAGGAATAGTAGTAGGAGTTCAAGTCGGGGTTGGAGCGGTTGATGGGGTCGAAGTAGTAGTATTAGGTGTAGTAGTTGCACTAGTAGTAGGAGTAGGAGTAGGAATAGCAGTAGTAGTAGAAGTAGTAGTAGTAGAAGTAGTAGCAGTAGCTGTAGCAGCAGCACAGTGGTAGTTATAGTAGTTGTTGTAGTAGATGTAGTATTTGTGGTAGTAATAGTAGCAGTAGTATTAGTAGTTGTTGTTGTTGTAGTAGTAGTAGTAGTAGTAGTAGTGGAAGTAGTAGCTATTGTTGTTGTGGTAGTAGTAGTAGTTATTCTTGTTGTTGTGGTAATAGTAGGGCTAATTCTAGTAATAGTGGTAGTAGTAGTAATAGTGAAAATAGGATAGTCATAGTAGCAGTAGCAAAAGTAGTAGTAGCAATAGCAGAAGCAGTAGTAGTAGTAATAGTAGTAATAGTAGCAGTAGTAGTAGTTGTTGTAGGAGTAGTAGTAGCAGTAGGAGTAGTAGTAGTAGTAGTACGAGTAGTAGAAGTTGTAATTATAGTAGGTATAGTAGTTGTAGTAGTAGGAGCGATGGTAGTAGAAGAAGCAGTGGTAGTTGTGGAGTAGTAGTAGTTGTTGTTGTTCTAGAAGTACTAGGAGCTGTCGTAGTAGTAGAATTAGTAGTAGTAGTAGTTGTAGATGTTGGTCTAGCAAAAACAGCAGCCGCAGCAGCTACAGCAGTAGTGGTAGTAGTAGTAGTAGTAGTACTATTAGTAGTAGTAGTAGCAGTAGCAATATTAGTAGTAGTGTCAAAAGTTGTAGTAGTAGTACTATTAGTAGAAGAAGTAGTTGTGGAAGTTGTAGTAGAAGTTGTAGTAGTAGCAGCAGCAGCAGTAGTAATAGTAACAGCAGTAGTTGTACTAGTACTAGTAAGAGTAGGAGTAGGAGTAGTAGTAGAAATATTAGTAGTAATGGGAGGAGAAGTAGGACTAATAGTAGTTGCTGCAGCAGTAGCCATAGTCGTAGTAGCCGTCGTAGCGATAGTTACAGTAGTAGTAGTAGTAATAATAGTAGTAGTATTAGCAGTAGTAGGAGCAGCAACAGAAATAGTAGTTGTAGGAGCAACAGTAGTAGTTGTAGTACTAGTGGCAGCAGCAGTTGTAGAAGTAGCAATAATTGTACTAGCAATAGGAGGAGTGGTAGTAGTATTAGCAGTAGTAATAGTCGCAATAGCAGCAGCAGTAATAGTAGTAGTAGTAGTCACAATAGTAGTAGTAGTAGCAGATGTAGTAGTAGTGGTAGTAGTACTACTAGTAGCAGCTGTAGTAGTAGCAGAAGTTGAAGTAGTAGTAGTAGTAGTAGTTATTGTTATTGTTGTTGTAGTAGTTGTAGTAGTGGTAGTACTGGGAGTAGTAGTAGGAATACGTATAGGTGAAGCAATACTTATTGGTGTAGTACTACTAGTTGTATTAGTAGGAGTAGTAAATGTAGTAGCAGTCATTGCAGTTGGGGTAGCAGTAGTGGTAGTAGAGGTCATACTAGCAGTAGTAGAAGGAGTAGTAGTAGCAGTTGTTATTGTTGTTATAGTATTAATAGTGGCAATTGTAGCAACAAGATTAGTAGTTGTAATAGTAGTGGTAGTAGTTGTCATACTAGTAGTAGTAGTAGTAGTAGTAGTAGTCGTAGTAATATTTTTAGTAGAAGTAGTAGTGGAAGAAGTAGTTGGAGTATTACTCATAGTAGTAATAGCAGTAGTAGCAGCAGTTGTAGTATAGTAGTGGTAGTATTAGTAGTAGTAGTAGTAGGAGCAGTAGTAGCAGTAATAGCCATAGTAGTAGTAATTGTAGAAGTATTAGTTGGAGCAGCAGCAGTAGTAGTAATGGCACTAGCAATAGTAGTAGTGGTAGTGGTGATAGTACTAGTACTAGTAGCAGTAGTAGTAGCTGTAGCAGTAGCAGTAGTAATAGCAGTAGTACAACTAGTAGTAGTAACAGTAGTAGAAGTCGTAGTAATAATAGCAGTAGTAGTAGTAGCAACAGCAGTAGTAATAGTAGTAGTAGTAGTAGTAGGAGGAGGAGGAGGAGGAGGAGGAGGAGTAGTAGTAGTAGTAGTAGTAGTAGTAGTAGTAGTAGTAGTAGTAGTAGTAGTAGTAGTAGTAGTAACAGAAGTAGCAATAGTAGAAGTGGTAGTAATAATAGTAGTAGTAGTGGTAGTAGGAGTAGCAGTAATAGTAGGAGTGGCAGTTGCAACAGAAGTAGTAGAAGTAGTAGTAATAGTTGTAGTAGTGGTAGTAGTAGTAGCAGCAATTGTAGTGATAGTAGCTGAAGCAGAAATTGTAGTAGTAGTAATAGTATAACGGTAGTTGTAGTTGTAATGGTAGAAGTAGCAGTAGCCGATATTGTAGAAGTTGTAATAGTTGGAGTAGTGGTAGTAGTAGTAGCAGTTGCAACAGAGGTGGTAGTAGTAGTAGTAGTAGTTGTGATAGTAGTAGTGGCAGAAATAGTAGTAGTAATGGCAGTAGAAGTTGTAGTAGTACTACCAATAGTAGAAAAAGTAGAAGTAGAAGTTGTAGTAGTAGTTGAATTAGTAGTTGTAGTAGTAGCAGTAGGAGTGGTAGTTGTGGGAGTAGCAGTAGTAGTAGTAATCCTAATAGTAGTAGTAGCTGTAGGAGGAGTAGTAGTAGCAGCAGCAGCAGTAGTAGTAGTAATAGCAGCAGTAATAGTAGTAGTACTTGTAGTAGTAGTTGTTGTAGTCGTTATTATTGTTGTAGTAGTTGTGGTCGTAGTAGTAGTAGTAGTAGTAGTCGAAGTAGAATAAGTAGTAGTAGTACTAGAAGTAGTAGCAATAGTAGCATTAGTAGCAAAAGTAGTTGTAGTAGTAGTAGTAGTTGTTGTAGTAGTATTAGTAGTGGTAGTAGTACTAGTAGCAAGCATAGTAGTAGTTGTAGTAGTAGTAGTAGCATTAGTAGTAGAAGTATTAGTAGGAGGAGTAGGTGTAGGAGTAGTAGTAGTAGGAGCAGTAGTAGTAGTGGTAGTTGGCTCAGTAGTTTTAGTAGCAATAGAAGTAGTAGCAGCTGTCGTAGTAATAGTAGAAGGAGTAGTAGTAGTAGTAGTAGTAGTTCTAGTAGCAACAGAAGTAGTAGTAGTAGTAGTAGAAGCAGCAGCAATAGTTTCATGAATAATAGTAGTTGTAGTAGTAGTAGTATTATTAGTAATAGTAGTAGAAATAGTAGTAGTAGTTGTGGCAGTTGTAGTAGTAGTAGGAGGAGGAGTTATAGATTCCGTAGTAGTAGTTGTCGTAGTAGTAGTAGTAGTAGTAGTAGTATTTGTAGTAGTTATAGTAGAAGTAGTAGCAGTAGGAGTAGTAGAAGTAGTGGTAGTAGTAGTAGCAGTTGGAGTAATAGTAGTAGTAGCAATAGGAGTTCCTGTAGTAGTAGTAGTTGGTGTAGAATAAGCAGTAGGGGTAGTAGTAGTAGGAGGAGGAGTAGTAGTTGTGGCAATAGGAGTAGTTGTAGTAGTAGGAGGAGGAGGAGGAGCAGTACTAATTGTAGTAGTTATTGGAGTAATAGCAGTGCTAGTAGTAGTGGTAGCAGTAGTAGTAGTAGGAGGAGTAGTAGTAGTTGTAGAAGTAGTAGTAGTAGTAGTAGTTGTTATTATAGAAGTAGTTGTTGCTGTAGTAGTATTAGTAGTAGTTGTAATAGAAGGAGTAGTAGTATCAGCAATAGGAGTAGTTTTCATAGTAGTAATAATAGTAGTAGTAGTATTCGTAGTAATAATTGAGTAGTTTTTGGAGTTGTAGCAGTGTTAGTAATAGTTGTTGTAGTAGTAGTGTGGTAGTAGTAGCACTAGTAGTAGTTGTAATAGTAGTAGTAGTAAAAGCAGTAGTAGAAGCAATAGTCACAGTAGTAGTAGTTGTAGGAGTTGTAGTAGTAGCAATAAGAGTAGTTGTAGTAGTATAGTAGTAGTAGTAGCAATAGTAATACCAGTAGTATTAGCCATAGGAGTAGGAGTAGCAGTAGTAGTAGTAGTAGTAGTAGTAGTTGTTGTTGTTGTTGTTGTTGTTGTAGTAGTAGTAGTAGTAGCAGTAGTAACGATAGTAATAGTAGTAGGAGTAGTAGTAGTAGCAATAGTAGAAGTTGTAGTTGTAGTAGTAATAGTAATAGTTGTTGAAGTAGTAGTAGTGCTCGTAACAGTCGTAGTAGTAGTAGTGTAGTTGTAGTAGTAGTAGTTGTTATAGTAGAGGTAGTAGCAGAAGCAGTAGTCACAGTATTATTAGTTGTTGTGGTAGTAATAGTAGTAGAAGTAGCAATCGTAGTAGTAGTAGGAGTAGTGTTAGTAGTACTAGTTGTTGCATTCTAGTCGTATTTGTTGCAGTAGTAGGAGGAACAGTAGTGCAGCTGCTGCTACTACGAATACTACTACTACTACTTCTACCAATACAACTAACACTACAACTACTATTACAGCTGCTACTGCTACAACTGCTGCTACTATTGCTACTACTATTTCTACTACTACTAGTGCGACTACTACTACTTCAACTATTAATGCTACTACTCCTACTTCTGCTGCTACTATTGCTACTACTATTTCTACTACTACTGCTACTACTACTATTACTAGGGCGACTACTACTACTTCAACTATTACTACTGCTACTACTGCTTCTACTACTTCTACTACTATAACAACTACTACTAGAGCTACTGCTATTTCTGCGATTACTGCTTCTCCTACTACTACAGCTGCTATTGCTACTCCTACTAATACTACTGGGACTTCAACAACAACTACTATTGCTACGATGATTGGTACAATTACGCCAACTACTACTGCCACTATTGCTACTACTACTATTACTTCTACTACTACTGCTACTACTACTACTACTACTACTATTGCTACTGCTTCTGCTACCGCTACTGCTACTACTATTGCTAATCCTACTACTACTGCTGCTGCTACAACTAACACTACTTCTCCTACTACTGCTGCTACTACTACTACTACTTCTCCTACTACTACTACCGCTACTATTACTTCTACTGCAACTACTTCTACTACTGCTACTACCGCCACTACCGCTACTATTACTTCTACTGCAACTACTTCTACTGCTATTACTACTGACACTACCGCTACTACTGCTACTACTGCTACTACTGCTACTACTGCTACTACTACCACTACTGCTATGACAATAGCTACAATTCCTACTAATGCTTCTACTACTACTATTGCTTCTACTGCTGCTACAATTGTTACTACTACTACCACTACTACTCCACTACAATTGCTGCTACTACTACTACTGCTGCTGCTGCACAACTGCTGCTATTACAACAACAACTACTGCTTCTAGTGCGGCTGCTAATACTAGTACTACTACTGCTACTTGTTCTACTACTACTGCTGCTACTACTACCAGTAGTACTTCCACTACTTCTACTACTACACTACGGTTGCTATGACTTTTGCTTATGCTAATTCTACTTTGGCAGCTACAACTTCTACTACCGCTACTACAACTAATGCGACCACGACTTCAACTATTGCTACTACTACCGCTACAACAACAACAACAACTACTACTACCACTATTGCTACTATTTGTACTACTATTACTATCACTACTACTACGACAACTACTACTACTACTCCTATTCTTACTACTAGTATTACTACTATTACTACTCCGATTACTACTACTACTACTACTACTACTACTACTACTACTACAACCACAACTACTACTGCCACTACTATTACAACTGCAACTCCTACTGCTACTATTACTACTAGTAGTAGTAGTACTGCTGCTGCTATTAGTACTAGTGCTACTACTACTATTACTACTACGACTACTGCTCCTACTACGACTACTACTACAAATACTATTGTTATCACTACTACTACTACTGCTTCTGCGGTTGCTGCTGCTACTGTTGCTACTCCTACTACAACAACTACTACTACTAGTACTACTTGAACTACTACTTCTA